>JAUTXW010001557.1:2785000-3342893 GCA_030620095.1 Kuschelorhynchus macadamiae
CTCCACTGAAGCAAGGAATTTTATATACTCCTTCTACTTGAAAAGGTACACAACTTTCAGGGATCTCAAGCATTGTCCAATCTTCTTATGTGTATTGAAGATTGTATTTATTTTGGTGTGCCAAAGTATTCATTCTATTTTGTATAGCACCCCATATGTTGTGCAGAACAACACTAACTAATGGTGGCTCCTTATCATTCGCCTTTCACGGAGTTAGAATACGATATCTTCAGTTTAATAGCCATTCGCTCTCAGAGCTTCGGTCAGTTTTGATATTTCCAAGGTTAGAGAATCTTAATCAGAAATCAAAATGACTCTAAATATTAGTGAGTCACTAATCGATTTCTTTTATGCTGGTGGTGAGAATTTGCATTTAAGTATCTATTTGTATGCGTCTGTTTTATATAGACATGAAGATGCCTCATGCAAGCAAAGGCGAAACGTCGGATAGTAATTCCAAGCTGACACAGTCTAATCCCAAGAACCATGATATTTTAATTGACCAAAGCCGTGAAAGTTTCCGTTCTATGTAAAGCATATTATAATCCATTACTAAACACTGCTTCCAATATCTATGTATCTTGATTTGGAGAGTTTGCCAATACATAAAGATGGAAAACACTTACATTCTCTTTTGGCAGTTGAAAATTGAAATAAAAACTAAGAAAAGCAAAAAATGCCTCTTTAATTAAACTAGAAGGTATTATCTACATCAATTTGGAAGTAGTAAATATTGGGAGTTTTTTTGTTTATAATAATAACGGATCTTACCGACACTTTAGGTGAATTGAAGCCTTCATTATATACTCTTCCACTAGGCAAGTGAACCCATCTGCCTTTGACTCTGTCAATAATAACTGGAAAAGGCACTACCAAATTCAAGGCAACATCTAAATTGTGAATTTCCCAGAGGGATTTTGCTTGTGGTAATGTCCTCGGGAACCCTTAAAAAAACACTGTCATAATATTAATATATATAAATTCAAATTCAAATTTAAATTTCGTGTCACAAATTGAGATACAATTTTTCGACATGTCAGTTACATGTCTGCTTCTGAGTATAAAAAAAAAACAAAAAAAATGGCAGACTAGTACTATCTATTTGTAAATTATAATAAATACTAGAGTTAAAACACATGTAATAAAATAATATAAGTAATAAAACATAAGTTACATTACAAGTAATTAAAAACAAACTTAAAAACAACAATTATACAATGAGATAAACAGGAGAGGAGACAGGTTTCTATCTAAAAATCTACATAATATCTAACAGCCCCATACAGAGACATTTGCCACCTGTACTGCAAAAGCAAGAAAACTAGTGACAATTGTTGAAAAACTTACCATCAAGAAGCCACACAGGAGGTACTTTGTTCAGTTCTTCAGTAATAAATTTTATCATAACATTATCTGGCACAAGCTTTCCTTCATTTATATACTTTTGTGCTTCTAGACCAATGGCTAAAAATAAATGATTCAAAATCTGAACTTAATTCAAACTGTAGAAAAACTTGACTAATAAACTGATATAAACAATGTTGCATGTAAATTATTAGATTAGTTGAAAGTCAGTTATGGCCTTATTTGAAAAACATTGACTAGGAATATTTCATGAATGAATTTTCAATCATGAACTTGTAGATTAGTATTAAAAATTCCTTTTTAAAAAATGTACTTACGAGTTTTATTATGGATATTTTGTCTTAACTTGTCTCCACTAGAAACATGTTCTAGGTTGAAAGTGTTAACGATCCTTGCAGATATTGTGCCTTTCCCTGAAGCAGGAGCACCTAATATTAAAGATTTAAACACTTTTGTGGCCATTATTGTCGTGGGTATTTACAATTTTAAAGCTGGTTCAAAATTTTACGAATAGGTAATGGGAACATGTCTTGACCTTTGGATTTTAGTTTTAATTTAATCAGTCTACTGATAAAGGAATTAACCAAGTAAATACGGCACAGTTTCCCTAAATTCTATTTTTCAAACGTCCTACACATATTTTCCTCTATGTTTTATTTTAAGGCATTTTATTTAAAGATTTCTTGGCTTTTTTTTTGTTGAAGTTGAAAATAAATTATATTATAACCAATTTGCAAAAAAATGTAAATAAAAAATAAGTGTCTTCAAGATCGTCTAACCGGCACAATAATAGATATAAATAAAATCCGGCATCTTGTGGCGTCATAAAATATATACAATTGTAACTTAAAGCAGATTAACGAAAACAGCATTTAACATATACCAGGTATATTTTAAAAATTTCTAAAAATCAGTATTTAAGTACCATAAAATTAATGCAATTATTTTGAGATTGAGTTGAGTTGAGATCTACTTAGGGATATTTGGTATTTTGTTTATGAGCACAAACGTGTGTGTCTCAAATATACAAACAACTTTTTTATATGTTTATTAACGCAAATACTGGTCCATTTGCCAGATTGCTCTCCGTCCGGGTATTAGTCAGAGCTGGGAAGACTGGATAGCGAGCTCTAAACTTCCGGAACATTCCGATTCTTCCAAATGTCTATTTAAATTATTTCTCTTTTTAAATCTTTAAAATGCATCTTTGCTATTTTATTAATAGATTTTTAATACTAAAGGTTTTTACTTTTTATAATTTTATATCCTATAAATGAAAAATTTTACTTACTTCTTAATCTCACTTTATGGGCTTCTGCATAAACACTACCGTAAACCTTTCTTTCCTTGGGAATTCTATTAAATCTAATAAGTTTTAAGAACCCTTTTAACATTTAGGTTTTAATCTTGATTAAGAAGCAATTACCTTACAAACCCACTTTATAAACGTATTGTTGCTACGGGTTTTAAAAAAAAAATTCAAAATCTTATTCGCAAAACTTGTTAGTCAGTCGATCATCACGAATTTTTCATAAATCATATTTAAAAGTAAATAATTCAGAAGAAAAGAGAATATTTATGAATTCTCTTGGGATTGTACAATCAATTCCCATGGTGGCTGCTAAAGTCACCAGCATAAATAGAAGGGCGACAGTATGTGTAGGCGAGGAGGCGGCAGATGGTTTATATACATTTACAATTGTTTCGCGTATTCTGATCGCAATCGTGTGAATGTGGAGGTCTGTGTCGTCACATAAAAAGATTAGGTCTGTAAAATGGTTTTTGACCCCAGAAAATGTCACCCTGTAGTTTGTTTCAAATGCAAATAATACTGTTTTATACTATTGTGATTCAATTAAGTTTACAAAAGTAGAATGTAAATTACAAAACTATAGTCTGTTTCAGAAATGTATATAGTAATAAAATGGAGAATTCCGTCCAGTTTGTGTCGTCCATGGGCGTAGGTAAACTTTGTTTATAGAAATAATAATAAAGATCCTTTTAAATCTCTGTTCTTTTACACACCTAATGAGGTTTATTAGTCTATAGATTACATTTATTACTCAATGCATACATAATTGGTTAGTATTTAATGGAGGCAGGTAATAAAACACAGATTATAAATACTTCTTAATTGTGTTTTAAATATGTTTGCGGTTACGCCATACTGTTAACTGTATTATAAGAATATTAATAAAATAGTGACATTCGCTTCAACAAAAATATGTTCTAACAATTCTCCTCCATCAGTGGGGTAAAACTACGATTGGGTAATCGTAGTTTTACTGTACAAGAAATTGTTGAACGATGTTCCCGAATGACTGGAATTAGAAAGTCCTCCGTTTTCTGGAGCTAGAGAGAAAGGTAGCAGGTCAAGTGGAATCTCCCAAGAAATTTCCAGAAAGACCAGCAAAAGTCCTTGATGAAGACACCAAATGTGCATTTCGAAAAAAAAGTTCTCTCTTTTTATTTTAAAAAAGAAATACCCATTCTAGATACAATTATGATGAAGCTTGGTCAAGATGAAAATGTTCGTTTGATAACTATAGAAAACTCTTATGGATAACCGAAAGCACTTTTACTGAAATCCGATGAAACTGTTTGTTGGCGACGAAAATACTTGATTTGTATAAAGCAGTACCGCAGGGAGTAAAAGAATTTTTTTTATCTTGATGAGACGTGGATCAATGAAGGTTCTTTAGTACAAAAAATGCGGCAAGACAAAAATATAACCAGTGCCCGCCAAACTTTCATCAAAGACCTGTCAAGGGGTATTAAAGTGCCTTCGGGAAAAGGGAAGATATTAAAAATTGCACACATTGGAAGCGGAGAGGGATTTTTAAAAGAAGATTTGCTAAATTTTCAGTCGTGCCGGACGGGAGATTACCATGAGGACATTGTTTATGAACGGATAACCATAAGCAAAACGCATAAATTGACCCAAATGACAACCCTGTAGTCCTTTTGCATAGCTAATGAGGTTTTATTATTCTATACATTTCTGAAACAAACTTTAAAAATTAATTAAAAATGTACTACCCTGTATCTTGAAAAAATAAGCGTTTTTGGGCATATCTTTATATGAACTTTTACATAGAATAAGTAAAAAAAATCATATTCTCAATTATTATCATGCTATTAAGAAACATCCCGTATTTGTCTGACGCAACCAAAGTTTACAGAATTATCATATCTGTAAACTTTGACGCAACCCACCAAATCGTAAGTATTTAATACGTCAACACTTAATACGTTAATCAACACGTCAGTTGCGAATACTTAGCCACTGAAAACTTAACCGATCCGCAGAAATCAAAGCGCGCAATTTGAAAATAATTTATTTTTTGAAATTAAAATTCAAATGACTTGCGTGAATTTATATTGTTTTCGGAATATTGTTTTTGATGAAGATAAGCCATACAGTTCGCTCTATTTACTTGATAACGTTTAAAGTTTAGGTTTAAATAATTCTCTGACGAAGATGTCACACATTCCGCTTTTTGTCAATAGAATATTTAATATACAGTGCAAAAAAGTATTTGTAAGTACACATAGATTTTTTAAACTATTATTTATGATTAAGTTTAATTTATGCAAAAGTGTGCCAGTTTTTAATCATCGTTGGCAAATTTTAGCAAGAAACGAAAATAAAAGGCGTTTCTCGAACCCTTTTCACTTCATTCATTCTGTCTAAAAAGGTTTCATTTAAACTCTCAGATATAGGAGAAGGTATACGAGAGGTTGTAGTAAAGGAATGGTTTGTCAACGTTGGAGATAAAGTTTCACAGTTTGATAATATTTGCGAGGTGCAAAGCGATAAGGCATCAGTTACAATAACAAGCAGATATGATGGAGTTATTACAAAACTTCATTATCAAATTGATGATGTAGCCTTGGTTGGCCAACCTCTAATTGATTTGGAAACTGATGAAAAAATTGGTAAGTAAAATATTTTTTTTACCTTATTATTATTATTATTATTTATATAAATCGGTCCATACTTTCAAACTTAAAATAACGGACAAGATATTTTTTTAACTGTTGAACTGCTTGTAATTTTAGCCATCAACTAAAAAAGACCCCCGTTTTTGAAAAAAAAAAACCGGACACAAGCCCACATTAAATTGAAGCACTCGCTTTTTTTTAAGAAAATGAAACTTAACTAAATTTTTAATTCACGTACATTTTCTCTTTGATATCTGCCATTTGTCATATACAAGGAAACAAATTAAATGGTAAGAAATTTAAAAAAAAACAGTACCCTCAAAATCGCAAAACATATTTTAGAAAGATTTTTTGTGTATATCCTGTTCTAAAAAAAATTTTTTTATTTTATTGTAACAAAGGCTAAAGTTATGTTTTTTTAATCAAAAAGAATGACTTTTCACCTAATTTTCAACTCGAAAAATTGAAAATACCAATTATGCCTAAAAAATTGAACAAGCGAAATTAACCAAAAGTCTGTGATACTGATATATATTAAGTTTGCAACGTATGGGAATTTTTTTTATTAACTACACAATCAAAATAAAAATATTGCCAAAAGTTGGTGCGTCCTCGATAATCATATAAAGTGTACTTAGAATGGTTGCAAGTCAAACAGCATACAGGGTAGCTTAATTAAAATCATGCAAGAGTAAAGTACCATTATTTCGAAAGATTCAACAAAATGTTATTAAGAAAAGTTGTTTAACATCAAAAGTTATGCCTGGATACCAAAACATAGCCTCCTGAGAAAAAGAAATTTTTTTTGGAAAAAATCAAAAAAGTTTTTTAAAAATTGATTTTTTTGCTAATTATCATAAACACTTTCATAGTTTAAGCAAAATCAGATCAGATCCACATAACTCCGTTCAAATTTAAGTATACTTGTGAAATTAACTTGGATTTTTAATTTTTTAGGGAATCACAAACTTCAGGTTTGTTGCAACGATATTAAACACAACTTGGAAATTTCGCCAAGTATACTTAAATTTGAACGGATTTGTGCGAATCTGATCTGATTTTGATTAAACTATGAAAGTGTTTATGATAATTATCAAAAAAATCAATTTTTCAAAAACTTTTTTGATTTTTTCCAAAAAAAAATTTTTTTTTCTCAGGAAGCTATGTTTTGGTATCCAGGCATAACGTTTGATTCTAAACAACTTTTCTTAATAACATTTTGCTGAATCTTTCGAAATAAGGTTACTTTACTCTTGCATGATTTTAATATTTTTTTGACCTACTCTGCATGCTGTTTGACTTGCAACCATTCTAAGTACACTCTATATGATTATCGAGGATGCACCAACTTTTGGCAATATTTTTATTTTGATTGTGTAGTTAATAAAAAAAATTCCTATATGTTGCACACTTAAATGACCATGTATATATATATATATATATATATATATATATATATATATATATATATATATATATATATATATATATAACAGATGGATAACATTGGCGCGGTAAGGACTATTATATAGTAGAAAAAGAAATTTTTTGGGACAACCGCTAAAGCACATTGAAATTTGGCCAACTATAGACACGTGTTTCTGAGTGAATGTCTTCATCAGTACAGTCGACTAGTTTTTTCTGGCGCTATTTGATAAGGTAGCCCAAAACTAAAACCACAGTTTCATTGCTACTTTTTTCCAGAGGCACAACGGCGATTTCAGATTTGCCATCCGACGTTTCGTCTTTTGGCCAAAATCATCAACTTTATTTTTTCTCATGGGCGCCATTTAGAGCATCACGTTTTTACATAGCTCTTTTTATTACCTCGATGATAGTGATGTATCACACTCACCTTTCTTAAGTTGTTTCAAGTACTTTCCATTAGAGCTCCATGAGAGAAAGAGAGATGGGTATATCATTAAGTTATGATAATAATCATGAAAAATCTAAGTACTTGTTTGCAAAGCGAGGTACATCATTAAAAATGCAATAAAAGAGACTATTTAAAAATGTAATAAAACAATATGGTGCCCATAAGAGAAAACAAAGTTGATGGTGGTGGCCAATAGTCGAAACATCGGATAGCAAATCTGAAAGCACCGTTGTGTAGCTGGGAAAAAGTGGCAATGAAAATATGCTAGTTTTGGGCTACCTTGTCAAATAAAGCCAGAAAAAATGAATGAAATCTTCAATTTCTGGTTTTTCTCGGATATCTTCGGAACTACTCGGGATTTTGAAACATTCTAAACGGCATATTGTTAGGTAAATAAAAACACAATTTTGCCTTAAATTAATCATCCTCGTAACTCCCATTTTTCCGAGATCCCAATGGTGAGGATCGAATTTGAAACACCCTGTATATAATATTTTACACTAATAAAAGAAAAAATAATTTAATTTCTGAACAAGTGAAAAATGAAACATATTATATTCTTTAAAATTTTAATACAAAAGTTTTGGTGGCAAAAGTTAAAATCATAATAGTAAAATTGTCCCATTTAACCTAAAATGCATATCTTAACAAATATTTGGATGAAAAAATTAAATAGATATAAAGTAAAGTAAAAGGCGAATGTCTCAATTTATTATAAAAAAGTAGGTTTAAACCTAAATCAATATACCTGTAAAAGCGTTTTCGCCATAACTTGCTGGTTAAAGACATATTAATTTTGTGTATAACTTCTGGGTAACCGTGTATATCATATAAACGTTTTCCAGGCAATAATGAAGTTAGTGAACAACGAACAGAGCACGTCCCTCTTAAAACTCTAGAAACTACACCAACAAACACTAAAAAATCAACTTTATCACAAGAAGCTTCTTCAAGTTCTGATTCAACTTCTTCAAGTTCAGGTAATTTTCTATTTACGCATCTGTTTTTAATTTCTCTACATTTTTTATTAAAACTGAATATCTCACGACGAACAATGGTATCATTATAATGTACATTAATAATTTTTTAGACGAGAACACAGTATTATGTATCCCATCTGTCAGGCGATTGGCTAAGGAACATAGGATCGACCTAACAGAAGTCAAAGGAACAGGAAAAAATGGAAGGATATTAAAAGAGGATATTTTAAAATATATGGAAGAACCTCGATCTGTCGCCTCTCAGAAAATCCCAGAAAGGTCTTCGCAGACAAGCTTAGGATTTGGCAAAGATGACATTAAAATAGAACCAATCAAAGGTTTTACAAAAGCGATGGTCAAGACCATGACAGAGGCCTTGGTAAGTCTGTTATGAAACTTTATAAAAGTAGTAATGCTCTATAATTTAGGTTTTTTTTTTATTTTACATAAAACAACCCACAAATGATTTTAAACTTTAATTTTCCTTTAAATTTAAAAATGCTAAAATTTCCAAAATTCAAAAATTTTGATGAGATTTCTCTTCTAAACTATTTATACCTTGGAGTGAATTATTCTTGGTTAGGCCCAGTGGCGGCTCGTGGTGAATTATATTGGGACGTCAATAACCAATTTAAATTCTCTTGAACTTCAGGTCTACTCTTCGTTCTTTAGAATTGGAAAAATGCTGAATGGCACGTTCGTTAAAATTGCACGCACATTCCTTTTATAAACGATTTCTCGATACTTAACATTGCTAAAGCGGATAGTCTATCTTGGCCCAACTCCTCAACAAATTTTATAAGCCCTCGATATTTCCGACTCACACATGGATCATAAAAATAAAAAATATGTATGTATATATATGTAAATCAATTTTTATCGATTAAAAACGTCCGAAACAATATCGAGTTAGAATATCGACCGCGCGACCTCTGAACAATTAAAATTCCGCATGCCGACGTGATGCCGCGACCGATCGATCGAATTATGAGAAGAGACCAGCCTGATGACCCAAATCGCGATTTCATATTCCATTTGCTATCACGTTCGGCTGCCGCTCGGTAGCTATGAGATCTTCGGGTACTTTCGTCAAGCTTTAAGGTAATCAGGGCAATTCGGACTGCCCAGCCAAGCTTACCATAGCGTATTTTATTATGCCTAAGGAACGCAACGAGACCATTCGAACCACCGCGCGCGGCTAATAGTGTAGGGTATTTAACTTTTCCCAAGGTTCGCGTTTTGTGCAACTATTAGGAGGGACGATCAAACGAATAATTTATTTTCTGAAATCTTTTTGGGGGGTCATTGACCAAATGACCCTATGGAAGAGCCGCCACTGGTTAGGCCATATTTACACATGACCAGCTCTCTAAAACGATGACACCTAAATTAGTTTATTAAAATACTAGTTTTATAACACATTAGGTTAGGTTAAGTTAGGGCGACTGAGATTAAATGTCTTACAAAACGAATATTTTATACTATTTTTCTATGTTGTGCACTATATTTTAAAAAAACATTACCTTTCAAAAACATATTTATTGTTGAACATTTTCAAATTGGTGGCAATGCATGCCAGAAGTGGCAATTACATGCGCACCATTTTTGTTTTTAAATTTGAGACGTGACCGGTTTCAAATTCGAGGTAGCCATGATTTAGCATAGCATTGCCAACCTTGTAGAGAAGAAAAAGTAGTGTCGAAAAGAGACTATCGTCTAGAGATAGGATGCAAATTTGCGTCGCGCCGCTTAAAATTCAAGTAATGTGAATTTTAGGATATACTGGCGGTTAGAAATACCATACCATGTAAATATTGTAACATGGTGACTTGATATTTATGATTATTGTTGATCTTTAAAATTTTAATTCTAAAAATAAATATATCCAATTCTGTAAGGTACATGATATACACATAGATACATTGGGATGTAATTTTCATAAATATAAACGCGAAGAAAAACGAACTGTATTGAATTTTGTTTAATAGTAAATATTTATTTATATAAAGATTTTCTGCAGTTTGTATGGACTAGCACACAAATTCCCAATTAAAATTCATATTTTTAAAATAAATCTGTTCCAAAGAAGCAAAATAAAAAGGATATTCCAGACAATATTTCCTTTGATGCGCTACATTTTATATAGCGTGTTTCATTATCCTTTCAAAATTGAAAGAATATGTAAATATTATATTTTTACGAATTTGTCATTTGTTTAGAATTTCTATAACGCCAGTTATGTTTTATAAACGAATTTATTGCATTAGATTTTTGAGTAAAATAAATGATTTCTTTGTCATTTTTACGTCAAAAAGGTATATCTGTTAAAAGTTGATACGTGCAACCGTTTTCGAGATATTTGAATTTAAAACAATTTAGGCGCATGGGATTTATTTTATCAAATGCACATAAAGTATGCATTTATTGAAAAAAAAATAGAAGTGTGCCTTGCCTGACAGAACAACTGCTGGTTGGCATTGCCATCGTTTTTCCTGTTACTTAGTAATAGTAATGTCAGTTATTAATAAGATCAAATTTTGTCAGGTGAAAAAGGTTTGACTGTTCGAAGGAGTAAAAAGACATGTAGGTAGCGCTCCCTATAAATCAGAGCTATATTAAGATGAGATTCAAATTCGTCATTACCAAAAAAACCCCGGATAAAAATGTTCACTCCAATATTTATATTATCATAGATTTTATTTAACAAATAGAAAGATTAAATACAAAATTTTGCACCCTGTATCTCGAAAACAAAGGCCTTGCGGACACATATTTATATAGACTTTTATGTTTATTTTTGGGTCCTGAATACGTACATTAACATTCCCTCATGAATCATCCTGTACATACACTGGCCAGCAATATTAACGCACCACTACTATATTTCGAAAAATATTTTTTATTTCATAATATTCATCAAATATTTTTATGTCTCACTTAAGTACATTGTTATTCTAAATTATTAAGGGTATTAACAAAAGAAAAAATTACAAAAGAACATAAAAAAATAAACAAAAACAAGACAATTCATAAAATAAAAAAAAATATTAACTTTAGTTAAAAATAATTAATGACGGGTATTTCCTCCTCTATTTTGAATAACAGCACAGCATATTTGAACAATATCTCCAGTAAGCTCATTCAAAGTGTTAGAAGAGTTAGGAAGTTGTTCAAAACGGCGGTAGATCATGTCCCAAACATTCTCAATGGAATTAAGATCAGGACTGATTGCTGGCCAATCCATAATTTCAGTTCCAATCTCATTAAGATAATTTTGCACAATCTGAGCAACATGCGGTCTAACATTATCTTGCTGAAACAAAAAATTTTCACCAATGTAAGGACCAAATGGTATCACATGCTCTTGCAGGATCTCCCTTATGTACGTATCTGCTGTTCAACTGCCATTATTAAAAACCACCAAGTCAGTCCACCCTCCACCAAATAATCTGGTGTTTTGGAAGTTACATTGGGCATATCTTTCATTTGATCTTGGATAAACTCTTATACTCTATCTGAGTTGTAGAGACAAAATCTGGTTTTCAACTCTTTCCCAGTCTTCATCAGCCCAATCGACGTGTTCTCTAGCAAAATTTAACCTTGCTCGACGATGCTCTGGGGTCAAAGCTGGTCCTCGCGCTGGGATTCTTGGTCTCAGATCAGATTGAGCTAGGCGTCGACGAATAGTATCAGTAGAAATTCTGAGTCTATCTGGTTCCTGCAGCAATCTTCCTGTCACAAACCGTTGTCTTAAAGCAAAGACTCTTAAAAAACGGTCTTGAACTGCCGTAGTTATGCGATGTCTACCTTGTCCAGGTCTTCTTAAGTCCTGACCTGTCTCCCTGTAACGTTCGATCATACGGGAAACGGATGTATGCAATACACCAAATCTCTGTCAAATTCTTCGAAAGCTCCATCCCTCTTACAGTAAAATGACTGCCTGGGTACACTCTTCGGCGGTCAAATTTCTAGTTTGGCGTTCCATAATAAACACTTTACTACACCGTACCTCACAACTGTAAATTTTCAGTGCAAATGATAAATTTTAGCAATAAAACTTACAAAAAAAAGGTATGTTATTTATCTGAATTCCAACAAAATAAAAATAAGATAAACAGACTCCGATAAAAAAAAACAACTGTATAAATTTAGAATGTATGTACTATGGCAGCTTAAAATAAAAATAAATATTTTAATTTTCGTATGAATTTCCAAAAATAATTCAAAATCATTTAGTGGTGCTTTAATTTTGCTGGCCATATATATATATATATATATATATATATATATATATATATATATATATATATATATATATATATATATATATATATATATATATATATATATATATATATATATATATATATATATATATATATATATACAAGGCGATTCATGAGGAAATGTCAATACTTCAGGTACATATTCAGAACCAAAAAATAAACCTAAAAGTCTATATAAATAACTGTCCGCAAGGCCTTGTTCTCGAGACACAGGGTGTTAAAGTTTTTATTTAATTTTCCTATTTTTTAAATAAAATCTATGATAATGTAAATAATGGAGTGAAAATTGATATACGGGGGTTTTTTTGGTATGACAAATTCGAATCTAATATTAGTATTGCTCTTACTTGTAGGGGGCGCCACCTACATGTCTTTCTACATCTTCGAACAATCACAACTTTTTGGTACAGTCTTGTATTACATTTTTGAGCAAAACAAACTGTTAAAAGTGGATACGAGCAACCGTTTTCGAGATATTTGGATTTAAAACAGTTTCGGCGCATGTGATTTTTTTTATCAAATTCACATAAAGTATGCATGTATTGTAAAAAAATAGAAGTGTGCCTTGCCTGACAGAACAACTGCTGGTTGGTGTTCTCATCGTTTTTCCTGTTACTTAGCAATAGTAATGTCAGTTAATAATAAGATCAAATTTTGTCGCTGTCAATTTCTGTTCATAACTTTTATTATCTGACAATAATAATTTAAGAAACTTTAGATCTAAATACGTCATTATGCCTGTGATATTCTCGCATCGTGAAATCGTGCAGATATTATATTCGTCTATGGCTTCTGCAATGGGGTCGCAATTCAAGCAGTCGCGGAGTACCAGCGTCGTTTTCCAGATAGAAGGGTGCCAGATAGAAGAGTTTTTCAACAAGTTTTCACTACTGCTGGAGAATCTGGGATGTTTCCAAGTGCGAAAATTGTATCTGAAACGGAATTGGGACCCAACATTGAAGTAGAAGAAGCTATACTCAATGCCGTCGAAAATGATCCAAGCATAAGCACTAGACGGATTGCAGATACTTATCAAATTTCACAATCGTCTGCTTGGAGAAATCTTCACATTAATTGTTTATACCCATTTCATTTACCACGGGTTCAACATTTGCAGGAGGGTGTTTTGAGTTGAGAATGCAATTCTGTAACTGGATTAATGAAGATCGAAGGTTGTATAGGTATGTTTTGTTCACTGATGAAGCACAGTTCACGCGTGATGGTATAAATAATCTTCACAATGAACACCGGTGGTCCTATGAAAATCCTCACGCTACAGTAGAACATAATTTCCAACATAAATTTAGCATTAATGTGTGGTGTGGAATGTTAAATGGTCATTTAATTGGTCCATTTATAATCGACGGTAGTCTTACAGGAGAAAAATATTTAAACTTTATTGAAAATCACTTGCGAAATCTATTAGATGTTCCCCTTAATGTAAGACAAAACATGTATTTGCAGCATGATGGAGCCCCTGCACACTACAGTTTACTGGTAAGAGATTTTTTAAACCAAAACTTTCCAAACCAATGGATTGGTCGGGGAGGTCCGTTTAATTGGCCACCTAGATCGCCAGACCTTAATCCTTTGGATTATTGTCTTTGGGGATGGTTCAAATCACTGGTATATTCCACTAAAGTAAATACAAGAGAAGCAT
Source organism: Kuschelorhynchus macadamiae (assembly GCA_030620095.1). Lineage (NCBI taxonomy): Eukaryota > Metazoa > Arthropoda > Insecta > Coleoptera > Curculionidae > Kuschelorhynchus > Kuschelorhynchus macadamiae. The sequence goes on from JAUTXW010001557.1 coordinate 2,799,113, forward strand.
TATTGGATCGGATAACAAACGCAGCAAAAACACTAAGAAATGCGCCCGAATGTATCCACAGAGCAACCCGAGCTATACACCATAGAGCTGACCTGTGCTTAGAAGCAAATGGTGGAATTTTTGAAAATTATAAAACGTAACCTAGATTTTATTAAAAACAACTGAATAATAACAATTTTAATAAAAATTAAATACCTTTTGTTTAGTTTATGTTTGAGGCTTTGAATACACACCTCAAAAAAATGTGTTAGTCTTTCATTTCAAAGCTTTTGTGCCAAGATGCTTTTAAATTTGGACAAAATAAACTTTTAAAATTTTGCGATAAAAAATTACATGCGCCGAAATTGTTTTAAATCCAAATATCTCGAAAACGGTTGCTCGTATCCACTTTTAACAGGTATACCTTTTTGACGTAGAAATGGCAAGGGAATAATTTGTTTTGCTCAAAAATGTAATACAAGACTGTACCAAAAAGTTGTGATTGTTCAAAGGAGTAGAAAGACATGTAGGTGGCGCCCCCTACAAGTAAGAGCAATACTAATATTAGATTCGAATTTGTCATACCAAAAAACCCCCGTATATCAATTTTCACTCCATTATTTACATTATCATAGATTTTATTTAAAAAATAAGAAAATTAAATAAAAACTTTAACACCCTGTATCTCGAGAACAGCCTTGCGGACACTTATTTATATAGACTTTTATGTTAATTTTTTGGTCCTGTACCTGAAGTATTGACATTTCCTCATGAATCACCCTGTATATATATATATATATATATATATATATATATATATATATATATATATATATATATATATATAGGGTGTTTCAGTTTTTTGTTGCATAACTTTAACAGTTGATAGAACTTTTCAAATTAGTGCAAAAAGTTCTTATAAACATAGGTCGTGAAGCGCTTAGTTATCAAGATACAGGGTGTTAAAGTTTGCATTAAATTTTTCCTTTTTTTCCGGTATATCTAAACGGTTGGACATAATGGCACAAAATTGGGTATTTGGGGGTTTTTGGGTGCGGAGAATTTAAATTCGATGTTAGTTTTCATATTGCTGCTAGAGGGCGCCACCGGCTTATCAGCACACTAACGTTATTGAACAGAACTTTTTTACCACTCGGTATATGGCTTCAGTGATTAGACTTTCCAATTCCCCCATCTCTTCTTAATAAAAAAGGTATACCTTGTTTAAGTCTCTAGGAGTGACCGTTTTCCAGAAAATCGCACTTGAAAGTTCAAATACTATGAATTATTATGATCTTTGTTAAATGAGTTAATCAACAAATTAAAGGACTTTTCAAACATTTTTTTTTCTGAATATAAAGTTTTGCCGTATTTTTATTTTTTAAAATTATCTTTAATATTTATTGCGTAAATTTATTAAGTTTTTTGCGATAAAAACTGAAAAATAAACAGCTTCCGGGAGAACTTTTTATTGTTAAAAAATTTAACGTTTTTGATTAAAATTCTTATAATTTTTATACATACGTTTTTTTTTCTAAAATACTTTTAAAAACACAGAGCTCTAAAGTTTTTAATTTTAAAAATATATGCTTTTTAAATATTTAAAACATTTTTAACGTATCTTTTGCGGTAGAAAAAATGTACTCTTTCCATGACCCATTAAAGTTGGCCTTTTTTGAGATTTGCTTTTTTTTCAATGTAATATAGGTTTTTGGAATAATGGTATGGTGTAATCTATTTTATCACATAGCCAAAATTTATAATTTAAAAAATGTGGCTGACACAATTTTTCTATTCCCTTTGAACTAAAAAAAAAACGTAAACCCAAAATAAAAAAAAATTTATATAAAAAATCGAAACTTTAATTAAAACATAGGAAACTAATACATGTAATAGCCATTGAAAACAAAATGAATTTTAAAAAATTTAAAGAAGATGTTCAAAATGTGAACCATTTTGTTCAATACATAGTTCACATCGCCGAAAAACTGAGCGTGAAATGTTATTTAGGAATGGTCTCACCTGACCACAGGCATCCCTAATTCTATTCAAAAGTTCGTCTCTTGTTTGAACGGGAGTTTCATATACTTTTCCCTTTAAAAATCCCCATAGAAGAAAGTCCAAAGGGTTTAAATCTGGAGATCGTGGAGGCCACTGAACTGGTGCTCCACGACCAATCCATCTTTGTGGATAATGATTATCTAGCCAGTTTCTCACCAGCCTCCCATAGTGTGCTGGACATCCATCAAGTTGGAACCAAGCTCTTCTTCTTAAATTCAATTGAATGTCTTCCCACATATTCCCATGTTCCGTTTCTAAAAATTCCAAAAAAACCGCTGCATTTACCCGCTGAGGCAAAAAGTAAGGTCCAAAAAGATTATTGTTGTAAATGCCTATCCAGACGTTTACACTAAACTCGTATTGAAAGTTTCTTGGCCTAACGGCATGTGGATTTTCATGTGCCCAAACGTGCTGGTTATGAAAATTTACAATTCCACGACGAGTAAAACAGGATTCATCGGTCCATAAGACATTTCTTAAAAAGTATCTATTATTTGCAATTAGATTAAGAATTCTCTGACAAAATAACATTCTTCTTTCTTCATCTCCGGGTAGTAATCCTTGAATCGGTTGCAAATGATAAGGATGCCTCCGATCACGTTTAAGAACTCTATAAACATAGCTGGTTGAAATTCCTAATTCAATGGAAACTCTTCTTACACTTGTGGTTCGATCTCGATCAAACATACCCAAAATTTGTCTTTCAAAGTTTCTAGGTGGCCGAACGTTAATACCATTTTCTCGAACGTTGCCTAGACCCTGTTCAACTATTTGCCGATGAATTCTTACGAAAACCGAACGATTCGGATGTCTTCTATTTGGAAATCTGCGCCTGTATTCGTGGGCTGCTTCGGCAGAATTACCATTTGCAAACCCATAAATAAAATGAATATCCGCCAACTCTTGATTAGAAAATACGAAAGGCATTTTACTAAGTAAAGTACTAAAGTAGACAAAAAACGAGAAAGAAAATAGGCAAACTGAAATTTCTGCAAATAAAATACACAAATATGAATGAAGTTTACTCAAAAGTTTACTTTTGTTTTCGGTTTCATAGCAACAGGTTTCATGGCCCACTATTTTTGTTATTATTAACACGGTTCTGCTAGGCAGTCTAAGACTAAAAAATGGCAGGGTAACCTTAACTTTCAAGTGCGATTTTCTGGAAAACGGTCACTCCTAGAGACTTAAACAAAGTATACCTTTTTTATTAAGAAGAGATGGAGGAATTAGAAAGTTTAATCACTGAAGCCATATACCGAGTGGTAAAAAAGTTCTGTTCAATAACGTTAGTGTGCTGATAAGCCGGTGGCGCCCTCTAGCAGCAATATGAAAACTAACATCGAATTTAAATTCTCCGCACCCAAAAACCCCCAAATACCCAATTTTGTGCCATTATGTCCAACCGTTTAGATATAATGGAAAAAAAGGAAAAATTTAATGCAAACTTTAACACCCTGTATCTTGATAACTAAGCGCTTCACGACCTATGTTTATATGAACTTTTTGCACTAGTTTGAAAAGTTCTATCAACTGTTAAAGTTATGCAACAAAAAACTGAAACACCCTGTATATATATATATATATATATATATATATATATATATATATATATATATATATATATATATATATATATATATATATATATATATATATATATATATATATATATATATATATATATATATATATATATATATATATATATATATATATATATATATATATATATATATATAGGGGTGGACCAACGAAAACTATTTTTTAGCTTTTTTTTTTATCCCCGTAGCTTTAATCCCCTAGCTGGGGGAGAGGAACCCCCGAAATTTGAATAGGGGAGAGGGGTCGTGACATACCTCGTTTTAAAGAGAGAGATTAGAGATTTGAAGGTCTGGATACATATTTAATTAGACTTCGTTTATTACATTTTTTTTTTGAATGCGTCAAGCTTTTCATCGATAACGAAATGAAAGCTAAAATAGTAAAAGGCAATGTGGAAAAATGTTTACTTAATAACCAACAAAAAGACTACTTATTTTTGTGATCAGTTTATTAAGGCTGGAAATTACCATCATTCACTTCCATGCAGTAAAATAGATGTTCAAAACGATTCCGCACATTACGCAACATTTCGTGTGTAATTTGACGGCATTCATTAATTATAGGGTTTCGAAAATCATTCAGTGATTCGGGTTTGGTAGCCATAAATCTTAGATTTCAGATGACCCCATAGAAAAACGTCCATTGGATTCAGATCAGGTGACCTGGGTGGCCACTCCTTTTTCCAATCCAGCTATTTTAATTTTTTTATAATTAAATATCTAGATATTTAGGTTTAAAATAAAAGATATAATAAATTATTAACTGTCGTATAATTTTACTTTTAAATTAAATTTAACCAAATGCGAATAATGGAATTTATATTGGTCTCTATTTCTATTCATCAGATCTACAATAAAATATATCATTTACAGCGTTGATTTGACTAGCGACTAGTAAATATATATTTTTTCTTCATATTATTAATTAAATTGTGTTTAAAAATAATTCATTGGCCGATATTTACGGCACTTTTGTGTCTTTATGATTGCGAAATAGAAAAAATCATTTTTATTTTAGAAGATACCACATTTTGTCTACAGTGACGAGATCAAAGTAACGAACTTATCCAAGCTTCGAAAGGAACTAAAGGGCCTTCCAGAATTGGGCTTCAAACTAACTTTCTTGCCATTCTTTATAAAGGCATCATCCAACGCTCTACATCGATACCCAATCATAAACTCTTCTATTGACGAAAAGTGTGAAAATATCATCTATAAGAAGCATCACAACATCGGTATTGCGATGGCTACAAATCAGGGGCTTGCAGTACCGGTTATAAAGAATGTAGAGAATCTCACAGTTCTAGAAGTAGCAAGAGAACTTAACAGACTGATTGAGAGTGGCAAAAGTGGTACCTTCTCACCTAGCGATTTGACTGGAGCGACATTCTCAATATCAAACATTGGCATTGTAAGTTTTTTGGTATTTTAGTATTTTTTTTTTAAGATCTCGCGGAAACAGGTCCCTGAAAATGTCACGTACAATCAAAGCTGGGTAGTATTTGATATTTAACCCTTTTTTGTATTCAATTACTTTTCAGTTAAATACCCAGGATAAAAAGGCGTTAGTATATCAAATACTTTCGAAAAGTATTTAGGAATTAGTAATTAAAAATGTATTTAATTACATGAAAAAGTAATTTAAATACATTATACAATGTGTAACAAAAGTAAGGAAACGGCGAAATATCTCAGGTACCGCTTATCTGAATTTTATAAAAATATGTACACTTAGGTATAGTGCGGGACACGAAAGAAAACCGGGCGGAGTCAATCGGTTTAGTAAGGTCGGCCAAGAAATCTCTATAAACCAGTGGTGTCCCGTCATTCTTTAAATAATATGGCACTTCTTTTTGACTATACGCACTTCAGTTAAATAAAAAATGTAACTATGCTTAATGAACCTTTATCTATTTTTGTCTGTTTTCTTTCGTGTACTGCACTTCTATATCTCTTTTGTGTTGCAACAACGGGGAACTTTCGAATTTTAAAATGGTTTAATTTTGATTTTTCTTGATCGATTTACCTATAAATATATTTTTTCTTCAGTTCTGTCATTAACGGTTCCCGGGCTACTGTCTACGTCCACTATTATTGGACCAGATTTTACAAGGGCAGCCAGCATCAGATCCAGTGAACGAGATTTATCAAAATTTTAATTTATGTAGTTCGACTTTGGGCTACTCGGGTATGTCTCCGTTTGTCATATTACTTTATACAGGGGCCGTCATTGTGAACTACTGTACAGAGCGTTTCCTGCGTGCTGATGTTAAATGGGGTGTTTTATGTCCTAAAAGATACAGGATGGTAAAGTTTAAAAAGAAAACATTTTTTTTCATCCCAATTCTGATGCTATTGTAGATAACTGCATGAAATTTGATACATGTCCTCTATACATTAAGGATCATACGGATTTACCCAGGTTAATTACATATGCACGCCACTGGTAGAAATTTCAAAAATTGATTGTTAATAAAAAAATGCCCTTTTATGCATAAAAGACATGTATCAAATTTCACAGTTGTTTATCTATAATACCATCAAGATTAGGATTTAAAAAAAAATTTTTTTTTTAAAATCCTGTATCTCCAAAATTCAGACTTTAAGGTTCATATTAAACTTTTTTCTTAAAAAGGTCCAAGAATCACCCCCCTTTAACATTAGCACGCAATTAGGAAACGCCTTGTATAGTACCTCACAATGACGCCCCCTGTACAAAGTAATATGACAGACGGAGATAAACGGTCACTTTTGGCATACCCGAATAGCCCAGAGTCGAACTGCGTAAGTTAAAATTTTGATAAATCTTGTTCACTGAAATCAGTGCTGGCTCCCCTACTATAACTACATTGATGTGTTAATTTTGGAAAAATATAAGTTCTGTAGTTTTTCAAATATTAATTGCAATATTAGATATTTTTTGACACCCGGTATAGAACAGAAAATTAATTATTTTGAACCAGTTTATTGACAGCTACTGTATGAACAATTTTACAAAATATATGAAAAAAACTAAGTCATTTTTGAGGTTGACGGCTGTGATTCTAATGTTTCGATTCCTTCCAAATCGTTGTCTTCCTCTGAAAATGATGAGGTTTCGTCGTCACTACTTGAAGATCCCAGTGTGATAACTAAATCATCAATAACCGTTTCAATTTTGCCATCTACTTCCCAGTATTTATTTTCAATACAACGAACATGTTTAACATACGATTTCCGATTTTCAGCCGATATTGAGTCAATCGGTTCTAATGTTATTTTATTTAAATCTTTAATTGAAAGTTCACCGGTGTTGCGGTCTCGAATATATTTTTTTACTCCTGCCCATGCAAGTTCAACAGGGTTGAGGTCGCACATGTATGGAGGCAGCCTTAAAGTGAGAATGATAAGACGCATTATCCATTACCACGACTGATTTGGGAGGAATGTTAGGTAGAAGCTTCTCGAGCAACCACTTTTCAATATTATCTCTTCATCTATTCATGATAGTCTCCAGTTGTTAGTCCCAAGCGAAAAACTAAAGCAGCAACTGGAACAAATCCGGCTTCTGAACCAGCGTGAACTATAATAAATCGACTACTAGAGCGGATTCCCTGAACAACACCTGTAACACTTTTACTTTGCCAGCATTTGTTCACTGTCATATCATTATCTACCCAGGTTTCGTCTAGATACACAATATTGCGTCCTTCTTGCCTATATTGCCTTACAGTTGATAGATATTTCTACCCGCCAGTGAAAAATATTTGGTCTCTCAATGAGCAATTTTCGTTTATTTTGGCACTTGCGCCAAACAAAACCATTTGATCGTAAAAGCCGATTTAAGGTTTTATGCCCTTACGGAAAATCTATTTTGTTCTTTACAGCACGAAGTAGGGGTTTGCAGGTCGGAACCTTCTTCAAGTTTACATCCTCTTCTATTGTTCGTCGAATTACTTGAAAATCACCATCGTCAATTTTATATATGTATGATAATCGGGGTCTTTTTTTACCAGGAGATTTTAAAGGTGAAGTAGAACATGAGCGAACATTATGTTCTCTTTGAATTTTTCTTACACTACTTTCCGAAACACCAGTGTAAAATGCAACGCGTTCTGTTCGATTTTGAATTGGAATAGTCAAACTATTATTTTTAGCTTCTCTAGTACAGGCCTCTATAACGCTCGCAATAACTTCACATGCACCGCTTCGAATTGTTTTTCCTCTTTTGCTCGCCATCGTTACTTCCAAATAATAATTTAAATTCAACGCAACGCATTTATATAGAAATGAAAACAAATGCTCGAAATATATAGGCGCCACTAGAAGTAGCTTGAACCTTTTAGCGGCAAGTGCATGGAGACTCTAGGCACATCCCAATTACAAGTGGACCAGTGCGAAATTTACTAAATCCTCGATCAATTTTCCGTACCGCTTAACTGGCGCACTTTATAGTTGAAGCGGCAAACTATTAGAACAAATAAAATAACAGAAAATTTATTTGCGTACACAAATTTTACTTTTCCGCTTGCTTAAGACTATGAACCTTTATTTTAAGGACCGCCCGGTTTTCTTTCGTGTCCCGCACTTTATGAAATTATGCCGGATCCAATGGCATTGCTGCCAAGTTTACCGTTTTTCTGGTATAAAAGAATTTTATTACCTTTTTAAAATCTGCGTAAAATTCTCATTACTTTTTATTAAGAGCACTTTTTATGAAAGTCAACAGTTTTTGCGAAAATAAGGGTCTAATATCCATAATTTAATGTATTACCTTTTATTAAAATACCTGCACACAAAAGGTTACCTGATATGTTTGACAAAGAATTAAAATTTTAATAATACTGGGTTATGGGGATAGAATAGATAGATAGATAGATATCTTGCGAAACCTGCAAGATATTTGTAACATTTTTAATGACAAATATCCTAACAAAAATCCCGTAGCTAAATCTACCGTAAGTAAAACTAACAAAAAATTTCATGAAACTGGAAAGGTAAAAGATGCTGTACGTTTTGGCAGACCTAAAAGTGCAACAGATGGTGATAAGGCTCTAAATGATTTAAACAGTTTAGAAGAAAATCCGCACCTTTCTACCAGAAAAAAAGAAAAAATGACGTCTCACACAAGTCCATAGACCGACTTCTAAAAACCGAAAACTGTCATGTATACAAGATAACTTTGGTGCAAGAACTCTCTGAGGATGATCACGATAGGCACTTGGAAATACCAATCTAAATTTTGTCAACCAATTTTTTCTGACGAAACAACTTTTTTTTAATGGAAAAGTTAGCAGGCATAATTGTCCATATTGGGTCAGGGAAAATTCACATTGGATACATGAAAATCATACCCAATTTTTCCAAAACATAAATGTTTGATGTGGTATAAATGGTGCAAAAATAATCGGTCCCTTCTTCTTGGAATACACATTAACTGGAGAAAGATATTGGAATCCTTTAAGGACCGCAATTGTCCCAGCTTTTGCAGAACTATTTCGGAATAACCGTAAGTTCCTTACTTTACCTGCTGTATTACGTATTTAAACTTGATTTTTTTAGGTAATGGTGTACCAAATGATGAAATATGGTTTCAGCAGGACAGTGCTCCATCGCATTTTGCTCGCAATGTTCGGGAACATTTAGACAATGTTTTTTTGGAAGATGGATAGAAAGTAGGGTTGCAATAGAGCGGCCACCTCGATCTCCGGACTTGGCGCCCCTCGACTACTTTTTGTTGGCAGACCTTAAAATGAGGAATATAAGACTAAGCCCTATGACCTCGAGGATTTAAAGCAGCGAATAGAAATCGAATATAGACGAATCGAGAAGGTTGACATTCTTTTTAATGTATTAAGTGTTTTCCCACAGTATTTGGCCTACTGTCAAGAAGCAAATGGACAACATTTTAAACCCCTTACTTAATTTAATTAATTTATTGTTTGTTGTGTTAGGTATTTCTTTTTTGGTATTGTATTTTTTCCGTTATTTTTTACAACCTACTTTTAAAGTTGAGGCGCTGTTTTCTCTTGCTATTGTGGCAGCAAGATGAGGAATTATTGTGCTTTCCCGTCTGCCAGAACATACAGCATCTTGTACCTTTCCAGTTTCACGATATTTTTTGTTAATTTTGCTTACGGTAGATTTAGTTATTGAATTTCTGTTAGAATATTTGTTATTAAAAATGTTACAAACATCTTGCAAGTTTCTCATTCTATCCCCATAATCCAGTATAATTCAAATTTCAATTCTTTGGGTTTCAGTAAAACGACCTATTTTTGTAAATCAACAACTGACGTTGTTAAACATATCTGTAACCTTTTGTGTGCAAGTATTTTAATGAAAGGTAAAACATTAAATTATGGATATTAAACCCTATTTTCGCAAAAATTGTTCACTTTCATAAAAAGTGCTCTTAATACAAAGTATTGTTAATTTTACGCAGATTTTAAAAAAGTAATATAATATAGGTTGTTCCATTATAAAAAAATCCTTTTATAACAGGAAAACGGTAAACTTGGCAACAATACGGAACTCGCCATTGGATGCGACATTATTTCTACCTAAGTGTACATATTATCATTAAATTCAGGTAAGCGGTTCATGAGATACGTCTCAGTTTCCTTATTTTGGTTAAACCCTGTATATATTTAAATACATGATCTCTATTTAAATATTTTCTATGCATTTAAATAATAAAGTGTTAATTTTTAGGACAGTTTGACATTCTTATTTTTGAAAATATATAATATAAAATTCTCTTTTAGAATTTTCAAGACATTTGAATATTACCACAGTTAGGAGTTTAATATACAGTGTGTATCAGCCAAATGGAATAAATTCGATAATAAATAAATGGGGGCGTGTTCGGAAAAACGCTTGGACCCGTCGATTGGTATTTTTAGTTGCTCATTTTCTCCAATAAAAACTTTTTATACAGGGTGTGTCCTGTAACAGTGGTCAATGCCAACTTTCTTATTTCAAATGCAACACCCCGGATATTATTTAATTTTTGGATTCTTTAGGAGATTCTAAACATATTTTATGTTCAATGTCCTATACCTATCTTCAACTATTTCGGCAATATTAAGTGTTTTCAAATTTATTGCAAAAATTAAGATTAAAAAAATAAAATTATTTATTTCTTCATAATGTATAAACAAAAGTAAAAAGTTAATTTAGGAACTGTTAAATATGCTCGCCGCGAACGTCTTGGCAAATTCCTAATCTTAAATAGAAATTTCTTCTAACGTTATTTAGCATCTCAGGAGTGACCGATCTAATCGCAAGCGTTATTCGTCTTCTTAAGTCAGCTAAGTCGAGGGGTTTAGTTTTGTATACAACATTTTTAATATGTCCCCATAAGAAAAAGTCTAATGGCGTCAGATCAGGGGATCGCGCTGGCCATTCTATCGATCCTCGTCTCCCTATCCACCGATTTGGAAATATTCCGTTGAGGTACTGCCGGACATTAATTTGGTAATAGGGCGGTGCTCCATCTTGCTGAAACCATATCACATTCGCTGGAATTTGTAGGTTTGCTGGATCCGGATACAAATTTGTCAAAGTTGGCACGACATTATTTTGGAGCAGTGCTAAATAATTATCGCCATTCAAATTGCCGTCAATGAAAAGGCCTATGATATGATCCCTAACAATTCCTGCCCAAACATTAACCTTTTCAGGATATTGAGTATGTTCTTCGCTGATCCAGTGAGGATTTTCCCTAGACCAATAGCGGCAATTTTGACGATTTACATGACCGTGAAGTGTAAAGGTGCACTCATCCGAAAACAAAACATGTTCTAATTGAATAACATTGTTATCTAACATAGCCATCATTTGTTCACAAAAATAAGTTCTCCTATCATAATCATCTTCCATGAGCTCCTGAGTTGGTATCACTTTATAGGGATGCATTTTATTTTCTTTTAATGTTCGAATAATCGACGAATGGCTAATATCGAACATTGCGGCGGCTTGTCGACTAGAAATATGTGGGTTTTCCTCAAACTTAAGCATAATATCCAATTTCGTATCATCATTTATTGAATTGGCAGCTGCTTTTTTTATCTGCCTCACATGTCCAAGCTCGCGAAACTGCTTTTCTATTTTACTAATTGTCCCTTGCGATATATGCGGCAAATTTGGAAATTTTTCATGAAATTAGCGAGCAACTTCCACTTGTGTTCGTGTGTTATCTCCATAACCAATCATTTGTAGAATTGTTATTTTATGCATTTCTGTTAAATGAACCATTTTTCTGATATTAGGTATTATGCAGTTAACGAAATTCAAAAGACTATGACACTGACACTGACAACTACTGTCTTGCAAAGAGAAAGGCCAGGCATTTTACACAAAAGTAAACAAAACTGGCTCTTTTTGTTCCATATCAATAAAAAGGAACGCTAAAATGGTTTTTGCTTACATTCTTAATATGAAGACCTAAATGGTAAATAAGTATTGAGTGTGTTGTAGCGAATTTTTGTAATCAAATAAATAGTTCAGTAACCAGAGCCACTTTCATGAATAATAATAAATTCGAAATAAATAAAATAAAAATAAATTTGAAAACACTTAATATTGCCGAAATAGTTGAAGATAGGTATAGGACATTGAACATAAAATATGTTTAGAATCTCCTAAAGAATCCAAAAATTAAATAATATCCGGGGTGTTGCATTTGAAATAAGAAAGTTGGCATTGACCACTGTTACAGGACACACCCTATATAAAAAGTTTTTATTGGAGAAAATGAGCAACTAAAAATACCAATCGACGGGTCCAAGCGTTTTTCCGAACACGCCCCCATTTATTTATTATCGAATTTATTCCATTTGGCTGATACACACTGTATAATCTATACTTCTAGCGGAAAATCAAAAGTTGATATTTGGCAATTTCTAACCTTTGTGTAAGTTATGAACATATTCCGTAAAGTGTTTCTGGACAACTTGGTGGAGGCAGTAATAAATTGTTCTTGTGTCCGATGGCGGCACGCATGACTGTATTAACTCTGCAGTGGCGCTGTACTCGCTTGAGAGGGTCCCAAAGGCAAATCACGCGAAATCAGTTTTATTACACGAATGATTCCTAGCGTCCATGAATTTAAAAATTGTAACTCCCAAAAACGTAGGATTTGCCAGAACGACTAATTATTAAATTCATTTCAATTCAATACATTTTTATTCATGTGTTATATGAACAGGATGATCTGTTGGAATGAAATAACGGCCTACTTTTAAAAACAAGTGCACACATTTCAAAAATATATTACTTAAAAATCTTAAAATTTTTGAAGTATTGTCTACAGGGATTTCGTTGGAAGCAATAATGTTACTATATTATATATATTAACAAGGATACATGCAATGCTCAAGCGCAATAATCCATTTTAGTCAAATGAGGATCGCGAATTCACCTTTTAAAGTTCATCAAGCCGCAATAGACTAGTGCTAATCAAACTAGGGTTATTGTCTTTATTCTATGTGTAACTAAGACATTGCCCACATTTTTCCTTACCCTTTATATATAAATCCCTTAAGTATTATATATCATACAAAAAAATGAGATTTGTCTTTTGAAATAAAATGTTCCAATTGACTATTTTCAGTGCTTTCTAGTCAAATGACTTGTTTAGAATACGCTGCAAATCCCAAATATGCCGTCATTATTTAAAATACCATTTTCATTTTTTTTAGGTGGGAGGTACCTACACAAAGCCAGTGATTTTACCTCCGCAAGTCGCAATAATTGCCATAGGAATGACACAGGTAGGTGTACGTAATCATATACAACACAAATAGTTATTATTACCATAATTACACTGGCCTGCAAATTTTTTTGTTGTAACACAAATCAGAATAGCATAATCTAATAGAATGGACTTATCCAAATACGAAAATGACAAATAGAAAGTTGTAGCACGTAGGGTTTTCTTGCTAGAGTTGTAGAACCATATCGAATGTAATATCTATAGAAAAATTTCAGAAAATTCTTAACCCTGTTTATTGACTATGTTTACAGTTTTCGCCTATTAAACATACCATACATCTAACAGAAAAGCAGACGAGAAAAATATTAACTTAAAACACTAATTAAACTTTATTTTTTCTGTTTATGAGGTGTCCTATCTTCTCTCTTTAAAAACCAACAGTAGTCACCCATCATGGCTGGACCCCATCGTCCTTGGTACCGAATTTCCGTTGTTCTGATATCTTGGTGAAACCTTTCACCCAGCTCGTCACTAACAGCTCCCAAATTTTTAGGAAAAAATGACAGATGGGAATGGAGGAAGTGAATTTTTAATGACATTCTGGCACCAAGCGCTTTATAGGCATCTAAGAGTTCATTAACTAATTGTAACTAATTGTTCTAAGTTCCTGCCTGGTAAGCTTTTCCGTAAAATTGACATCGTCCAGCAACTCACTTAACTGAGGAAAGACTTGTCTTAGGTATTTAAATCCATCACCATCTTTATTCAAGGCCTTCACAAAGTTTTTCATCAGCCCAAGTTTAACGCGAAGAGGAGGCAAAAGGACATTTTGGGGATCAACAAGAGGTATACATTTAACATTTTGAGATCCCGGTTGAAATTTGCTTCTTTCTGGCCAAATTTTTGTTACATAATGCTGATTTATTGCATTAACAAAGAAAATAGCAATATTTTGTAAATCCTCCCTGAAGTCCCACTAAAATCGCTATAACTCTTAAGTCACCACATATTTCTTTTTCTGAAATTCGTAATTTTTGTTTCTTTGGCCAATAGGTTCCATTCCTTAAGACGGGAACCCAGAAGTTCTGACTGTTGCTTGGATAATCACGTACTAAATCATTTAATTCACTTTGAACAATCAAATCTGGTTCGCCGGAACTGGGACCTGTGGTAAAAGTAAGATCGGTGCACTGTTCTTCTGAGCTGCCTGATGATGCGTTATCTCCATTATCTCCCAAATCAATAGCTTGCCAATTTAAAGGCGCAATCGGCACCGGTAAATTTGCATTATGAGGAACAGGTCGTATGGCAGATTGCAAATTTGTATATTCTATATTGTGCTTTCCCTTTTTGGAATAACCTTCAGTCTTTGTCAGGCAAAAATAACATTTGTCAGAATGATTGGTGGGGTCTCGCCATAACATTGGAACTGCAAAAGGCAGACTTTTTCTCTTTCCCTTCATCCACTGCACCAATGATACACTACAACTAACACAGCACACATGGGGAGCCCACCGCTTATCTTGATCCACAATTAACACACCAAAATATTTAAAGTAGGCTTTTTTACACTTTCGGAAAATGGCCTGGCTTGTGATTTCACCAGAAATTCTCCACAAATATAATAAAATTTGTCAGGAGAAATTTTGCAACTTCGACGCGTTTGACTCGACATTCTCGTCTTCACATACACTTGCTTATCGAAACACAGAGAACCACTCAATTCGAAACTCTACAGAAGAGTGATGTTTAATGTTTATTTTATGTCTAATGTTGTAAAACAACCCATTTTTCCGTTGTAAAATGAACCCATTTTAGCCGCCCCACAACCTGCCAATACAAAAGGTTCTAATTAGGCTATTAAAAAATGGTACGTATTAGGGCTTTCGGAATATTTTTTTTACTATTGGGAGGGTATTTCCATTGTGAAAATAATGAGCTGGCCTGCGTTAGAAAAATCTTGTCGGCCAGTGTTATGGGAAGAATCATTGTGTTATAAGAGTTGGTAAGCAAGAAAAGATACATTTTTATAATGCCAGAAAACAGCCAAAACGTAGTTGAAAAGTATACAAAATTTGATTTTGGCTGGGACAGAAATAAACTCCAAACTGTGTTACATAGGATCTCTACTCCTTACCAAAAAAAATTCACTTTGAAAAATCCACGAGACTGATTACACTAGGGAACAAATTTCAACTTTTGATTTTTGTTTCTTGAACAAAACTTTTTTTTTTCTTTGGATTTAACTATATCCAAGTAACAATACCTAAAAAACAAACGTGGATTCACTGACAGGAGCCAGTCACACATTTGTAAATTCGGCCAGAAAAAACCCAACATTTAGGGTAAATTTCTGACGTTTCTACGTGACATCCAAACCGAAGGTAATAAATCAAATAATCGCGGGCATCTCCGCAAAAAAAGGTGCGAAGTTTGGTAACCGCGCTACACGTGTTTCAGTCTTAATAGACTTCAACAATTTATTTATTTAAAAAAAAACAATGTTTCGACCAACAAGTGAAAATCATCAGGAATCCTTATATACAAAAATAATGAAAACTAAGCTAGCTAACCAGCAATGCCGGTCTGTGACCGCTGAAGCACAGATGGCACCTACATACAATGACAAAGATAACTAATTAGGTGACTCGTCCTCACAGGAAGAACAAGAAACGGGCGCAGAGGTATCTCGGACCCAGGCGGGGGTCAAGGGTATCTCATGTGCAGAGCTCCTTGCAAAAACAGGGTCCCTTACCAAGTCAATACCGGAGAATAGTCGGTATAGCTCCCGATGAGTGTGAATTAGCTGGCGAAACGTCAAGAAGAGAACCGTGTCTCCTTTCGAAGGAGACCTACAGGCTACCAAATTGTTTTCCATGTTAAAAAATGTTGCTAAGTTTTTCTGACGGCTTCGTGTACACAGAAACTTTTACTTCATCTTGAAGTAAATTTTATCGTTGAAATCGAGAAGCCAATAGTTCTGCTTTTTTCTTGGGCAATTCTAAATCCTTTGTAAGGTCACTTAATTCACTTTGACTTATTTTGTGAGGCTTTTTACTGGGAAGTTCACGAGCAAAATCAGAGTCTTGCGAGGTTGATGGGCAGGCGACATTTCCCGGTAAACTACCGTTTGAATCCGTTTTCCGGTGGATTAGGTACAGGCAAATCGTCGCTATGAGGCGCCGGGCGTATGGCGGATTGTAAATTTGGATTACTGTATCGCAGACCTTTTTTTCTTCGAAAAGCCTTTTTTGATGGGAGGTGTCAAGCAAAAGTAACAGTCAGTAACGTGGTCTTTCGGTTCTCACCAGATCGTAAGCAGGTCAAAAAGTTATCGGACCCTACTTTATTTTTTTAAATGGAACACCCTGTATAATATAGACTATAAAATTTGTCTCTTTTTTACCTTTCAAAAATATATAATTGCGATTGGATTAAAAATAAGCTCAAAAATTAAATATTACTAAGAAAAATACTATAATACTACGATAATCAATTATTTACTTTTATCAAATGTGCCATGGATATCCATGTAGGATTTTTAATTGTGACAGTGGGTTGATCAAGATTACTTACGTTGGATCTATCTATGCGTCATGTCACGTAAAGTCTGCCCAGCATAACTCTGTAGATGAAAAGAATGCACGCCTATGGGCCTAACGCTCGGAACAGCATTTTTTATACGGTTTTCTGGTGCCCCACTTCAGATATCGTCAACAAATTTAGGCGTGCAAATCTGTATCTTTGGCTAACAAATAGTTCAGAGTAGTAAACAAAAATATAACTTCAACTAACTTCAATAACGCTGTAAAATGTAAAAGCACAATATTCGAGTTCACTGTAGTTGTTCAAAGTGCATTCCTCCTTGTTCACAACACATTTCCGCTCATTCAATTGCTTCTCTCAACACGTTGTGCAGCATTTGAGGCGTAATACTTCTAAATACACGTACAATCCTTTCTTCTAAGATTTCAAGCGTGGCTGGGGCTGTTACATAGACATTTTTTTTAACATATCCCCAAATAAAGAAATCGAAAACAGTGAGATGCGGTGAACGGACGGGCCACCGTATTGCGCCATTGGTTGCAATAACTTTGTTATTAAAATGTTCAATTAAATAATTAAGAACTTCTCTGGTATTGTGAGGCGGTGCTCCATCTTGCTGGAAGTAAATTCGGCGTAAAACTTCTAACGGTAGATCATTAAGATGTTGCTCATTTCATTTTGGAGAAAGCCTAAGTACCTAACCCTTGTTAATTGACCTTGAAATAAAATTGACCCAATTATTCTGTTACCAACGACACCAGCCCACACATTGACACCAAACCTTTTTTGAAAATTTCTTACTCATTTCATGTTGATTTTGTTGGGCCCAGTAACGAGTGTTTTGCTTGTTAAACATACCATGATTAGTAAATCTGGATTCGTCAGAAAATAAGATAAAGTTAATAAAATTTGGGTCAATTCTACAATTTTGGAGCACCCAAGCACAAAACAAACAAATGTTGGTGTAACTGAAACTTAAGAGCTTGATATCCGTGTTTCTTTAGTATTTTTTTAGCTGATTCATGACTTAAACCCAGTTGATGATTAATTTTTCTTAAAGAAACAGTTTTATCAACTTCAACCATAGCAAGAACGTTAATCTCCATTTCTTCATTTACAATAAATCTGCCTTCCGCCACTTGATTTCCTTCTTGATGCCTAAAACGATTCTCGAGATATGAAAAATACTGATGGACTGGATGTTGCCGGTCGGGGTATCTCTGAGCATTCAACTCAGCAGCATACCTTGAATTTTTATGACATTGTTCAAATATTAATAACATATCGACTTTTTCACTGAGTGTACATTATTTTGACTTTTGAAAACAAAAATACTGAAAATCAAGAGAAATAAGGAAATCTTATGGCTACTCAGAAAGTATAGGTAAGTGTCACTGTCAAAACAAGAAATCCTACTTAATATCCAGCACCGCTATCCATGGCACACTTCATAAAAGTAAATAATTGATTATCGAGTATTTTTCTTAGTAATTGTAGTAGGGTTATCGAGAGGTTTTTTATTATATTTAAAATTACTTATTTATTTTATTTATTTATTTGAGACGTAGCGGGCAACCCTGTCACAATACTGAAATTAACTAAAGTATAATAAGTAAAATCAAAGGTATTCTGTAGGCTTCTTCGTAAATGATAATTTACAATTTTATTAAATATATTTGTTAGTACAAATTGGATAAAATATTTTATCTCACCAATTCTGCGGCCATATAAACTCGAACAACAGCAAACTGCAACAATGTTGGTATCTTCTTCTTGAATATCGATACTTAAACACACAGGCGGTTTATTTAAATAAAAGATATGTTTTTTTAAAAACAACTTAAAAATCTATTAACAAAAATAAAGAAACTGAAATGCTTTACAAAAATAATACTTAAACCTAATAACAAAAATCTAGAAAATAAGGGAATTAGCTTAAAATCCCCAACCTTAGTACAAAAGAAAAGAAAATAAGAATCTTTAAATAACCCGTAAATTTAACTCTTGTAAACAAGTTACTCCCCAAGTAAATCATAGAATGAAAATAAAATATCTTTGAAAAATCCCTTAACTTTAATAACCCACTGTATACGTAAAGCCCCATAAACCACCACAAAAGAAGAATTTAAAATCAACTATAAGAATCAAAACTCTGACACAGACTGACTTTTAGACTTTCCGTAAAATACAAAGTTAGCTCAGCTATTACTAGATACACCCCTTGGACCAATTCCCTGTTTGATTTTATTAGTCAGGACGAAACGAATAAAGCTGTGAATGGTGAAGCTTAAGTCCCTACTCTAAACTTTAAGTTCGGAACTTCTCCTAGAAATACGAGGTGTAACCCATGATAATTAAAAGTGAATAAATCGAATAAAATGATATTCCCTGCAATTCTTAGTCCTAAGATTATGTATATAATTTAATATATAAGCCTATTACTTATCCACTTTATGGGTCCGAAAAGCATGGCGAAAAAAACGCACGAAAAACCCTTTCAGTTTATCATTTCTGAAGGGAAAATTATGCCCCAAAAACATGGCTTTTCGGTAATGTTCCTATTACAAAGTACTCTATTGTATCTTCAACATAGTAAATTGACCATTTATTATCATTGCATCGAACCAAATAAAATGTTTCAATTAATATTTGCAACAAGTTAAATTAAACAGACCAAAGAAAGATTACCACGAAACAGGGAACATATGGGATCATAAACCCTCGAAAAGGAAGGCATAAATTGTAAACCTTTTAAAAAAGCTTATCCATAAATCTGTCTATACTCTAAAATATAGCATTTGATATATATGATACTTATTTAGGGTTTAAAATTCTCGAAACTAATATTAAACAAATTTACTTATAATTCTTGTGAAATAATCAAGCCTCTTTAAGCGTGAACATGAGAACCAACAGTTTTAGTAAAATATTGCTTGAATTATATTTAGAATATATAAAAATATATACTCTATACCGTTGTTATAGTCTATTCTGTTACATAATATTTAATTTTTGAGCTTATTTTTAATCCAATCGCAAAAAAGTTAGTACCGTTAGATTCGCAAAAAAATCCTCTTTTCAAAAAGTGCTTGTCTAAAAAGGGTGGCCATTTGAAAAAAAAAAAGTTAGACACACACACTAGCTATCGGACTAATCACTATAACTTAGCGATTGTATTATTCTGTCATCATTTTAGGTCCTTAGATTAATTTGCGTCCGGTCATGGCCACCTAGGTGCAATTTTAAAAATGGCTATAAAAAATCAAGTAGCCATAAAATGTCATTCTTATTTAGAATTGTTATTTAAAAGTTATGGCCTGTCTAATACACTCGGTATAGCCCCGTAAAAAAAATCTAAAATTGAGAGATCTGGAGATCGCGGAGGCCATCTAACAGGTCCGTTGGTACCTATCCATCTTTCAGGAAAGCTATTATCAAGAAATTCCCTTAAGAACCTAGAGTTGTGACTTGGGACACCATCTTGCTGTAGGTAAACAGCATTATATTCGGCTAATGGAATATTTTCAAGCAGTTCTGGAATAACTTCCTCAAGGATTTCTAGGTATCTACGTGCTGTAAGACCTCCTTCGAAAATCCTATAAACCATATGTCTGCCCAAAATAAAACATGAAACCCAACTATGGTTATGAAAATTTTGTTAACGGCATATTTAGCTTTACCAAAAAGTAGCATAGCCTGGTACACCTGGCATAATAAATCCAGGTATTTCTCATTTAAAGGTCGAATTTTCCCATTCATTAGGGCAGGTAAAGCGCAGGACACGAAAGAAAACCGGGCGGTCCCTAAAATAAAGGTTCATAGTCTTAAGCAACCGGAAAAGTAACATTTGTGTACGCAAATAAATTTTATGTTATTTTATTTGTTGTAATAGTTTGCCGCTTCACCTGTAAAGTGCGCCAGCTAAGCGGTACGGAAAATTAATCGAGGATTTAGTAAATTTCGCACTGGTCCACTTGTAATTGGGATGTGCCTAGAGTCTCCATGCACTTGTCGCTAGAAGGCTCAAGCTATTTCCAGTGGCGCCTATACATTTCGAGCATTTGTTTTCATTTCTGTATAAATGCCTTGCGTTGAATTTGAATTATTATTTCGAAGTAACGATGGCGAGCAAAAGAGGAAAAACAATTAGAAGCGGTGCACGTGAAGTTATTGCGAGCGTTATAGAGGCCTGTACTAGAGAAGCTGAAAATAATAGTTTGACTATTCCAGTTCAAAATCGAACAGAACACGCTGCATTTTACACTGGTGTTTCGGAAAGTAGTGTAAGAAAAATTCAAAGAGAACATAAATTTGAAGAAGGTTTCGACCTGCAAACCCCTACTTCGTGCTGTAATGAACAAAATAGATTTTCCGTACGGGTATAAAACCTTAAATCGGGTTTTACGATCAAATGGTTTTGTTTGGCGCAAGTGCCCAAATAAACGAAAATTGCTCATTGAGAGACCAAATATTTTTCACTGGCGGGTGAAATATCTATCAACTGTAATTCAATAAATGCAAGAAGGACGCAATAATGTGTATCTAGACGAAACCTGGGTAGATAATGATATGACAGCGAACAAATGCTGGCAAAGTGAAAGTGTTACAGGTGTTGTTCAGGGAATCCGCTCTAGTAGTCGCTTTATTATCGTTCATGCTGGTTCAGAAGCCGGATTTGTTCCAGGTGCTGCTTTAGTTTTTCGCTCGGGACTAACAACTGGAGACTATCATGGACAGATGAATAGAGATAATTTTGAAAAGTGATTGCTCGAGAAGCTTCTACCTAACATTCCTCCCAAATCAGTCGTGGTAATGGATAATGCATCTTGAACTTGCATGGGCAGATTTAAATAAAATAAGATTAGAAGAGAGTGACTCAATATCGACTGAAAATTGGAACTCGTATGTTAAACATGTTCGTTCTATTGAAGATAAATACTGGGAAGTAGATGGCAAAATTGAAACGGTTATTGATGATTTAGTTATCATACTGGGATCTTCAGGTAGTGACGACGAAACCTCATCATTTTCAGAGGAAGACAACGATTTCGAAGGAATCGAACCATTAGAATCACAGCCGTCAACCTCAAAAATGGCTTAGTTTTTTTTCATATATTTTGTAAAATTGTTCACAAAGTAGCTATCAATAAACTGCTTTAAAATAATTAATTTTCTGTTCAATACCGGGTGTCAAAAAATATCTAATGTTGCAATTAATATTTGAAAAACTACAGAACTCATATTTTTCCAAAATTAACACATCCATGTAGTTATAGTAGGGGAGCTAGCACTGATTCCAGTGAACAAGATTTATCAAAATTTTAACTTATGCAGTTCGACTTTGTGCTATTCGAGTATGCCAAAAGTGACCGTTTGTCTCCGTCTGTCATATTACTTTGTACATGGGGCGTCATTGTGTGCTAATGTTAAAGGGGGGTGATTCTTGGACCTTTTTAAGAAAAAACTTTAAAATGAACCTAAAAGTCTTAACTTTGGAGATACAGGGTTTTAAAAAAACATTTTTTTTAAATCCTAATTCTGATGCTATTATAGATAAATAACTGTGAAATTTGATGCACGTATTTTATGCATAAAAGGGCATCTTTTATTAACAATTTATGCATAAAAGTTTCCTAAACCGATTGACTCTGCCCGGTTTTGTTTCATGTCCCGCACTATACGTAAATTATCATAATAAACATGGATCTATAAAACCGGTGCCAACTGAGAGTTTTGCAAAATTTGTTAATTGGTATAATAAAATAGATAAGATTTTGCTATTTTGGTCTCGGAAACATGTTTGCTGTTCCCCAGTGTTAAACGTTTTATCTGTCTAGCAGTTTAGATGAAAAATTCTAGGAGTGATTTTTATAATTACAATACTAAAAAAAATAAAAATGGGATACTGTGTATAAAGACATTTTATGTTTTACATTCATTTTAAACCTGTTTTAAATCAAAATAACACTTATTTAAGAATATCATACTAGAAGAAATATTTTTAAAGTGTTCAAGCTTTCAATCACTTCATTTAATATTACAATACTAAGGCCAGTAACCTACAAAATATATAAATAACGCGTCCTCGAGATCAAGTGAGTCATAGTTCATTTACTTTTAGGTACTGCCGAGATTTGATGACGCAGGAAACATAACAAGAGAAGAAATAATTAATATAAGTGGGTCAGCAGACCACAGGGTGATCGACGGGGTCAGTATGGCAAACTTCATCAAAGTTCTAAAAAGACAGATCGAAAATCCCAATTTGTTATTTCTTAATTTGTAAGGTGAAATAATAAAAATCTTTTTTTTTAATAAACAGTGTATTTTTTCTCTACATATACATACAAAACAGTTAATAAAACCAGAACCTTGTTAAAAAAAATACGTTTGTCCAAAAAACTGGACTAAGGCTTGTTAGTTACTTACAGAAAAAATAAAACTAGTGTCACTTATAAAAGAAATTACTATTATACAAGAGGTCTTGACGTATAAGATCCCGAAAAAATTACTACACTGTACAGGGTGGTCCAATAATAGAGGACGTCGGTTGTAGCTCGGGAACCGTTAATGACAGCACTTAAGGAAAAAAATATTTATACGTAAATCGGCCAAGAGAAATCGCTGTAAATTATTTTCAAGTTCGAAAGTTGATCGCTAGGGGGAGTAACAGCAACACAAAAGTGTAAATGCGAGTTTTTACTTAAATTTACATAATTGCATTCTTCAACCAATTACGCACCTTTTTGTTTCAGATAATTTTTGTCTATTTTCAAAAATAAAGTGGAGGGGAAGGTCAAACATTTTTACTTTCAAATGTAGCTATCTCTGTTTTGGATGAAGAACCGATTTTATTCAAGTTGGTGTCGAAGGCGTCGACTTTTACCTCACAATTTATTTCGTAGTTATGAAGGTCCGCATTTAAATTAAGAAAGTTTATGATGGTCTCTCGAATTCGAAACGTCGGATTGGAAAAGTAACCTTGCAGTTTTGTAGAGAAGAAAAAGTGACAAGGACAAAGTGGAAATTAATTTCATCTTTCATTTCAATTGATCCTAAAATTTTAGGAAAACCAAAAAACTGGAAAAAAACAAAGCTCCAATAGAAACTTTAGTAAAGAAATCATGGTTCTTAAAATTAGACCGTGTCAGCAGTACTATCCGACGTTTCACCTTCGATTGCACGAGGCATCCTCAGGGATCTTTAATCCACGAGATCTGAACACTGAAATCTATCATAAATATAAAGAATAAAACTTAACAAAGAAACAAAACAAAAAATACTAAAACCCAGTATCATAATCACATAAGTTTCGCAATAAAATACCTACAACTAGGGAGGGGCGAGGCAGGACTAGGTTTGGGCAAAAAGATTAGTTTTCTAATTCTAGAGTTCTACCCACTAACAACTAACAAGAAACTAACAACAAATATATTTATATATATATATATATATATATATATATATATATATATATATACATATATATTCGACTCGACCAACTACAAGAAACGATATGGTGGACCGTATTAGGAATGCCATCCAAAGTATCTCTATAGCAGAAGTGGAGGCTGCAGTCCAGTCGACACAGAAAAGATTGCAATTTTGTATTGACAATGACGGCCGGCATTTTGAGCATTTGCGAAAGTGGTTTTCAGTCATTTTAAATATATTTGTTATTAGTTTAATGTTGTTTGTTCATTTCGTCGTTTTTCTTTTGTTGTTTCACTAAAGCAAGGTAGAAATGGGTTTAATCTCTCTGCCTGAACCGAGTCCAGCCCTGCTTCGTCCTAGCTTTAGCTATTTTATTGCGAAGCTTTTGTGATTATGAGACTAAGTTTTACTATTTTTTGTTTTGTTTCTTTGTTAAGTTTTGTTCTTTACATTTATGTAAGAATACTGGGCATCATCTGCGAGAGAATGCAGATGGCCTGTAATATATTGGAGGCATGGTGTAATGAGGTAGGTCTCACGGTTAATCCGCGGAAGACTGAGATGATCTCTTTACAAGAAGGAATTTAGGAGATTTTCGACCCCCAAGATTGTATGGTCAACAAATGAACTTGGCAAAATAGGTTAAATACCTGGGGGCCACAGTAGATGCAAAGCTGAGCTGGAAGACTCATGTCGATAGGCAGATAAGGAAGTCAATAGCGACCTTCTGGCAGCTCCGTAGAGCGGTAGGCACAACCTGGGGGCTAAGTCCTAGGGTCATGCACTGGCTGTACCAAGCAGTCATAAGACCCAGGATATCATACGGCTCAATAGTATGGTGACCCTCGGTGGAGAGGAAAACCATTCGTTCCAGTCTTGCAAAAGCCCAGAGACTGGCTAGCCTAGCGATAACTTGAGCAATGAGGACGACGCCGTCAGCAGCATTGGATGTCTGCTAGGGCTGCCATCATTGTCGACTTTCATTAAGAAAGAGCTATGGAAGCGCACTTACGAATGAGAGACGCAGGAGCGTGGCATACCAAAGGTGAGGTTGTGGGTCATGCAAGGATCTCCCACATTGTGGAAAGAGAGATCGCTTTATCTACCTACAGAGAGGCAATTGTTTGCTATACGGTGGTTCACGTATGACACAGTTGCAATCCTCTGGTGCTGGAGTTTATATTGAGGCTACAAAAACCGGGTCCAGCTTCCCTTTGGGGAAGTTTTCAACGGTGTTTCAGGCTGAGGTATATGCCATTCTAATGGCAATAACGATGAAGGAAGTCATAGAGGGGGCAGAGGGAGAGATTGCCATATGCTCAGACAGTCAAGCAGCACTTAAGGCGCTCGACTCACCCATAGCGGGATCAGTTTTGGTTTAGGAATGCGATGACAGGCTAGAGCAGTTGGCGCGACGTAAAAGAGTGAAGTTGGTTTGGGTGCCAGGACACTGTGGGATTGAGGGCAACGAGAGGGCAGATGAGTTTGCTAGACTCGGCGCCACCAGCCCGTATGTAGGACCAGAACCAGCTTTAGGCATCACTAGGCAGCAGATAAGGACAGCACTCGACGAATGGGCACAACATGAACTTCAACGTGAATGGGGCCAGTCCGGGGTCGGGAGGCAAGCTAAAGATTTCATTGTGAAGCCCGATAAGGGCCGAACAGAGTGATTACTAGCCCGAGACAGGAAAACTCTAAATTCCATCGTAGGAATAGTAACGGGGCACTGTCGATTGAGGAGACACCTCTTTATGTTAGGCATTGACGAAGATTCTATCTGCACGGAGTGTCAGGAAGATGAGGAAACTCCGCTTCACTTCCTGTGCAGATGTGAAGCGCGAGCGAGACTGCGACGAGATATTTTCGGCGCTACGGTCTTGCATAGGGACGAAGTTAAGGATCTTGCATGGAAGGATATGTAGACTTACATAGTAAGGACAGGCAGATTCAAGCATGTACACCTGGTGGCGGGTGGTGGTTGAGGGAGGAGCTGGGGAGGATTGAAAGGGCCTTATAGGCCTACCAGTCAGGTCTCTAGACCTCCCCCTAACTACTACTACTATGTAAGAATACTAAAGTTTCTATTGGAGCCTTGTTTTTTCCACTTTTCTGGTTTTCCTAAAATTTTAGGATTAATTGAAATGAGAGATGAAAATAATTTCCACTTTCCATTGTTACTTCTACAAAACGGAGGGGTTAATTTTCCAATCTGGAGAGTCGAATCCGAGAGACCATCATCAACTTTCTTAATTTAAATGCGGACCTGTATTTTTTATTTTCATTTCACTATTCAATGCCCTTCATAACTACCAAATAAATTTAATTTTTTTGAGAAAATCAGCATTATTTAGAGAATTCTGAAACAACGCCATCTAGTGACTGCTAACAAAGCCATTACGGTACATTTTATGGCTCCACGAGTAGAGCAAAAAAAGTTGAGTAAATCGGTTCATCCAAAATAGAGATATCTACATTTGAAAGTAAAAATATTTGACCTCCCCCCCCACTTTATTTTCGAAAATAGACAAAAATGGTCTGAAGCAAAAAAGTGCGTAATTGGTTGAAGAATACAATGCTTATATTTTCAGCATACCTCAATTATGTAAATTTAAGAGAACATTAACATTAACACTGTTGTGTTGCTGTTACGCCCCTTAGCGGCCAAATTGCGAACTTGAAATGAATTTACAGCAATTTCTCTCGGCCGATTTACCTATAAACATTGTTTACCTTAAGTTCTGTCATTAACGGTTCCCGAGCTACAGCCGACGTCCTCTATTATTGGACCACCCTGTACACAAAAAGTTAAGGATATTGAAAATTGTGACCATTTTTAATATTTCGATCATCTTTATCAAACTGTAACCAACATTTTGATAGCTTGTTTCTTTGCCCTTCAGAAACGCACTTCAAAGTTATGTAAAACTGATTGCGTATGTATCTACAGGGCGATCGAAAAATGGTAAAAAAAAAACTGAAAAAAAAATATCTACAGTTCGAGAAAAATGATGTATTTTTCTTATATCAATGAATAATGGAGATAAGACCTATTCAAAAATATCTGGATCACCTCTACATATCCCAGGTGTCTTGTTACAATGGCCGCACGAATATAACACAAACAACTTTTTTCATCATTAAACTAGGCAAGAAAAAAGGCGTCGTAGATATTGCATTTTTTTTCATTTAACCATATATAGTCGAATGCGGTCTTATCGTGCGGGTCAAAAGGTCACCAACATTATGAATCAAATCAGAAAACACAGTGAGTACCAAAATGTTGTGTGTGTCGAGCTATTAAATCTCGATGGGCTATTTACAAATATACAGGGAGAAAGAAAATAGTTTTTTTTTATTATATTATGCAATATTATTAAGATAGGCACTTAATATTATTTTATATATTAAATGACGAGGGACTAAATAAGAAAATTCGCTAAATATGTATTTGGTTAAAATTTTTTGGTTGGCAAAAACAAAAATACACAAAATGGCAAGCGCCTTAATAAAGTCGGAAGGCGGTTCGAATCAGTGGAACAATCAGGATATGTTCTGTTTACACAGCCACTTAATGAAAGTGAGATTTTTTTATCAATCACCAAAAATTATGAGCCCCGCTTGACCTAAAAATCTAACCACTTATACAATGTCATTTATTTAAATGCGGGCCACCCCGGTGCAAAGAAAACTTGTTTTTTTTTTATTGTGATAACAAAAAAATTTTATTTTGCAAAAATATTATAGACTTTTCTGAAAAACACAAGATAATTAGTTATTACTTCCCTGGTGAGATTTTTTCAGATCTTTACGTTTAAGGGTCCCTAGATACCGGAAAACATGTTTTGTCAATTCAAAAAAAAAAAAATATATATATATATATATATATATATATATATATATATATATATATATATATATATATATATATATATATATATATATATATATATATATATATATATATATATATATAAATTTTGTCTTATAATTAATAAAAAAATTTACTTATTTTAAACACGCTTTAAAATTGGAACAAGTATTCTATAATTATTTATTTATTGCCTAAAAAATTACAAATGTACTAAAAAAGTAAGCAAAAAATTGGTGTCAAATCTAATAAAAAAATTTTAAATTAAAATGCACTGGCTAATATCCAAGAGCCAGTGGCAAAAGCTCTGAGAATCGGTATAAGGAATGTACAGAAACTTGTGCATGAAAAAAAAACATAATTTACTTCCGAAGAAGATTAAGAAATTTACACGAAAAAATCCAAAGGCAAAAGACTCAAGTTACAATGCAAAAATGGATATTCAAAATGCAATTTATGATTTATACACGTCAAAGACTAATATAATCCATCAGAAACTTTTTAATATTATAGACTAAAGTCCTCATCTTCTGAGTCGTCCTCAAATAGCGCAATGATCATTGGTGCTATTTTGACATCTAGAACTCGTTCTCGATTCCACCATTCCCATATTCATTTCTCCGTATGTTCCACAGATTTCTTCCAATAC
The DNA here is from genome assembly GCA_030620095.1 of Kuschelorhynchus macadamiae. Lineage (NCBI taxonomy): Eukaryota > Metazoa > Arthropoda > Insecta > Coleoptera > Curculionidae > Kuschelorhynchus > Kuschelorhynchus macadamiae. The sequence continues at coordinate 2,827,954 of JAUTXW010001557.1, forward strand.
TCCGGCGTAATATAATTTAATGAATCTTGCCAAACAATTTGCACTTCATCTCATGTAAGACCATCGTTCACGTGTTTTTCGTAATATAATTTTGCCCCAGCCCATATTAAGTCTATTGCGTTAAACTGGCAATGGTATGACGGCAGTTGTAAAACCTCATGTCCATTTTCCCGTAATATTTCATGTACGGCATATATTGTTGGTTTTTTTAATAGATTTTGCCATAAAAAGAAGTTCTAGTTTCAGCATATTGGATAAAGGATTTTATTTTTGTTTTATTAGCTAGTAAACATCACTTTTCTTCCAGGATGAAGTAGGTTGTTTATTTAAGATTCTTGAATGATAAGATGCATTGTCCCGAATGATTAAACATGGAGCATCTAAATTTGGAATCAGTTGTTCTTTTAACCACTTTTCAAACAGTTCACAGTTCATATTATCATGGTAGTCCATACTTTTGGATGTTGAAGAAAACAGTAAACTTGCACCTGGGAGAAATCCTGTTGAAGAACCTGCATGCAAGATGATGAACCGTTTTCCCGTCCCACATCCCTTTTTTCTCTTGACACTTTTTACAGGCTCGTCCTGCCAAGATTTGGAACCACTTCCATTAGAAAATATCCAAGTCTCGTCTAAAAATACCACTTTTCTAAATTTTAAATTAACATTTTCCGTGTATTTCTTTAAAAACTGGATACCCTGACTTGCTATATGTAGCAACTCGCATAAAAATCTTCGATTACAGTCCTTTTTATATCGAAAACCCACCATTTTTATTAATTTTGACAACGATTTTAGTTCAATTTCCAATATGCCTCGATTTTTTAAAGCTTCTTTTAAAACTTAGGGTTATATTAGTTTTTGATGTGTATAAATCGGAAATTGCATTACGAACATCCATTTTTACATTGTCACTTAAGTCGTCTGTCTTTGGCTTTTTTCGTGTACATTTCTTAATCTTCTTCGGTAGCAAATTATGCTTTTTTCATGCAAAATTTTCTGCACAGTCGTTATACCGATTCCCAGAGCTTTTGCTACTGTCTCCTGGATATTGGCCGGTGAATTTTCATTTTCGTAATATTTTATTAGATTTAATACCATTTTTTTCGCTTGTGGATGCAAAAAACCCGAAAATTGTTTTCTATTACTCATTTTGTCACTGACTTGTCAGTCTGACTTTGAAGTGACATCGCTCAAAGATTTTTGCAACTGCGGGTATTTATATGTTTATCCTCTTTTTTCATATGAAAATATCATAGGTCTATCTAATTCATCTTCCGGATTTTATGCGGAGGATATGATTACACGTAATAAAAGAAAAACAAACTTAAAAAGTTTGTCGTTGATAAATCGTATGACCCGCACGATAACACTGCTTGACTATATCAATATTTACACAAGGTAGCTCTAAGATCATTAAGAAAGACAAAAAAAATATTTAAGAAATGATTATTATAATAAGAAGTACTTTTATTATTTTTTTATAAGAACATTTTTTTAAATATAGAGGGATAGCCCTAGGGGGCTACCTGAAAATAAAAAAATTCTATTCTAGAAACAATAAACTTGCCTAAAAACGGTGAGGTACGTTAAATTTATTTATCATTTTGTAAATATAAACATTTTTTTCTAGTACGCAGGGTAGCTTAGAAAGATGAAACTGCCCCTTGAAACGAAAAAACAAATGTATATACTGGCTGATCCATTAAGAATGGCCTCCGTCCATAACTCGATAACCATTAATCATAAAAATATGCGGAAAAAATATTTATGGGTAAATCGGCCAAAGGAAATTACTGAAAATTATTTTCAAGTTCGAAAAATGGCGGCTAGGGAGGCTTAACAGTAAATCAAAAACGGAAATGCCGATTTTCTCTTGAATTTTCCTAATTATGCAACTTTTTGCTATTTATCTTTTTTTTTTTATTTTCAGTAATAAAGTGGTGGGGGTAGGTTAATTTTTTTTTCTTTCAAACGTCTATGTCCAGTAAGTCATGGTCAGTAGATGACGTTTGTTCGTAATTCTTCAAATAATAAAGATTTTCTCAAAAAAATCCAGGTCCGTATTTAAATTAAAAAAATTTGTTGATGGTTGCTCGAATCCGAAACCTCGGTCTGAAAAACTAACTTCACCAATTTGTAGAGGAGAGAAAGTGACAATGATAAAGTGAAAATTATTTTCATCTGCCATTTGAACCAAGCCTACAATTTTAGAAAAACTAAAAAAAAACACAAAATAACTTTTACGGTTTTTCTATAATTGTAGGCTTAGTCGAAATGACAGATGAAAATATTTTTTACTTCATCATTGTAATCACTAATAGAATCATTACGGTACAGTTAATAGCTAAAGCTTTTTTCTAACACCAAGTTCAATGTAATCGATTCATCCAAAACAGAGATATAGACGTTTGAAAGAAAAAAGTTTAACTTTCCCCCACCACTTTACGGTTGAAAATAGAAAAAAAATTATGAATAACAAAAAGTTGCATAATTGCCTGAAGTTGTATTCTTCAACTTATATTTTCAACAAACCTTAATCAGGAAAATTCAAAAGGAAATCGGCATTTCCATTTTTGAGTTGCTGTTACGCCCCCTAGCGGCCATTTTTCGAACTTGAAAATGCTTTCCAGTTATTTCCTTTTTTTATTTACCTATAAAATATTTTTTTGAATTTAATGAATCACTGAATCACCCTATATATATATATATATATATATATATATATATATATATATATATATATATACTTTTTTGTCCATATTTTCTTTCATTCTATACAGTAGTCGCCCTAAAGGTAATATGAAGCAGCCCCAAAAAAAAACGAAAATATTATTTATTTTAAACAGGTTAGTAGAAAGAAAAAAGGTGAAACATGTCAAATTTCTTTTATCTCTTTCTACATTAAATATATTCTACGCTATACAGGGTTGCCCTGGCTGACAAAATGGTTTTAGTCTAATTTTTAAATGGCTTAAAATATTGATTTTGACTTTTCGATAGTGGATAGAATCTTCTATCAGCTATCAAAAAATGGCAACATAATATGGGCAGCGAGAGTCTAGCGGCTATTGCTTCCATCCTGTCCAATAGGGGCTATATATACAGCGTGTCCGGGATAAAAATGAACTCTACAGGAATCTCGTAAACTAGCAGAGATGCAGAGATGTTTAAATCAGAAAAAAGTTGCGCTCCACTGAACTCTGCAAGATGACGTTTTCAGAGTTGGAACACTCCGAGTACTTCCGAAGAAATTAAGAAAAAACCGAAAACTCGCGATTTCGTTTTTATTTTTTTCTGGTTCTATTTTCAAAAATATTGTAAAACAAATTTTACATTTTCATTGTCACTTTTTCTCCTCTACAAGATGGCATCATTGGATTTCGAATCCGACGTTTCGTTTTTTCACAACCACCATCAACTTTATTTTTTTAAATAGTCGAAAAAAATTGTTGTATGCTTAATAAGCTCTATTTTTAATTCTAAATTCAATGACATATCGCACTTTGCATTTATTCGACGTTTCGGACTCAAAAACTATCATCAGTGATATTCGATGATGAATCCGCAAAAACGAAACGCCGGAACAAAAATCTGATTAGTTTATCTTGTCGAGAAGAAAAAGTTGCTATGGTAACGCAAAATTTATTTTGATCTAGCTCTTACCGTAGACTTGAATGAAAATGAATAAATAATATATATATATATATATATATATATATATATATATATATATATATATATATATATATATATATATATATATATATATATATATATATATATATATATATATATATATATATATATATATATATATATATATATATATATATATATATATATATATATATATATATATATATATATATATATATATATATATATATATATATATATATATATATATTGGGATATCTTATTGGCTAGCTAAAAGCCCGCGAATATTAAATTTTACTTTAGCCATAAATTATACACAATATTTGAGGTGTTATTCACATGGTTTTATTGACACACCTGGTGCTAACCTAATGGGACGGATTCTCCTCAGAGTATAGGTTTTGATAAAAAAGAACCCTTGTTTCAATATAGATATACGTTTTTACATCACCTAAAAAAAGCCTAACCAGGGCTAACCAAAACGCAATCTGATTATTAAACTACATACAAAATTATAATTTTTGTTAAAAAAAACAGCGATTCGAACACATATCCATTGCAGTGAAACTGTTATTTAGATGTTATGTTTATACGCCGCAGAAATTAACGTATATATTAGTGCAGGGGATTAGAAACAACGTCACGTGACCCAAAATAGCCAATAAGGTATCTCCCATTACACAAGTCCCCTGGGATATGAAATGAAGGCCTCGATATATTTTAAAGCTTCAAAAAAATTAAGATGTATTTTGTTCCCAAATTTCAAACTCATTTTGAACCAGATATGTTATATTCTGCTACTATATACCATATTTAAAAGGATCCTTTTTGATGACCACTTGATGTAAGGCTAATAACAATAAGTTATAACAATAAAAAACAATAAAACAATTCATTTAAAACTAAAAGTTAGTCTTGTATATAAAGATTCAAAAATGTGAAGTTTTTTTTTGATCACAGTAAAAAGTTCAACAACCTGTGTTTAAAACAACCACATTTGAGTCCGCAGGCACTAGGGTGACTTTAAGCTTTTTTGATTCCTTGACTTTTTGACTAATTACAGGGTGATTCCTAAAACACCTAAAATATTCAAGGGATCGATTTCTTAAGTGAAATTATTATATTTTGTAAACCAATCTAGGTATAAATTTGAAATTTGGCATACTTCAACAGTTTCATACAAAAATTTCTTTGAAAATATAATGTTTCTATGTACAGGGGTTCCAATTTTGCTGGGACATCAACTATAAAATTTTAAATGGGACACCCTGTATTTTTGTCGATTATTTGATTCTTGGCAAATATAAATATAAGTTACCAATTTGAACTATAGTCGATTTCTGCGTAGTTTCCGAAATAATTAAGGTTATGTGTGATTTTTTTTCAAAACTGGAGCTATTTTTCAAATCACTATTAAAAATAGCAAAAATCTAAAATTGGGCGTTTGGGTGGTAATTTCCGGTTTATAAAGCACCAATGCATGTATGGAATACAAACTTTTTGTCCACACCTCTACAGAGTGGACCAAATCAACCTTGCACCTTTTTAAAGTGAGAAAAATACCTACTTTTTCATATAGTAAGGTGATCCTGCATCACCTGCATTTCATATGAATATATTGAATTAAATAGGTAGCAAAATAATTTCCGTTTTTTTGTTCGGCTGGGATCACAAGATAGCTTATCAAAAACTAAGATAGGAATGTGAAAGTTATTTTGCTATAGTACCCTTATTAAAAAACACTTAGAATTGACCATAGAATCCAAAAATGTAATAATATATAGGGTGTTCCGTTTAAAAAACGCAACCTCCTTGGCGTACGTCTTTTGTTTCTCATTAAATTGTTTTTTTGTTACGATTTTCGAATTGTAAGAGCTAAAATACATCGATTGGCTATTTTGAATTTCTTGAGAAATACGGGGGAAATCAAAAAAATACCGTGTTTCCTCCTGAATGAAGGACCCTGAGCAATCAAAATATTAACATTATTTAAAATATATCTTAAATAATGTTAATGTTTTGATTGTTCATTTTGGATATCGTTTGATTTACGTCTCATGGAAAAATAGAAAACAAAATTGAAAAAGGCATGGAACTACCGAAACATCAAATTTCATTTAAACATAACAGGAAGCTAAAGATCCTTTTACTTTTATGAATACATAACCCAAGAAAATAAATACAACATAAATTAGTACGTCCCTGAAGTAAAATTGACATTCAGAAAACCAAAATTGTAATCAAATTTTTTCGAGTTGCCTTTAAGAAAGCCAAAACAATTAAAAGTTAGTGTTTAAAAAAAATTAATGCAGGGGAAAAAATTAATCCTCAAAAAATAGACCAGATATCAAAAATTTGAGAAATTAGTTTTTACCTAATAACCCATTTCTTAAGCAGATAAACTTAAAATGAAAGTTATTTCAAATTTGCGAAGTTAACCTACTTTTGTTCAACCCCTCGTATATACCAGTTTAAAGTAACTTTTAAAACTGAGATCCCACAAAGATTTTAATAAAACATGCTTCTACACAATCTAAAAACCATATAAAAATAAACCATTTTATTTAACAAGTTATGGCCGTTTAAAGTAAACTTAAAATTTATCCCTAATGGAAATGCCCCTTCCATTAAGTTTTTTTCATCAAAATGACACCCAGCGGCCATCTTGAAAGTTTCATTCGCAAAAAACAAACATAAAAAATTTTTAGTTTGCTATTGAAGTGTATGAGTGGTACACAAAATAGGAGGACGGGGGAGTTTAAAAGACACTGTCTAAATCTATGACTGTCCTAAACAGCATTTTCTTCATAACATTTTAGAGAAATCACCCTGTGTTAAATACTTTGAGTTGGTTAAGAATCACCCTGTACGGTCAATACAATTAGAATTATCAAAATATTTTTTAATGATTCAATAATTATTAAAAATATAATTTATTTTATCACTGGACAGATAATGTTAAGAGGACTACATTTAATATTGCCTTTGTGATAGTTTGTATTTTACGTATGGATTTTGTAATATCCTAGGTGTCGTCTCCATTACCCTTAACAGGAGGTCATCTAAATAGTCTTCGAGGTCTTTGAGCTTCTTTTTGTGTTTGTCTAAATCACTCTGAGTTTCCGTTAAAGCCAAAATTAAGTCCTAAAATGATACAAATGTAAATCAATTGATATCTAAATCTTTAAAAGGTGATTATTTCACATTTATAACAATGCAGATGAATATCTTAATGTCTTAAACAGGCCCCCCGCAAGGATTAGAGACGCCGACGTGCCAGAAATATTTTGGCGCCCTTTAAATATTGTCAATAATACACTAGTCAACACTTATAATGCATCAAATGCATATATTTATGTTATTATTCAACCGATTTTAACAAAGTTTTTCTACTTTCTGGAACCCTAGGCAGAGTTGAAAATTTTGTTGTATTGTACCGGTAAAACTAGAAGTTACGTGAGGTTGTAAACAAACCAAAATTTAATATGACTGCCAAAAAGAGACGGGGCATGCAGATTTAATTTTTTCATATCCTAAGAATACGTAAAGTTTTACTGTACCACATCACCAAGTTTGAAACTTGAATTTTTAATACAGGGTGAATAAAAAATATACACTTTAAACAATAACTTAAAAAAATGGTTAATTAAAAATACACTTAGGCAATGAACATTTTTGAATACCTAGAAATGTACTACTAATTTTAACTTCCCTAAACATTGTTGCCAAATTTAATAATATCTTTGTAATATTACAGTTTTTATTATCAAACAACCTCAAAATTCTAATCTTTCCTAGTTTGTACATATACATTCTTCTGCAGTATGTACAAAAAATATAGACTCTTTCACCAGATGAAATGAAGAGCACTCCTATCTAACAAGAGGCAGTGTTCTTAGTCATATGAGTACCAGGGCATTAGATGCTATAACCACCTTCCACAATCATTAATAGAAATAAACTCATATAAAGTATTTTGAGCAAAAATAAAAGAGCCACTGCTACAAAAAGCATATTACTCTCTAGGGGAATACTTCTTGGATTGGTTGGAGGATCGCATAATATAGTAACTTTAACTTAGTATAGTCTATCTATGAAACTAATTTCTCACTCCCATTTTTAAACTTTAAGTTATTATAGTATATTTCAATATCTCACACAGACCCTATGAAACTAATTTCTCACTCCCATTTTTAAATTTTAGGTATTATAGTATATTTCAATATTTTACACAGACTAAGTAATGTTTTAGAAAACAAACAAACAAAGAAACTCTTGCTAGAGAAGGCATATTATGCCTTGATTGAATTTTTCAATGACAGATTTAATTAGCACTATTCCTATTTCATTTTTAATTATTGACAAAATTTTATTTTATTGTGTTTTTTGTTTGTGCCTGTAATTAAAATGACAGATTGGAGTTTTTTTGACTATGCCTTGTTGTTGTCTTTATGTGTATTAAATTTAGTTTTATATTTACTTTTTAATTCTTATATTTACTTGTTTATATTTATTTATTGTATTCCCAGTTTTACTTTTAAGTAGCTTTGTCAATGAATACTCTGTATTTCAGACAATAAAGCAATTTTTGAATTTTGAATTTATTAATTAGTATTTTTTCTAAAAACTGGAATATCGGAAACACCAGTTTAAGTTACCCTATATAATTTGTTTTCTTTTTGAGTACTCTTATAAGCTTTATTTGATTTTATCCCAATTGAACGACCACTGATGCTAATGTGTTACATATAACATTAAAAAGACAAGAGATTTTTTGAACAGTACACTTGTTTTAGCTAAAAATGGAATTGAAAATTAAATTTGGTAATTCTACATAAAACGCGCCCATTCTAAATTTGAAACGTTTTTTGAAGCACCCTGTATAATATCACCTAATATCTTTAAGTTACTTTGAACGGCTATCTTCGAAAGACAATACAGCAACCTTTTGGATGCTTCATGGCATGTGAAGATCAGATTATTTTTAAGAAAGTTCTTTGAGTTTCGCATTTACCTAAAATTTGTAATATCCCTATATTATTTCCATAAGTGTATATAGATAAATAAATAAATCCCAAATGATGAAGGCTAGGTAACCACTGCTACAATAAATAAATAAACAAAAATTTTACATACTTCTCTTGTTTTTCCTTCAAATTTCTGCAAAAGTTCATTGGAAATGTGACTAGGGGGTTTCTCAGGAATAACCTCCCTTTCTCCTCCTATAATAACACGTTCATGTGAGTTACTTGCTGTTTTTTCATGCCTGTCAACTACATCATTATGCTTTTCCTTGTCTAAAAACCAAGCAAGCTACATGCAATATCTATTGGTGCAAAACAAAAGTAATAGGGAAGTTGCATAAATAAAATATGTCTAGGCAGAATTTTGTAAAACAGCCATTATCAGATTGTTCAGATGAGTTTCATATGAGTCTTGCTACAGGTCGGTAGAATTTATCGTTTTCGAGCTTATGGATTTGGCATACATATGTCAAAAATTATTATACCTAATAAATATGTTTTTACTGTCGTACTTTCATCAAGCGGTACCAGACAGAATTTATATGATGTAGGACTATTGTCTTTCATAATAAAAACAAAAAACACAAAATTATTATTTATTTTTGAGGTGTCATATTTTGGGGATCTTATTGTTAGAAGCAACTAAAACTATTATGCAATAAAAAATACACACAACTTCCCTATTGTTTATTAAGGCAATACATTTACTTATGTAAATCTAAAAACCAAGAAACACACTACCACTTACCTTTCCTAAAGTTGTTTTTAAGTTTGGAAAACATTCCATCTTTCTCTTCTTTCTTCGTTATCTCAGGTGTTGACTTGATGCTAATATTATCTTCGTTTTTGGAAGGACTATCATAGGTTTCTATTTCCTCTACAATTTGTGAAGCTAGTTTTGAGGAATCCCAAGATCTCCTGTTTAATGATTCACTTGAACCAGGTCGCAAAGTGCCTAAAGGTAAAAAATATATATTTTTAATAATAAAAGTGGAAACACATTAAACAGATTGTTATAAGAAATAGGTTCCTTGTTAATCATGAGTTTCGAATTGGTAAATGAGTCAAATAGATTATCTATATTCTTGTTGCATCAAACATACTGTTTCTAAGATATATAGACTTGCTAAAGGCCAATTTTTTTCAGATACAAAATAGGCTTTTATAAGATTCTCTAGGCTGACAACTAAATAGAGAAATTTCTGAATTATACACACATATTGAATTAATAATAAATGCTTCTAACAATAGCAGTACCAATCACATTTTTGACTATTCTGATTGCAAAACATCGAGAGAATAATTAAGAAAGATAAATATCCTGTATATGAGAGTGTTATAAATTACTTTTCGGTTTTGTGTTTCCGAACAATTTAGATTCCCATTCGTCTTGTGGAGGTTTAGGTTCAGATCTTGGTGGTTTTGCAGGTGGAAGAGTCTGGCTTTTTGTAATTGTAGGAATACTAGGACTAGTAACTGCAATATTCTCCTGTGCTGGTGCCTTAACTATAGTTGGTGATGTATTAGGTAGGTTTGTAGATATACTCAAAGAACTTGCTGAACTTTTATGAGACAAATCATCAAACTGAAAAATATTAAATGTAACTATACCTATACTAATGATATACATTAAATAACTTACAGTAAATTCATCTTCATCGCTTACAACTCCTGGATCGGCGTCTTCTAGAGTCTGTTTACTCTTAAAATGTCTATTCAAAGTCTGACTACGTATATTTAAACTTCCGACACTTCCTATAGAAGAAGCACCATCGTCTGATTCATCTTTTTTCTTGCCTTTAAGATGCATCTTCGATCCTATGGATTTTGCAAACTTTTTTATACCCTTACGTTTCTCAGCACTTCCTAAGCTCAGAAGGCTTCCCCCTACGGACTGGGCTACGTGTGATAGTGATGATCTGTGTTTTTCTTTTTTGCTTAGGTTGGTAAGACTGCCTGATTTTACATTAAATGCTATTTTTACTTCTAGGTGTCCTCTGTCTTTCTGCTTACCTCCTGCCATAAACAAAACAGTCTTATTTAAAATAAAGAGGTTTCCTTTGGTTCTGACTCCTCCCCATAATGTGATTAATATTTATAAGCTCTTGTTTAATGTATAAAATAGTTTTTTGTAAAGTAATATAGTGTTTTTGATAATAATAGCAAGAATATTAACCATTTAATTGATACAAAAGCTGATGTAACAAAAAATGTTGAGCAAACAAAAAATACAAACGGCTTTAATCAACACATTAGCACACATTGAACTAATCAATTACATTTATATCTCAAGAAAGGTCAATAAATTGAGATTAGCCAATTACACAGGGTAACAAAATGAAAACAAAAATTTGGTGCCGGAAATCTAACATCTGATTTTAGATGTTTTTAATGTGCTGATTCCAGAAATGCCACCAGATTTTTTCTATCAGCTCTAGTTTTTGAGATACAGGTTACAGGTTAATTGATATTTTTTTCTGATAAAGAACAACAAATAAATAGATAAATATGTATTTAATCGTCAAAATAGAAATTTCCCGGAATCTAATTAACCAAACGGATACCTGGAATTGTCCCTGACCCAATGTTCCTATACTAGGAACTACTCAATACACTGCTCTTAATTACTTTTATACCTGTAATTGCCTATGACCCGATCCTTCTATACCTGCTTGGCTGAACTCGGTTTAGTATATTACTGAGTTTTCCCAAGTAAAGTTGTGCTATCATTTTGTGTAAATTTTGGTCGGTTTGTAGTATCAAAACACTAAACTGAAACAATGGTTTGTTATGTGTGTGGTGAATACACTTTGAAAGAGAGTGGAAAAACGATTTCTGACTTTGTGAAAAGAGCTTCTCTTTTCTATTTTGGCGTTCATTTAGGAGATCAAGATAAATCTTGGGCCCCACATTTCATATGTAAAACATGTGTTCTATATTTGCGACAGTGGACAACTGGAAAGAGGAAGTGCCTAAAGTTTGGTGTACCAATGGTTTGGAGAGAACAGCAAAACCATCATGATGACTGCTATTTTTGTCTCGTTAATATTAAAGGCATAAATAGAAACAATAGACACAAATGGACATATTCTGATCTAGATTCTGCAAGAAGGCCTGTAGCGCATTCGGAAGAAATACCCGTTCCATCATTCAACAGTCTACCCGAGCTGACAGAAGATGATACAGAAACATCAACGTCTGACGAAGTTCAAAGAATTCAATCAGAAAACGACAGCGAATTTGAAGCAGATTTAGCAACTCCGCAGTGTTTCAATCAAGAAGAACTAAACGATCTTATAAGAGACCTGAATCTCTCAAAGGAATCCGCTGAATTACTTGCATCCAGATTTAAAGAAAAAAATCTACTCTGTCCAGGTACTAATATTACATTTTATCGTAAAGGGATAAGGATGTGCTCTCTCTTTTCTCTCAGGAAAATAACTTGGTATTCTGTAACAATATAAAAGGGCTCTTAGAAAAAATGGGTTTGCCTGAATACACTCCAGATGATTGGCGCCTTTTTATTGACAGTTCAAAACGTAGTTTAAAATGTGTTCTTTTACATAATGGTAACAAATATGGCTCAATTCCTATTGGTCATTCTACTACCATGAAGGAAGAATATGAAACAATTGCATTAGTTTTGAGAAAAATTAGATATGAAGAACCTCAGTGGGCAATTTGTGTTGATTTAAAAATGGTTAACTTCCTCCTTGGACAGCAGAGTGGTTATACAAAATATCCTTGTTTTTTGTGCCTTTGGGACAGCAGAGCTAAAAATGAGCACAGGGTTAACAAAAATTGGCCTTCAAGAGACGTCATGATTCAAGGAAAACAAAACGTGATCAACGAACCTTTGGTTTCAAGAGAAAAAATCTTACTTCCGCCCTTGCATATCAAGCTAGGCCTAATGACGCAATTTGTGAAGGCTTCAAATCGAGATGGAAATTATTTTAGGTATTTGTCACGTAAATTTCCTGGCATTAGCATGGAAAAACTAAAAGCTGGTATATTTGATGGTCCTCAAATAAGGCAACGATAGTGAATCTAACGCTTGGTGTTCATTTGTTCAAGTAGTACAAAATTTTCTTGCCAATCATAAAGCAGAGAATTACGTAGAATTAGTGGAAACTATACTTTCAAATTTTAATATTCTCGACTGTAATATGAGTATAAAAGTTCACTATCTCCACAGCCACCTACATCGTTTTCCAAAAAAATTTGGTGACTGTAGTGAAGAACAGGGGGAAAGATTCCATCAGGATATTAAAACTATGGAAGATCGTTATCAAGGACGATGGGATAGCCACATGATGGAGCCTTCAGCGAGACTGCCCTAGTAAACTCCATTCTAGAAAGTCGTATAAAAGAAAATTTTTATGTGATTAGTGACTATTGTAATTATGTAAATTAAGTTTTTGCAATAAATACTTAAATCCATGTGTTTTTGTTTTTTTAACTGGCAATAGTAATATTATATATTATAGCAGTTATAGAGATATTGAAGGGTTTCTATCTAATGATAATGTCAGATCAACTGACATTCAAACTAGGCATGCGAGCGATTTGGTGGTACCAAAGCATTCTACAACTCTTTATGAAAAAGGCCCATTTTATTTGGGCATAAAGGTATTTAATGCTCTTCCTCTATCAATAGGAAGGGAAGCCGTCTTTAACCGATTTAGATTAAAAACTAAAAAGTTTTTTAGCTCTCATCCGTTTTACTCAATAAACGAAAATATTTTACCCACCAGGATGGCAGAAGCAATATCCTTGGCTACCACTGTGTATACTGTTAGTGTTTCTCTTACTTGTGTTAAATTGTTTAATTGTTTGTTTTTTCATGTATTCAGGGACGGTGTCTGGGGCAGTCCCGATGAGTTTAGAGTATGACTCCTTTCAGGAGGAAGAGATAAATCCTTTTCAGGGTCTATTTATTCATTCATTTATTTATCTTGATATTTTGATATGGGACTGGCCTGGGGACCAATTTTAATTTTAATTTTGATTTTAATTGTAGTTTGTAAGTTCTATTTCTTTTTTATCTATTACTAAATTTTTGACGACCCTATATTTGTAATAATCCTAATGGCAATAAAAGAATTTGAATTTGAATTTATAACGTAAAATATATACACAATTTCGTTTTTTTAAACTAGATCTGAGAGACAAAATCTCAAAAACTTTTTTACATTCTGCATCCAAAAATTGCCCAGGAACAGTTAAAAAATCGCAGGCACCAAAATGTGTGTTGGCCTGTGTTATTTATTTTAATAATCCCCCAACCCTAATCACTCCTTTTCATTAACAAATTAGTTACAAATTATGAAACAATTAGTTAAATTTTATACTTACCAGGTTTGGACTGTAAAGAGTAAAGCTTATTTTTAGGTCTTTCATATATATCTAAAGTATTTAAAGGTATAGTGACTCTTCCTAAAAATTCATCCACACCAAGAAAATTGTGATGTAATGCGGTTAAAACTATTTCTGCAGTATTACCCTGATCAGGTATTGGTCTAAAAAGGAAATAATTTGTGGGTACTTTAACTTGCCAAAAAAAGTTATAAAACAAACATAATTTTCCTTAAAGATTAGGTTTTCTTAACTTTGGAAATGTTTAAGAGCACAAATGATGGAAAAAATTCATTGTTACAGATTTACTTATTTTAAAAGAAAAATATAATTTTTTTGGATAAAAATCTATATTCTTCCATTTTAATAAAACCTCAAAAATTCCTGTTGCTTTTAATTTTACAAAATAATATTAATAAAACAAAATATGCTTATATATAATAGAAATGGATTTAAGTAAATAAATTAATACAAACATAATTAGTCAGAGTAAAAATTATTAATATTAAACAATAAAAACTAAAGAAAATAACCAGTATGTACATTTAATTTCATTAACATTAGAAAAACTGGAAAGAATAAATAGATAAATCAAAAAGAACTTCTGCTATTTACTATTGAAGCAGCGTGAATATTAGCTGTAGTCTCGTATCAGACATAAGGACAAGCAGACTCAAGGTCTCCGGCAGACTGGCATATCGGGTGGTGCCCGGTTTCTTACCTGCGACCTCATCCATATAAATAATTTGAAAAATCAAATATGAGACATCATATACGATTGGTGAATAATAACATGCTGTAGAATAATTTGATTTGGAAGAGTTTTGTTCTCTTATGTACATTACAATTACAGAACATTAATATTACAAACAAATACAAACCAATGCTAATACGAATATCTAACAAGAATTTAGGAAAATATATTGTAGACAGCTTTTGCATGCCAAAAAAAATTATTATACAAACAAAATACAGTCATCGGAAAACAAAAGTGTCTGGAAAACTATAATGAAACAAAAAAATGCCATCTGAATACTGGCGAATATACGTTCAACAGAAAGTTGTAAACAACATTTTAAAAAATTTCTAATTAACACTCTATAGGCCTATATTGTTAATGAAAACATATGTTAAGTAAAAAACATTATAATATATCCCAGACCTACAGGCACATATCAACACGACTCTTGATTTAAAAATATTAATATAGCCAGTCCAACTCTAGGCTAAATAGATCTTATTTCATAGGTATAGATACTTTCAATTTACTTCCTCTGGGGTTTGGATCACTTCAGGACAATACATTTAAAATGCGCCTTAAAAACTGTTAATAACAATAGTCCTGTACTCTGTCAATGACTTACTTTGAAAGAGAGTAAGGGAATTGCATATTCTATTGCCACAATCAGGTTATTAATCATTTTGTGTAATTCTCTACATTTATCTTTTCACTTATATTATTTGTCACATACATTTTGTTAAATTTAAATATCTTTTGCATTTAGATTTTATTTTATTTTACCTAGTAATTACACTGGGGAACAAAAAAAAAAACTTTTTTCTGCGGCATTAGTTTTTGTAGTAAATTTAGTGACATTAAACACAATAAGTCCTAACTACATATTTTGTTTGTTTAAATTGACTCTACTTTCGTTTACAGTTAGCGATAACGCCTTTTATTCTATGCAACAAAAAGTGTTTATTTGTTGCCTTCGCGGCGACTTTACTTATCGCATCTAAGCGGGCCATGAAATAAAATCGAGTGCACAAATCTTTTTTGACAGTGACATTTCAGTCAGTTTAAAATTATTTTATTAGATATCAAGTGCTTTTTTGTCACTGTCTGAATTTTTTAAAAGAACGTATTTTTAATTGCTACTATATCAGTTTGTTCATTAAGTCGTTTAAGTTGGTGTTAAATTTAAAAATAACAATGAATTCTTCACGCAAGAGTTGTGTGAACCATCCCGACAAATTTTGCTACATATGTGGAAAATTCAGTCAAGAAAAACAGCAAAGAAACATTAACGGTTTTGTAAAACAAGCATACCAAGCATATTTTGGCAAGTATCTTGGACAGCAGGATAAATGGTGGGTGCCTCATAAAGTTTGTAAATCTTGTGTAGAGTCACTTCGCTACTGGACCCAAGGGGGACGCAAAGGACTTCCATTTGGGGTGCCGATGACGTGGTGTGAGCCATCAAATCATGTTGATGATTGTTACTTTTGTGCCGTGAATATAAAAGGTATGAATAAATATAAAAAGCGTACTTGGGTTTTTCCAAATATACAGTCGGCTAAATCACCAGTGTTGCATAGTGACTCATTGCCAGTGCCGATATTTAGTACCTTGTCAAACGTTACTTGTGATGATGTCGAAATGATGGACATTCAAAGTGACAGCGACAGTGAAAGTGAATTCGAATATTATAGTGCAACTGCAATGGTGAGGGGTTTTTCACAAGGAGAGTTAAATGACTTGATTCGAGATTTAAATTTGTCTAAGAAATCAGCAGAGCTTCTTGCATCAAGACTTAAAGAAAAACAGTGCCTACAGCCTGGGGTGGTAAACATAACATCTTATCGAACGAGAGAGAAAAACATTCTTCCGTATTTTACCGAGGAAAATAGTTTAGTATATTGTAACGATGTTTCCGGACTTCTACATTTAATGGATCTTTCCGAATACCGACCAGAAGATTGGCGGCTTTTTATAGACAGTTCTAAAAGAAGTCTAAAATGTGTTTTACTGCACAATGGAAATAGATTAGCTTCAATCCCGATAGGTCACTCTACCAAACTTAAAGAGGAATACCAAAACATTAAACTGGTTTTAGAGAAAATTTTGTTTGTACAACATCAGTGGTCTGTATGTGTGGATTTAAAAATGGTGAACTTTTTATTAGGTCAACAAGGTGGGTATACTAAATACCCCTGTTTTCTCTGTTTATGGGATAGTCGGGCAAAGAAAGAGCACTGGACTAGAAAGGACTGGCCGTCGAGAGAAAATATGACTGTTGGGAATGCCAATATTATTCACGAACCCCTAATTAGCTGGGAAAAAATCATTCTTCCGCCACTTCATATTAAACTTGGGCTCATGAAACAGTTCGTTAAAGCTCTGGATAAAAATGGTGATTGTTTTAAATATATTTGTCAAACATTTCCAAGCCTTAGCATGGAGAAATTAAAAGCAGGTATCTTTGATGGTCCCCAAATCCGCAATCTTATAAAAGACAAGAACTTTTTAAATCACATGAATGAGGTCGAAGCAGAAGCATGGAAAAGCTTTGTATCTGTTGTCAAAAACTTTTTGGGTAATCACAAGGCAGCAGAATATTGCGAAATTGTCACACAGATGTTAAAAACTTTTGAAAAACTAGGAGCTAACATGAGTATAAAAATTCATTTCTTGCATAGCCATTTGGATCGATTCCCGGATAACTTGGGCGATTACAGCGAAGAACAAGGAGAGCGGTTCCATCAGGATATAAAAATAATGGAAGAAAGATACCAAGGCCGGTGGGATCGTCATATGATGGCGGATTACTGCTGGACGTTACAAAGGGATTGCCCAGAACAAAGATACAAGAGACGGTCATATACCAAACGTTTCAACTAACTTTTTTTAGTATTTCAGTTTTATTGGCTTAGTTTTAATTTAATATAACATAATAAAATAGCTGGTGGCATTCAAAATATAGATATTCAATATAAATAATTTTATTTTTTTTTTGTTTTAATTTATATGACACTTTTTTTTATCTCAGAAACTAGAGTTAATTAAGATTTTTTCCCATACTCCTCGTATTTGGGGCAACACAATTACTCAAAATCGACTTTCAGAACCCGCGCCGCAGAATCACTGTTCCCCTGTGTTATCATTTACAGTAGGCTAAGATTTTATTGTAATTCAAAATTTTGACATATATATATATATATATATATATATATATATATATATATATATATATATATATATACATTTCCCCAGACAAATAAATATTATTTTTATTTGTACGAACCTTCTTAGACACAGGATTGTAAAATTATACGTCTGGAAGATTTACTAGTAGAAGAAATCAGGTCGTTGATATAAAGAAGAAACAATGTAGTACAGGGTTATTTCAATAAATGGGCATCTCCATGCTGATTATAAAAATAACAGATTTGATACCTTTATCTCTAAAGACAACCAAGAAACTTGACAACTTGACTATTAGAGGCAATTCGTTAGAAGGAGCTTTCTTTTCTAGCAATCCATAGGATCAATAGGAATACATTGCCACTCATGGCATGGTTTTTGTCAATTTTCTCTATTGTCTTTACAGATAAAGGTACCAAACCTGGTATATTTATAATTAGTAAGAAGAAACGCATTAAATGAAATAATAATATACAAGATGCAATTAAAAAAAGCATATGTTACTATTTTTTAACAACTTTTCAAAGTTTATTTATTTTATTTGATCATATAATTAATACTTTTTCCTAGCTTTTAAAATAAAGGCTCCAGTGATGTTTTTGCGTCACTTAAAGATAAATGATCAAAAACCAGTATGGAAATTATGGTTTTGTCATAAGACACTTTTAATAAGTGCATAAGAATAGAGGCAACCTCAGGCACACTTTTTTAGAACTGGTATACCATAGAGATCAGATGACTTTTTGGTTAAGTATTTTATTTGCCGAATCTGTTTAACTCTGAAGGTAATTTCTCACATTTTGTAAGCCAAAATCGAAAGTAGTGGAAAAAAGAATGTACAAATACATAGTTTGGTTTTTATTTCAAACTCCAATCGATTTCATTACTGAAAGTTAAAGGCAGAAAGGAGTTTTAATTAGTAGTTCTTATGAGTAGCAAAACGGACTGACCAACATTTAAAAAAATAACTTAGTTTGCTCTCATGCATGTGTTAAAAGTTATTTATTGTTGCAGAAGTTGCAGTGCTCATTTGAAGCAAATGGTATCATAATACAATAACTAAAATTAAAAAGGTAAAATACAATGATTCAATTTTAGAACAATGAATCAGATGACTGCAAAATTGAAAACATTCCAATATTCTTGTAGATAATTTTTTTTAATCAGCTTTGGAATTTAAAATTATAGTAAAATTGGCTGGAATTATCAGATATTTTTACTTTAAATCTAGTTAATATTCTAAAATTAAATAATTACTGTATTATTTTAAGTTGTTTGTTTTGTAGCTCTTGCTACATAACTTTACTGATATTTTTTAAATTTTTTTTTATTATATAAAAAAGCCATTATGGTGGTTTTATTTTTTATCTGGAAAATTAACTCAAAACTCCAAGGATATGTTGCCCCTTAAGAGCATTTAAAAATTTGACACAACCTCTTCTAAATTGTTGTCAAATCTTATACAACCTCTTGATGGTTGATAAACTGTCTGCAAAAGCCTCTCTCTACTGTGAGGATTGACTCTAAAAAACCAATAAATTGTTATTATGAACAAATTCTCTGAGGATTGTGAGTTCACAAGAAAGGAATTTGAAGACAAAAAACAATTTTATCAGAAGGAAACATGAACAGCATGTAGGAGTTTTCAAGTGAGAGTGGTAGACCCCAGAAATACATTCCGTGAAAGTTTTAAGGCCCAGCTTAAGTCAAAGGAGATCGAATCTATTAGGTACCAGATTTGGAAGGAATTACGGGATATTTATTTATTTATTTATTCAAATTCAAATTCAAATTGTTTATTTCCTTTGACATGGTTACATGTATTGGAATTGTCATATAAAAAAAAAACATAAGTAAAAATATATAGTTAACGGGTAATTACAGTACAATATCAAGAATATAAAACCTAAGTAATTTAAATAGAAACAAAATTAAAGTTAAAAAATTCATCCAGTGAATAAAACGGATGGTGAGCCAGTATGGTCTTTAGTTTATACTTGAAAACCTTGGAATCATTAACGCTAGTGATGTTAAAAGGCAAATGATTAAAAATCCTCAAGGAACAAATTTCAGGACCCCCCCGCACCTGGGTCAGTCTAGAGCTGGGAATATAGAGTCTTTCAGAGCCCCTCCTCTTATAGAGATTCAGGTCACTCCATTTTGGAAATTTATCAATATGCTGATGCACATGGCAAGCACATTGTAATATATATAGATTAATGACCATTAATATTTTTTGAGACCTAAAGATTTCCCGACAAGATGCTCTAAAAGCAAATCCAAACATACTTCTTATTATACGTTTTTGGCTAATTAGGACCCTTGAAATGCTACTAGAGTTGCCCCACAACATTAGTCCATATGACATGATTGACTGGACTGCAGCATAATAAAATGTTTTAATGGTGTTTAAATCAGTAAAGTTCCTTAACTGTAGTATAGCATAGTTATTTGAAGAAAGTTTATTACATACATATTCTATGTGGCTATTCCATGAAAGGTGTAAAAATCATAGTGCTCGTCTTAGTTGTTTAAAATATATAATACTACTCACACATGCCACAGTTCAGACACAATGAGTGTTTATAATTAGGAAAATAAAAGCAATTGGTTGCACTTTTACAGGTTGGAGAGTGGTACACAAAGGTTTTTGTCAGGCACTTCTCACCCTGAGATCTGAACAGAAAGATATTTTGCCTCTGACACATTTTACCCTAGAAAATTCATTTTTGTATCATTAATCAGCTTGGGTAAAATATATGTGTGTGATTCTAAAAAGCCAGTGAAAATTTAACCAGTCTTTACAATGATATCGGGACTCCAAATAGAGGTAGTCTGGGATAGCTGGTCATCTGCGGAGTCATGGTGTCCCGAAAGACATAGCCAGTAACTTTGTAAGGTTCATGAAGATCTAAATGTCTCCTTTTCTGTTATTGCAGCTTTTGAACACACCGAGGACATAAATATACCTATCGTAACTGGTGACAACGTTGGCATGCAAGGGGCATTTTGGGTATATCATGCATATATCCAGTCTAGGGTGACCTATGGAATTATATTCTTGGGAAACTTTGTAGACTCAATAACTCAAATAATATAGTCTTCAAAAAAATTTAATAGAATTACTTTTCAAATGAGGTACAGGGAAAGTTGCAGGAAAGTTTTTAGGAATAATGTGATTTTTAACTTTTTATAGCCTTTACATTTTGGATTGCTTTAAGTTTGTATCCAATAATGTTTCATTCTTTCATGAAGTTCAAAGGAAGCAATTATGAAACAAGACTTAAGAGCAGTTTGAGAATTTATATATTAAAACTTGGAAGCCGACTATCAATATGCCTTTGGGAGCAGCCAATTAAGTAGGATAATTATTTACTGGGTTTCACCCCCCCCCCCCCTTACTGCTACTACTACTTCTGCACAAACTAAAAATATTTTTATTAACAATAACTAGATATTATAATGTTGATTAGTATCACTTAAAAATTAGATTTTTAATTCTTTGACGAAAATATTAAAATCAAAATTTCAAAATAAATTAAAAACATGGCCGAAACAAAATCTTACCACATTGGCCATTCTTAGGGAAAAAATATAAATACTTAATAAATTCAAATTCAAAATACTTCAATTTAATTACAAGTCACATTGGTAAAAAATCAGGAAATTTAATCCAAAACTGTTAAAATAATCATCCCTATTATTTGGATATTAAATAATTAATTTATCATGTAATTTATTTACTGAAAAATGTATTTCATTATTAATAAATACTAAATAAAACATACATAAACTATAACTGTTAAGTTAAAAGTAAAATAAAGGAAACAATTTTATTTTAAAAAATGAAGAGGCTTCAAGGAAAAATTGCTAAATACATACTTAATTAGAATCATCAATAGTTTCATTTAAATATTTGTTTATTAAGGTGGTTCAACCTACAATTTTAATATGACCTCCCTGATGCTTGTGACAATAACTTTAGGAATCACTGACCTAATATTAAAATAAAATTAAAGCACCACGATGTCTTCCTTAATTCCCTATCTGTAATTATAAATAAATATAAAAATATACACATATTAGTTTAACTATTCGAATTTGTAGTCAATTCCCAAAAAAAAACAGACAAAAAGTGCATTTTGAATTGGTGACCTAGTATTATTAATGAGAGGTTTTTATTAACCTAATTTAACTTACAGTTCACATTCCTCATGCCATTCCACTGTTGCTCCCGCTTTTTCCTTAACGGATGTTTGGTATTTGGTTTTACCTAGACCTATGGTCACAAAGCAATCATTTGTATTGTTTTTTCCCTTTGTCAATAATCCTACTGCTTTCTGAACTGTTGATAAAAATATGTTATTTGTTTATTGTCTTTTTAACAAGTATGTTGTTTAACAAACTTACCTGTAACTTGAACATGAGTGGGAACCCACATCTTGACTGTTTAACAACTAAAATTATGACTAATATTATTCAAAATAATTCGTGAAGGAATTTACAATTAGATAAGGGAATACGTGGATTAGTATCACTGTTACAATATAGAATGTCGATTTCATTTGCACTGGCGATATACACCGTTAACAGGCGTGTGGGAGAATTTGAATAAATTTTGCGTTTGTGACCACTACATGCATTTTCTCTTTATAGTTCTCATCCTATTACCCTATTTATTTACAAATTAAATATTAATTATGAAAGTGACGTTTGTACCTCTCACGTCATTTGACCCTTGACATTTGAGACATCTTCAATAATATGGATATTGGATATCAAATTAGGTAATTTGTTCATAATTTTTAAAAACAGTAACTTAATCTACATTATCTACTGTTTTAAATTAAAAATAATGTCCATCATTTTCCGGTTTGGCCTTTTTAATGTGGAAAGAGGTTAAAAAGCTTTTTATGTACAAGGATATCCATGATTGATTAGGCCCATGCCCCAAGTTAGGGATGCACGATACGATCCGATATTTTAGCTAGGATATCGATACTTGCGCCTCCGATACTCGATATTTTTAAAACGATACGTGCTATGTATCGATACATATGACTGTCCACCGATACCCTTGTTTATAAATAATAGGTATAATATAGTTTATAAATATAAATAAGTAGGGGCGTCATCTAGGATAAAAGTAAAAAATCCCTGGATATTAAAAATTCTTCTAGTATTAAGTTGCAAATTACAGATTTCTATGACAGTTCAGGTGTGCACAATTTTGAAACTATAGGTCCCAGATAAACCTACAGGTGTAGGTTTATCCGTGCTCTAGGTACAGTTGATAGGGGGAAGGGTCCCTTTCGTTTAAATGATCTGATAATCGAAATATCCCCGCCGTTTTAGTTTTTATTCAAGACATCCCGCACCGTATTATAAAAATATTTTTATGATAGTTTTATGGCTAAAATGTATTTTCAGATAATAAAAATACATATCATTTATCAGATAATTTAAATAGCATTTCCATCATCAGATAATGGAAATCGAACGAATTTTTAATTTATTTCGTTGACATGTTGATAAATAAAATACTATTTTCATTATCTGATACTGGAAATACAATTTCCATTATTACTTAATTAAAACTGTATTTTCATTATCAGATAATTAAAATAGACTTATAAAAATGACACTTGATTTTCACGACACCTTGAAAAAATTAAGTGTGATTTCAATTATCTGATAACTTAAATTCAATTTTTTTGATATACTGGGATCAAGGAAGAATAAAAAGTAAAACAGCTTGCCATAGAAGGCGCTTTATTTGAAGAAGAAAGTAAATATTTAGTGGAAAATGCCTTCCCCCGCAAGTTCGCCTTCCGGCCCTTCCTGTCTTTTGGCGCATACTATGACCAAAAACTTTATTCAAAAATATCCGAAGAATGTGTATGCATACACATTCTTCGGTCAGACGTAAAGAAATTTTTTTTTGGTCGTGGTGTTTTTCCTACGTGCTATTTTAGTGCAGTTTTACTTTGGTCTTTGTTTATATATAGATATTTATGAACAAGGCTTTGGCGCCCCTTACTAACGCCACTGGATTTAAGTAAACCCTAGTCTTGCAAAGAAAATAAATTTTTTATGGATTATTCCAAATTTGGCGATGACGTCATGGGTTAGGAATTTTATTCGACCAATTTGGGAGAGTAGTTAACGACGGTATTACCACCTAAAATTGGCTGTTATGTGTCATCAACAATTGTCATTATCATAATATGACGTTGCCTAGGTGACATCCCTGGTATTTTGGGCACAAAAATAATAACAAAATCTAATAATGATATAATTTTTATAACATTCCAATTAGTAGATAACGGCATAAAGATAAACTAATCTCAAGAATGAAATCAGCCAACGTACTTCTTTAAAAATATATTTTATTTTGACGCAAGGTAATGATCTTCATGTTTACATGTGTTAAAATAAACAGCATGTTCCAATTTTTTAGGGTATTAATATGGAAGGGAGTAGTCGGAGCGATACGAGAAACAGGGACATTGACTGGTCGAAATATGGTTTAGGTAACGAAGCAGCACAAAGAGTCAGGGCTAATACTAGTGGATTTGTTGATTTATCTACTGAGGGGCACTATGCCGCAGGTGGACATCAAGCTTCAGGTGCCAATGAGCTTTTTGCTGAAGAACAAGTGAGTGTAATAAGTAGAAAATGGGCAAGATATTTTATAAAAATCAATATTATTATTAATGTACTAAACAAATCTTATTTAAATTTGCAAAATGATTTGTACCTATATGTTGATAATTTCTAGGAATTTATATTGATTCTTTGCAGTATGAAATCAGTTTCCAAAAAATTGTTCTTATAGTAGAAAATTAAATCTTCCCTTCCTGCAACTGCTCACATAAATTTAATTTCATTTGCATAACATACTAAACATTATTTATTTATTAATATAATACAAATTCATTATACAAGTATAAAGAATATGTGGCATTCAATTTTCCAGAAGTATTGTGTGTAGCTTTTATTTGCATTCTTGGATTTGAGGAGGGCTTTTGATCTGCTTCATAGATTTTTAGAAGATAAATACAATAGCAGTAAAAATAAAAAACTTTTGTGTTTGGGAGAGGGGTATTCTTAAAAAAAAGTTGATATACTGGGTGACAATGAAACTACTTACAGGGTGCCATTTGACAACGGCTAGAAATAAAAATATGGAATTTGGTGTGTTGATAGGGTTGAATATTGTGAACATGTGCAACAATCTGCAAAGCCCACACGTGATAAAAGTTACTTGTCAAAATTGAGTTGGTTTTAAAAACCATAGCAGCCTCTGTCAAGGCTAATATGATTATTTTAATTTTAGCAAAACTTTGTTTATAGGTAGTTATCACACTAGGTTAAGTTATCATTAACTTAACTCTGATAATCAACTGCAAAATTGAAAATTAGGTACTTTATTTTTATGATGTTAATATTTATCCAAAGCAAAAAACAGTCAGTTGACCCGTTATGGTACAGGGTACATTTCTTTTTTGACATTTTGTTGGATGAAGGCTTGAATAAAGAGTAATTAACCATGATTGTTTTTAGCCTGGCCTACTTTGTTTTTCCATAAATTACAATAAAGTGGGAATAATGGCTCATTCCTAAGTGGCTTTATTTGGAAAACTATACATTTTAGACATAGGTTATGTTATACAAAAGTTGTTTAGAATTGTTAAGAGAGTTAAAAAAAACGTAAAATATACAAAGAGTTCCGTTTAAAATAACGAAGTCGAGGTCATTTCCGGAGAAACCGGAAACGATATTCAATTGTTTTTATGTTACAAATGTTCACAATATTCAACCCTATCACTACACAAAATTCCATATTTTTATCTGTTTACAAATGATGCCCGGGTAGTAGTTTCATAGTCACCCGGTATAGTGATTATAATTAAACTTGGGAAGTAGTAGTGTAAAAGAATCTCCCTCAAGAAGTATTTAAAAAGCAGGATTAGAGCTCTCCTGATTGCAGATACTTTGTGGAGCATTCATGCACATTTTAATAAACACATTTTCTGGCATGTTATTGTTTTTTTCTATTTTTATTCTATGTATATATCATGTTGTCTACTGTACATAATGGTTACTGAAATAATAAGCAGTTTGAGTTTAATGTTATAACCTCATTTATAACAGTCTACACCTCAATTCATACCACATATCGGAGTTAAACTTTTGATTTTTTTTAGGGTGATGTACCTTGGTGGAAATCAAATTTTTTCATATCACAACCGGTGCTTTTTGGTACCTGGGATGGTGTTTTTACCTCATGTTTGATTAATATTTTTGGAGTTATTGTGTTTCTACGGTCCGGATGGATTGTGAGCCAAGCTGGAGTCATAAGTGCTGTGTTAATAGTTTTATCAACAGGTGGGTTGACTTTCTTTATTTGAATACTCAGAGAAAAACAGTTTCTGCTGTGAAACAGAAAACTATCTAACAAATAGGTATATTACTAACATCCAGTATTTTTATATAGGGTGTTTTTGATTGGCTTCCTCCAGGTAAAGTACATACCACTTTTTGTACCCTAAATGCTAAAATTAAATTTAAAAAAAAATCAGTGGGGCACCACTAATGAGGTTGTGCCAAAACCTAATCAAATAGCTCTCATTGTTATGGAACTACTAAAAAAAATTGTATTTTTTTTTAAAACTTGGGGGGTATTTGTGGACATATATTTATAAAAACTTTTTTCTTAAAATAATTCAAGGAATAATTTTTGTAGAGTTTTGATAAATTCCTACTCCAACTAAAACTGGATCAGGGGTACCAAAAACATGCATCAGAATAGAAGGTTTTTGTTCTCTCGTAACAAAATACTAGGAGGCTTCTTTTTTTGTGTAATTTACTTGCTTTAAACAATAAAGGTAGTACATTTTAAAAAATCATTTTTAAAATGTACAATCTATTTTTTTTTTAAGAAAGTCAAGGATGGTTGAAATAAAAACTATTTGATACTAACAAAATGTAGCCTTTAAATACCCTCGAGGTTGTGCCAAATCTTAATCAAATAGATGATCGCTCTGTTATGGAATTATTAAACAAACTTTGTTTTTTTTTTATTTGTTACCCAGTAGGTATCTCGAGAATAGAGCATTTGCGGACACATATTCATATAAGCTTTTTTTCTTAAAATGATCCAAGGAATCACCTCTTTTAATATTTAGTAGATATAGAACACTGTATTTTTAATTTATACTCCTATTTAATAATTATTTATTGTTTCAGTTGCAACTGCATTAATATCAGTATTATCAGCGGTAGGTATATGTGAGAGATGTAGAATAGAAAGTGGAGGAGTATATTTTGTCTTAGGACATGTTCTGGGTTCCAGGTTTGGTGGTTCTCTTGGTTTACTCTATTGTTTTGGACAGGTAAAACTTATAAACTTAGTTTTTGATTATGATTAGTATTCAAAATAACTCTAGCCTTATATAGGACACTTTAGATGGTATACAAAGATTTTTGAAAAGCTTGTGATACTGTTAGAGAAATATTTTCAGTCGTTTGACTACAGTAAACTGTCCTTATGGCATCCATTACAATACATTTTTATAATCAGGGCTGGCCAAAATTTATTAAAAAAACAAAATTTGTTAATTATTTACTCTCAAAATCTACCTGAACTATACATGTACAGTTTTTCATTGGGTATTGTGTGCGTTTTGGCCATAAAAAGGAACAAATCCATCATTCCTAAAAATAGGTAAACAACTAATATAATTAGCAAGTAAGCTCTTCATTCTGAGTTGGTTGGCAAATAATTAACAACAAATGAGTAAAGAATTAACAACAAATGAGGAAAGAATTAACAACAAACGAGGAAAGGCTACAGACTCCAAAAAGATCCCCTTAAGTCCTGACGAGCTAAACAATTTCTTTTCGAACATCCCCCAGAACATAATTGCTGATATACCACAAACAGACAAAAATCCCCTTCAATACATCAACAATATTGTTACTGAAACTCCTTTTGTGTTCTGAGAAGTCACATTTAATGAGGTAAGGGAAATTATAAATAGCCTCAAAAATAAAAACATTAAGCTTATAAAAACTATTAAAAACCATATAATTGTCCTATTAACTAAACTGATAGCATAAGTAAAAAAATATTCCCTGACATTCTTAAAACGACAATAGTAACCCCTCTTTTTAAAAAGGGAGATCCTACGAGACCGGATAATTATAGGCCAATATCAATTACCCGTAATTTCAAAAAACTTGGAAAAGTGTATGGCTGTTAGAATTATAGAGTTCTTTGAAACAAATAATCTCTTTACCGAATGTCACAATTTGGTTTCAGGAAAAACAAGAATACCACACTTGGCATTCTGAATCTTGTATCAGACATAATGGAGGCGTTTCATGGAGCACAATATGATTCCGTGTTGTTCTGTGATCTGAGCAAGGTGTTCGATTGTGTTGACCATAATATTCTTCTGGCAAAGCTGAGACAGTATAACTTCTCCCAAGATAGTTTAGACCTTATCAAGTCTTATCTGGACAGCAGATTTCAATTAGTGAGGGTAGCTGGTGTGTTGTCAGCAAGGAGTGAAATAAGTATTGGAGCACCACAGGGCTCAATACTAGAACCAATTCTATTTTTAATTTATATGAACGTTCTACCTAACCAGGGAAATGTTGGCAGTGTCACGCTTTTTGCGGACGACACAACAGTTTCCTTAACTGGTGATACACTGCAGGAAGAGCTGAATGGATGTGTGGTGGCACAGGAGAATGTTAGGCTCTGGTTTTGTGCAAACAGATTTCTTTTGAATTCTGACAAAACTAAGAGGGTAATATTCAGTATGAGGGACCTTTCAACTATCTCAAATCCATCAGAGACTAGTTTTCTGGGAGTGGTTCTCGATCCCAAATTGTAATGGAGCCAGCACATTGACACCCTTGCTAAGAAGCTAGATAAAGCAATTTTTGTATTCCAGAACCTATGTGAATGTGTCTCTGGTGACATACTGAAAACAGCATATTTTGCTATTTTCCACTCTCACGTCTCATATGCTGTACTAGTCTGGGGCCACTCCAGGCAGGTGAAACGAGTCTTTGCCCTACAGAGGACAGCAGTGAGATTGATCTCGGGATTGGGATATAGATTGGAGTGTTGACCGTGCCTTGTTTATATATATTTGAATGTTTGATGTATGTGAAAAAAAAATTGGGGATGTTAAGAGATTATGAGGATGATCATGATTATAATACTCGCTCAGGGCGTCATTTGATACCTCCTTTTTGGCGTCTTGAAAGGTGTCAGGATGGTCCGGGGTTTTGGGCAATAAAGTTTTTTAATGCTTGGCCCGAGAGGGTAAAGGTTTTACCACTATCATCTTATAGGAAAAAAATTAAATATTTATTAATACAGAATGCTTTTTATTTAACTGGCGAATACTTTAATTGTAATTTTAATTTGTTGTAAATGTGTTTTATTACCTGTAAATGTGTTTTATTATTTTTATTTATTTTTTTAATATATATTTTCAAAAAATAGGTTAGTATATGTTTTATACATATATATACTAGTTACATATTGTAATTAACATGATTTTCATATTGTTAATCATTATTGCTGTTCTGTTTGACGTGTGTAAGCATATTTTGTAATAGCATGAATAAATTGAGTAGTGAGTATTGAGTTATAAGCTTTGAAGACTAAATATCAACTTTGGTCTCTCGTCAAGAAATCATTATTTTTTTAAACACAACGAAAAGTGTAATATTATTTAAGAGGTAAGTAAGAAGAAATATATATTTATTATTATAAGTTTGTTTTTTTTTTCGTAAACGATGACATAGCTCTCTGCTTCTATCTTCTCGCTTCTTTGAGGATAATATTTTAAATGTATTTAACAAGAATAAGAAACGTTTGACTTTCTTAAAGAAGAGACAGCATATAAATGTTAAAAATGTTTAATTGTGCAAGCAAATACGAGGTACCGAAGTACCCATTATTATTCACAGATGGGCCATTGCCTGTCAGAGTGGAAACAAACAATGCAAATAAATCAGAGGTACGTGGAACATTCTCTGTCATACACCAAAATTTTAGATCAACTGGAAACTGCCTAGATGACGTACAAAAACTCACCAATGATAACAAGGAATACCTGGCAATCTGTATTTGTGAGCATTGGAAATCGCAACAGCAGTTGCTGCTTTACCGAGTTATAAACTTCCAAATTGGCTCAAGCTTTTGTAGAGGGGAGAACGACCATGGAAGAGTGGTAATTTATTGTAGGAATGGTGTCAAATGGAAACCTAGATTAGATATTGTAAAAGTGTCTGTGCCCTTTGTATGTGAGTGTGCGGCTGTCGAAGTTGAGTTAGTAGGTAGTATGTATGTTATTTTATGTCTGTACAGACCACCAAATGGTAATTTTCAAATGTTTAGCATGATCCTAAGAATATTTTAAAAATTGATGTAGATGTGTCTATATATCTAACTGGAATGTTGATATTTTAGTAAAAAACAATGAATCAGAAGCACTTGCGTCATTGTTAGGATCTTTTAATTTGCAACCAACCATAAAGGAATATACTCGGCCCTTAGGGCTAAATTGGGGAAGTTGTATTGACAACATTTACACAAACACTATAAATTGGAGCTCCGAGGACCCAAATCTCAGATCATTTTGCACAAAAAATTTCAGTAGGCTATATTAAACAAAAACCAGTAATTATAACAAAAAGATCCTTTTGTACGGAAAATAAGAATGAGAAGAAATTTATGACCCTCTTATCGAAATTTCTTTAGATGAGCATAGGGACAGTCAGACAAAAATTAAAAATTCATCATTAGCAAAACATATATGAACTTATAAAGTTGTTTGTAGCATAATTATTTGGTATGATAAATTATCAAAAATTAATATTCCTTCCAAGTTACTACAAAGCGAGAAATTAGATTGTCAATTTGTAATACAATTTTTGATAAATTATTTTTTTAAAAATAATATAGAAAAACTAGATTTTCTCACTTTCTACTAAAAAGTTGCAAAAGATTTAGAAATTCATCCAGTATTCCCAGCATCTCACTCACTTAGAATTAGAAAAAAATCCAAATTATTTAATTACTAAGGAAGGGATAAACCAATACAAGATAAACTAAAAAATTTGAAGTTGATTTTTCAAACTATATTTTAGATATTTGTATAAACTCGACAGAGGAAGGATTTTTACAGCTGAGCAGTCACAAAAATATTTGGCTTTCTTTATGACTTATTATCAATTTTGAGGATTTTTTAAAAGCTGCCAGGATCTCTTTATACATTTAACACATTATATTGAACCTGTAAACTTGTGCAATGAACTCATTAAATTAAATTATTTACTTGATTCTACATATAACACACCCTTAATTTTGTTCAGAAATAATATCTGACAGATAATTTTTCAAATATTGCTATATCTTTAAGAATACCGTTGACACTGCCTGTAACAGTCCCAAGTGGAGAGCGTTCATTTTAAAAGCTAAAAATCAATAAAAAATTATCTTCCATCCAGAATAGCTCAAGGTAGATTAGTTGATCTAATAGACAATTTTGCAAAATTTAAAACTGGTAAAGTTTAATTATAATGTTTACTTATGTCTTTGTTTCTTTCAACATTATAATTCAAGATGAGCAATTGTCGTTTTTTAAATGTATTAAACCTTGTTTTATTTTATAGTAACTAAATTGAACTGACAGGTTAGTAGCTATTCGTTAGTTATATTATTAACATCTTTTTTATATATAAAGAGTGGAGAATAAAGTTTTTTCAGTAAATGAAAATAATTTTTATATAGGTAGAGGGGGGCGCCAAAATTCTTACTCGCTTCCCTTGGGAAAAACCCTAAGCGCCGGCCCTGTTTGTAATATGCATATTGGGTATTGTAGTAGATCTTGTAAAATACTGTGAATGATTATGTGTACAGAGTGTTCAAAATAAGATGATCTGTCCCCTTATCAGGAAATTCATAATAGAGAGATGAAAACATTAAAGGTAAAAATTTCTTTCTGTCATTTTAAGTCTTAATTTCTTTTTATTAGTATTTATACAGGGTTTTCCATTGTTCCTGTGCGTATGTGGCCTTTCTTATTTTAAATAGGACACTTGTTCACTCTTTTTATCTATTTTCAAATGATCAAAATTATTTTTTAAATTTTGCTGGCCAAAAAAAAGTTTAGTTTAAGTTTGAAACATAAAAATATATTTATCATGTAATTAAAAAAAAAATAAATACAAGTATAGTTATATTAAATTTATTCTTATCTTTTAAAGTTACCCATTATAAAAAATAATCTAAGGGGGTAAGATCAGGATTCCGTCGAGCCCAGTAAGTTCTGTAAAATAATTGTTAAATTGTTAAATGTTCTTGCCATTGACATGACATCTCAATCTCAAATGGATGTCATTTGAGAAATATTACTATCCACTTCTCCATGGGCAATTTATGAAAAACAATTTTGCAGAATTTACTGGTCCCCCAGAAAACCTGATCTTACTCCCATGGATTATTTTTTATTTACTCAGAGTGGTTCTGTCGCAAAATGTAATAAAAAACTTCACATTCAGGACGGGGGATAAATGTGAAACTCGCTGGTTTATTTAACATTTTACAGTTGTTTATTCTTATGGTACTTAATTTAAAGTTTTTAATAAATGCAGGTCTTTTTCTATATTGTATAATAATTAATAACTATAGATTTAAGCAATATCTAATAAAAATTTGACTAAATTTGTATAATTGCTTATGAGGCCAGTGTTTTAATTAAAATGTATTACCACAAAAGACCAGTTTTTATAATTTACTGAGGTTAGTGTGTTTTTAAGTTACAGAATCTGAAAGCTTTGTTATGAAAAATAAGTTACATGCTGAAGATGATCATCAATAAGTCTGAAAGGGTGAATCAA
Source organism: Kuschelorhynchus macadamiae (assembly GCA_030620095.1). Taxonomy (NCBI): domain Eukaryota; kingdom Metazoa; phylum Arthropoda; class Insecta; order Coleoptera; family Curculionidae; genus Kuschelorhynchus; species Kuschelorhynchus macadamiae. The sequence continues at coordinate 2,860,849 of JAUTXW010001557.1, forward strand.
AGACCGATTTTGTTAAATATCGGGTTAAAGCCCTGTTTAAAATTACTATATTATATAGGGGGTTGCATTTAATTTTTACCAAATTTCGGAACATGAGGGAATGAGTCCTATAATTTGTTGAGTGGAAAGGAATGCTGAATAAGTTTGAGCGCCATAAGTGTCTGCTGGGAACATTCAAGTTAATACTTGTTTTTAAACACACTGTTGTATCAATAATACTATATAGGCTGCCCTAATATAATAAAGTTCATATAAGTCCAAGAAAAATATAACACCATATATAAAGAAAAACAAAGTAAATTGAAATGTCTACTGAAATAAAAAATATTTGTCTTTAATTTTTTCCTACATCTCCTATGGTTCTTTAGATAAGGGGATAGGGCGTCTTAATTTAAACACCGTGTACATTATGCCATCTTTTTTTTCGTGGGTGTAAGAGACAGAGTGAAATATTCTTTGTAGCATTTTAAGTCATCAAAGTTCTGTTTTCTGATAAGCTTATAAAGGTTAAATTATAGATAATTACTATGCTTAAAAGGTTCACTCTGCTTTTGTTAACACTTTATATAGTTGTACGTGGACTGAAAATATTTTTGTGTTAAATCTTTGTATACCCAAATTTATTCTTCAAATTTTAAGGCTGTGGGTTGTGCACTGAATGTCCTTGGTTTCGGTGAATCTATGGCAGAATTAATCGGGTTTCGAGATTCCACATGGGCAGTTAGAATCATTGCCATAGCAGCTGTTCTTTTACTAAGCAGTATTAACATAGCTGGAGTGAAATGGGTTATTAAACTTCAGTTCATTTTGTTACTAATATTGTTGTTAGCTGGGTTAGATTTTATGGTAGGCAGCTTTGTGCACAATGATGAAGGTAACAGTGTTCCACTACTTTAGACATGAAAACTAACTGTACTATTTTTAGAGAATGGATTTGATGGTTGGATTAGTAATAACATGCAACTAAATTTATGGTCAAACTATACCGACGGGTACAGTATGTTTGCGGTTTTTGGAGTGTTTTTTCCAACTATCACTGGTATATTATCAGGAATCAACATGAGTGGAGATCTTAAAGCTCCTTCGACTAATATACCAAATGGTACATTGGCCGCTATCAGTTTTGCAACATTCCTGTACCTGGTTTTTATTTTATTTTTGGGAGCTACTTGCAGAAGACAATTTTTACAAGAAGACTACATGATTGCTGCTAAAGTGTCTGCCATAGGAGTATTGTTCCTAGCTGGATTATATGTCTCTTCCATGTCTAGCTGTCTAGGCGCCATGTATGGGACGCCTAGAGTTTTACAATCTATAGCTTTGGAAAATGTTATTCCAGGAATTGGAATTTTAGGCATGGGGGTAAGATTAGCTGTTTATGTAACAAGTTCATAGAGTGTACACATTTTAGAAGTATCGTAGAGAGTAAAGAAAAATACTTTTTTAAATTGGAAGCATTATATATAGGGTGTTTGACTTTTTTTTAAATATTTGGGTATTTTATGAATTCAATATTATCCATACCTAGATAATATGTCTATTAATTTAGTTTTACCATTTTATGTTGAGTGTAAACTGTATAAACTTCCTAAATGAAAAATATATTTTCTTGTTTAGCTGTGGTGTGGTGATATTACCAGCGCATAGATCGAGTGTAAGAAAGTTCAATTCAATTCAAAATATGCTTTATTCTCAAAAAAGAGTATACTTTTGGTGACAAAGCTGAAATGATTAGAATTACGAAAGCCTCTGTTTAAGATTAGCATTATAGAAATAAATTTAAGATACAATTGAAATATTGGCATAAGGTCATCACTCATAAAATAAAATAAATAAAAATGGAGAATGAACAAACAACAAACAAAATAAGCTTTATTGTTATCAGAGAAACATATCTCATTGACAAAGCAACCTTAAAAATAGAAATGTTCGATAATACCTTATGGAATATCTTACACTATGTTAAAAAAAGTAAACTAAATATTGAAAGGCTCAAAAAATATACAAATAAAACATATATAATGATAACAAAACAATAGACAACGATCAATAAATACAATAAAAACCATACATCTATATAATAACAAATGTGAATCAGTAATATAAAGAATTAAAAAAAGAAAACAATTTAAAAAAAGTCACAAATATTTAAATTATACTTACTATCATAGAGGGCTATAATAACATTCCTGCAGGTTGTAGTATGGCTTTAGTTTAAGAATGTTTTTGAGAGTCCATCTAAAGGACTTTTCAGGTTTATGGGTAAGTGATTGTAAATCTTAACAATTTCATAAATCAATGAGTTTTTAGTTAAGGCAAATTTGGTTATTGTGAGAGACGCTGCTACTGTTTTGTTTAGTATAAGCAGTGTCTAGAAAAATTCCTAAATTTTTTGTGCATCAAGCAACAAGTTTCCAAGATAAAAAGAGAAATGACAGTCAAAATTTCTTCCCGTATAAAAAGAGGTTTACAGTATTCACTAAACTTTGCTCTACATATGTAGGGCAGTGACCTTTTTTCGAGAACAAAGATGGTATTTAACAATTGGTGGTTTACAGAAAATATTAAGATAATGCAAAAAATAAGAAACAAAGCTTTTAAAAAATTTAAACCCTATGCATTATGAATCTTATAAGTAACTTAGAAATTATACCACTTCCGCAATAAGAACTGAAAGAAAAATATATTCACGAACTAGATTTGAAAATTGTACGTATAAAGAAAAATGGTGTGGACTGAAAAGTCTAAATTTAGTCAAGGAAAAAAAATGTGAATTACCTTTAAATCTTATTCATCCAGATAAAATAAATAGCTTTTTTTATCAATTCCGTAGTAGGTAACAGTAACCCAAGTCAGGAAATTTTAAATTTTTATAACAATAATTATTTAACAAATTTTAATGAATTTTTCTACTTTACTTTATCTAATGAAAATGAAATATTTAATGTAATTAAGAAGACAATATCAAGGGCCGTTTTGGCTGATAAGATCAATTTGACCATGATTATTCTTTGCTGTCCATTGATTGTACCATATATTGTCCACATCGTGAATGAATGTATATTGTCTTCATACTTTACAGTCTTATGGAAACAGGCGCAAGTAATTCCATTGCCAAAAATAAGCAATCCCACCGAGTGTGGGCATTTACGCTCTATTAGTATACTTCCCGCATTTTCTAAAATATTGGAAAAAGTAATGGAAAGTCAAATCAGGGCTTTTCTTAATCGTCATAATATTCTGCCAGGGACCCAATCATAGTTGCGAGAGTGCTTTGGCTTGCATTGTGGATGACGTTCTGCGGGCAGCGGATGAGAGTAGGGTTAGTATTTTAGTGTCTCTTGATTTCAGTAAAGCTTTTGACATGTTAAATCATATAATTCTTTTTTAAATTCTTCATTTTATAGGATTTAGCGATAATGCCCGTACATTAATAAATTCTTATTTATCTGATCGTGTACAGGAGGTCGTCTATTGTAGGCAGCATTCGAGCCCTTTAACTTTATCTACCGGTGTAACTCAGGGAAGCGTTTTGGGTCCGCTACTATTTACCATTTACACTTGTAATTTCTGTAAGTCCTTGCAGCACTGTAGATCTCATTTCTACGCAGACCACACTCAGTTATATTTTTCGTTTGAGGTGCACCAAAATAAAGGGGCGCAAAATCTAGTAAACTCAGACCTGAGCCAGTTTAACAGGACGGGATCAGAACACTTATTGGTTCTTAATCCTGGAAAGTCGACCGTAATTGCATTTGATAATCAGTGTCAAGTTGTACAAATTAAAAATAACATGGAAATACAAATTAACGGAACTCTGTTGACTTTCTCTGATACATGTAAAAGTTTAGGAATAGTATTGGACAGCAAATTACGTTTTAAACAGCATATTACTTTAAAGCTTCGCACTGCTTATAGCAATTTAAAACTAATTTATTCAAATAGGCACTATCTCAGTTTGGAAACCAAAAAGCTGTTGTGCGACTCTCTTGTGTTATCCCAATTTAATTATTGTAATACCTACAGTATTTTTCCATTGTTTTTTTATCTTCTTTTACGTTTCCTTACTCTCCTCTCTCCTTTACATTTCCTTTTCAGAAGTAGATTTACAAAATTTCGTATTATATCTGCATCCAAATTTAAAAACATATGTATCACATTGTATATAAACAATGCCATATATTCTTAATTGTTTTGTATAAATTAGGGCTTGAACAGTATTCAGGTCCTGTACCTGGATGTCTGCTTTACCAAGGCCCGTTGTTTGCCAAAATAGTAGTATTGAGAGACTGTATTAATTTCATGTAAATGATTGGTAAAACAATAAATGTATTATTATTATTATTATTATTAATATAATATGCTATCTTAGCTGTAGATGAAACTAATTCATTAGAAATTACTCTCATAGCAAAGCACCTAGAAGCAATTGTTTTACTTATTAAAGTTATGTGAGTAGAGAATTTTAATTCATTATTAATATGAATAACCAAAAATTTTGTGACAAATTGGTGTTTTATTTGAATACTGTTTAAATCTATGTTATTCAATGTAAACTTAAAAGTAAGAATGGATGATCTATCACCGTTAAAACTTAAGTAATTATAGGCACGCCATTCTTTCACCCTCTCCACTTCATTGGAGTGTTGTGATCAGCTCCCTTCCAGAGAAGAGTTGTATCATGCAAAAATAGTACAAGTTCTCCGAATATTCAAAAAGGCAAGATCATGAAGGTACAACAAAAATAGTATTAGTTTATGATTGACACAATTAGAAAAGTCACAAAAACAGCATCAGTTAGCTCCTCTTCATTTAAACCCAAGTAAAGATTCTTAAGGAAAGAGAAGACAGACATCGCCAGTCGTTTTACCCCTTTGAAAACGAAACTGACACTTTCTTAGAATTTTATATCTGACCTTAACAAGCCTTTCAACAGCTTTACTGGGTGTTGTAAGTAAGGAAATAGGGCGAAAATTTTAAGGATCAGGATCCCCACCTCCTTGAATATAGGTATAACCTCTGCGGTCTTCGAAAAAGAAGGAAAATTCCCCTCACAAAAGGAATGGTTCATTGCTTCCGCTAGAACGTTTAGTGACTCATAGGGTCGGCTTTCAAAAATTTTGACAAATATGTCATCAAATCCAGAGGAGCTCTTATATTTTATTTGTTTAAATACACTGCCTAATTCATCTAACTATCAAAATTAGTAAGAAAAAAAGTTTGATGAACAAAACTATTCCCGTTTAAATAGCTCATAGGATCGGTTTTTTGTATCAGATTTGCTTTAAGCCATAGAACAATAAGTTATTTAAAATACTAGGATCCAATGATGACTTATCACATATAACATTATTTTTTCCCTGAAGATCATTTACAATATTCCAGTTTTCTTTTTTTTTATTCCTTGCATTGTTAATTCTATTTCTATTATTATTAAAATAGTGTATAAAATATTCATTATAAGTAAATTTTCGAATTGTATGTAAACTTATATTTTTTGAGGAGTTTATTATTCCTCTAGTGAGCGAGGGTTTTTTATTTGTTTGTTTTTTTCTTATTAAACAGTATTACAAGAATCTCATGAAATTTTTCCAGAGGATTATTAGATCCCAAAATACTCTGCCAATCAAATTGTTGTGCCAAATGTTTAAAGTTTGTAAAATTTTTAGTACTATATATTCTACCGTATCTATGTCCTGTGTTATTTATCCTAAAATTAAATTGAAGGTTGGCTCTAACCACCACATGATCCGAAAGGCCTGCAGGAATTACATCAATGTTAAGATTTCTCTCTGTGTCATTGTTAAAATTAGTACAAATACCATTTATAATGCTTTTAACTATTTAATAAGCAAAAAATTACATTAAAATAATAAAATATAAACTAAGAGCTATAAAAAAGTATTGTAGAATACCCCCAAATAAAAATAAGCTTGTGTAACAAGCAAGCTCTTTGCTGACTAAGGGCTTCAACAGAGACAGAATGCTTAATGTAGACAGAAAAGTGGTTATAAATTTTCCTACTCTTATAGAAAATAGAGCTACTAGTCAATGTGGAAGTAGAAATTGGGAAGTTGTCAGCATGTCGAGTGTTATGACTATGCTGCAGGACTGGAAACTTTCTCTGCATTTGTGAACCCTGAAAATCGTTTCAAGCAGAAAAAGTAAAGTTAAGTGAAAATTTTATTAGTAGTAAAGAGAGGTCTACATGGTTTTCTGCTGCAAGTTTGAATAAGTATTTGGTTTAATTATTAACTTAAAAAACAAATTATACAAGAAATATAAAAAACCACACTGCGGACTGAGATATATTCAGAAATGCAAAAGGAGAGTAAGTACCTTATATGTTATTTTTTTCTTCAATACAGAACATATGATTGTTTTCCAATGTAAAATATGTTTGATCTTTTGTCAACTCTATGAGGAAAAACCAAGGAATCCCTAAAAGCATGGAATATAATAATGAAGTAAAGAAGGGATCCCCGGAATCTATTGTAAAAGCCTTTGCCCAGCACTTTGAATCGTGATACACAGACCACACAAATTCCAAAATATTTCGAAATCATTTTGATGAAATAGATAATGTTGATAGAAACAAGAAGCTCAGGTCCAAATGGTTTGCCTTCTATATTTATAAAAGGTTGTACATTTTCGTTGGTCAAACCCCTTTGCATGATTTTTAATCCAGCTCAATTTTAACATATTGAAAGGAGTCTAGTTTTTTCCCAATTTTTAAATCTGGTTCAAGAATGGATATCAAGAATTCCAGAGGCATTTCCCTGCTGTCTGTATTACCTAAATATTAAACAGATGAAATATTTGAGTCATATAAACATCATTTGACTCCAGAACAGCAAGGGTTTTTTAAAGGGTAATCAATGGCTACAAATTCAGCTTTATATCAAAACTTCAATGTTCGGAATATCGAGGAAACATGTAAAATTGATGTGGTGTACACTGATACATCTAAGGCCTTTGACAGTGTGTGTCATAACTTACTTTTATAGAAATCTGTCACCCAAGGGTCCTATCTTGGGCCCCTTACTGTTTAATCTTTTTATTAATGCTATGGGGGCCTCTTTGAAGAGTAATCTTTTGTTGTTTGCTGATGACCCAAACAATTGTCCATAAAGTTTTTCAGAGGATGCTTCACATTAAGTGTCATAGCTCACGAATTGGATGCATCAACAACTAGAAGTGTTTACTTTTCTCCAATAGAGTATCACTTGCGATATGGTATATGTTTCTGGGGATTTTGCCCAGATTGTTTATTTAATATAATTTTTCTTCTGCAGAAGAGAGCACTGATATTTATGTTAAGAGAGAAACCAAGAGACTGTTGTAAACCATTATTTATTTATAATGAATTATGGACACTCCAATGCATCTTTATTCTCGAAACAGCCTGTCTGATTTTTAAAAAATTCATAGAAGAAATTCAAACTACATCAGCCTACACGACTCGTAATACTAATGTAACAGCATTTCCTATACCAACTTCTACTTTAGTTAAAAATTCTGCAAATAGAATGGGAAAAAATGTTTAATCACCTTCCGAAAGAGGTAAAAAAAATTGATTGTTTTAGGAAGTTTAAAAAGGAAATCAAAAGTAAGTTATTAATTAGAGCTTATTATTCAATGATAGGCTTTTTTATAATAATAATAATATCCTTTATTGCCAGCACAATCATATAGAAATGACATAGCAACGTCAAGAAACACAATGAAATTTCACAATCTTGATACAATATAAATAAGCACAAAGATATTGTTACAGTGGCAAATAATGCAAAAAAGTAGGTACAATAAAATACATTTAAAATCATTTAGCAAGCACCAATGTACATCACAACTAAAATTTCAGTTAGAGTATAAAAAATAAAATAAAATCTAGAAGTCCTAACACTGGAACCTGTGGTGGACGATAGATCAAAATACAAGAGTTTTAACCACACTACACCACAACTTGTACATTCCGGACGCTTGTTTCGCTAACCAAGTTAGCATCATCAGCAGATGATATAAACTGTTTTTATTTGAGTTTATATCATCTGCTGATGATGCTAACTTGTGTGGTTTAAACTCTTGTATTTTGATCTAAAATCTAGAAGTCTAGATCAAATGATTCATTCTGATAGTACTGTTTGTCTTTTAATAATTTCCAATATTTGAATCTTTATTGCTGCTTTTACTTTATACATATTTTTTAAATTTTGGTACATTTTTTTTTCACAGTGTTCGTGCATTATATACGCGCCTGTTTTAACTCTAGTGGCTATCTAGTTATAATGTCTGATGATGACCGTAAGGTCGAAACACGTGTCATGTCACGCTGAATTATTTTTAAAGTAACATTATATATATATCTGACTGAGAATAGAGAATATTCTTTTTAGATTCTTGTAATATATGGTTGAAAAAGTAATTTTAGGCCGAATACGATAGTCCATAAAAATATACAGGAATTTGGAGTGTTTTGGACATGAATTAATTTATACCCTGTATATGTCAATCTTATATTCTAAGCATGTTGTACACTCTTTGAATACAATACTAGTTAATAGTTTATCTCGTAATTTCTAATGATAGCGCAAAATAAACATAATTATAAGAATGGACTTTATTTAACTGTCTAAAATTTGATGATTTTTTTTATTTTAGAGAGGACCAAACAAAGTGCCTCTTTACTCCATGGCAGTAGTTGCATCAGTCACTTTCGCATTTATTTTAGTAGGAAACATTAATACGCTTGCGCCTATTGTAACGATGCCTTACTTGTTAACATATGCCTGTATAGACTATTCGTATTTTGCCTTAGCACAAACTTTTGATATACAACACCAAAGAGAACAGAGATTTCACAGGCCTCGAGTCCAAGCTACTATTAGTGTGGACTCGGAAGCTAATGATCTAGATAGATTGTTCCCTGAACGTACTAGACATAAAAATTTGAGGGTAAGTACTTAAAGCTAGATTTTTGTATTTGCAGCCAAAAAAACATAGAACAGGCGAATTGTCTAAATGAGTGCTCATTTTCTAATATTCTTTTGTTTGTTGAAATATAATGGTTCTTGGGATTACACTGTGTCAAATTTGGAATTACTATCCGACGTTTCGCCTTCGATTGGATAAAGCATCTTCAGGGATCTTTACAATCTGCACAGTAAATAAGCTCGGAGAGATTTAGGCGGACTTTTATACCCGGCTTGTGCTCGCCGAACCATGAACTCGTGTTAAGACTGTAACCCGCATTACTGTTGAGGTTTTTTGGTATGTGAAATTTCAATAGATTCCCTAATTTTTCGTTTATAAAATCCTGGAACCGATGCTAGAACCTTGGTTTTTTTTTACATTTATAATATGACCAGTGGCATGCTGGTGTTCAGCTACTGAAACATTTCTTTCTTTTTAATACATCGTTCATGTTCCTTAAGTCTAGTGGACATTGAGCATCCTGTTTCTCCCACATAGACTTCTCCACAGGAGCCAGGAATTTTATATACTCCTATTTGAAAAGGTACAATATCTTTCGGGGATCGCAAGCATTGTCCAATCTTCTTATTTTGTTTGTAGTGTAGTATGTAGGGAAGAACAACACTACCTAACGGGGACTCCTTATCATTCTCCTTTCGTGGAGTTGGATTACTGTATCTTTGAATTGAAGCACAATAGCCATTCTGTCTCAGAGATTCGGTCAGTGTTGATGTTTCCGATTTTAGAAAATCTTGATAAGAAATCGAAATGGCTCTAAATACTAGTGAGTCAGTAACTGATTTCTTTTATGCTAAATGGTGGTGGGAATTTGCATTTAAGTATCAATTTGTGTGCGTCAGTTTTCTATACAGAGAATGTCCTAATGTACCATTCTCCTTCCTCTGATAAATACATCTAGAAAGGGAATTGTTCCTTTATTGTGAGTTTAGTATTATGATGTTGTTGATTAAGGTGGTCCAGAAATATAAAGATATTTTCCAGTCCATGAGGCCAAGGAACAAAAGTATCATCTACATATCTGAACCAGTGTTTTGATTTTAGTGGAGCGGATGTTAAAGCAATATCCTCAAAGGCTTTTATAAAGATATTCGCTACCACAGGTGATAGAGGAGATCCTACATCGAAACTGACCAAAATATCTTCAGGATCTAATTGGATTGCCTTAAGTTTTTCCAGGAAATGTGCTCTCTGGAATCTGTTCCTCTAGTAATATGAAAATTTAATTTGAAAGATATATACCTAATTTGTATGTGGTACATTGTTCTTGTGTACCTTTGGAAGACTATAGAACCTGGGAAGCTTAGAGCTGCTTGGTTTTAATGATTTTTTCTCCGCAGGTGGTAGGTTGGATATGTCAATCAGACTAGTATATTCTGTTCAACTTGCAGGGTCTGCCTGCATAATCTTATAGGTGTTGTTATCCAAAAGTTCAGTTACCTTTTCCACATTTCCACTCTATCCATGACACCTGGAACTCTTCGAGCTCAATTAGTGTTCAGGTCTCGTGAAGTAAAGATCCCTGAAGATGTCTTGTGCAATCGAAGGTGAAACGTCGGACATAGTAAGAATCATGATTCCTCAATTGATCAAAACCGTGAAAGCTCCCGTTCTATATCCTTTTATTCAGTGTGAAATAACTATGTATTTCAACAGAGTACAATAAAAATTCTTGATATCTTTTGTTATAAGAAAATTGTTAAAGAGTACAGTAAAATTGCAAAATGTTATAAGAAAAATGTTAAATATAAAAGTAACTGCGTTTTTTTTTGAAGATTTATTTTCGAAAAAATAATGGCTCTCAAATAAAAAAGTATGATGATACGTATGATAAAAATATCCATTTTTTTTTATTTTAAACTTAATGACCTATATTTTACTAAATTTTTAAGATCTACGGAAAAAACTAAGCAAATTTTATATAACTGTAAAAATATAACCATTTTCGGCATATATAAGGTTAAATATCCAATTTTTATTAACTTCAAATACCCGTTGTGAATAATCGATATCTAATAGAAAAAAATAAAGCCCATGTTCCTATCTTACTCTTTTATAATCCCTCCAAAAGAAAAATAATAAATTTATTATTAAATCACTAAAGGTAGGTCCTTCAACAAACTACAGGAGCAACCATCTCCGCTGTTACCTGTGGTAACCAATATCTTCATAGATGCTTTTGTGGAGGAAGCCTTAAAGTCATCTTGATTAAAGCCAAAATCGTGGTTCAGATATGGAGACGATACTTTTGTTGTTATATGGCCTCATGGTCCAGAAGATATCCACATAGACCATCTAGATCAGCAACAATCTAATATTTTACAATTGAAATTGATTGAAGATGTCCTTGTACAAAGTAAAGGGCTGGCTCTTTGTATATAGAAAACCAACACATTCAAATATTTACCTCAATGAAAATTCACTTGACCGGCACAGAAGCAATCAGTGATTAATTCTTTAGTTTACGAGCGAGAGCCCTCGCAATTTGGGACCAAAATTCTTTACTATCGGAAACGGAGAACTTACTCGAGCTTTAAGAGGAAATGGATATAGCACTAAGAATATTAGATGGTCGATTAGAAAATATAATAACCTCCCTCTCCGACAGGAAGCTAATAAGGAGTTACCGTAGGAAGTGTAGTTCTTCCCTTTATACATGGAACAAAAGAGAAGATTGCAAGGTTACTTCGGAGGTACAAGATACATACAATCTTCAACCCACAAGATAGTTAGTCAATGTTTGCATTCACCAAAGAAATATTCCTTTCCAGACAGAAGGAGTGCTCATTCGGTCAAGTAAAGATCCCTGAAGATGACTCGTGCAATCGAAGGCGAAACGTCGAAAAGTGATTCCATTTTGCTAGTCTAATTCCAAGACCCATGATTTCTTAAGTAAGGTTCTCTGTAAGATGCTAGGATATTTAGAATTCCTAGGATACATAAATTAAAAAACGCGATGTATACCCAGGCTCAAGAAGGTGCTTGGGTACTACGTGAGGAATTACCAAATGCTGATGGTATAAATACATATTTTCTAAGGGTCTTTCAAAAAACAAACAATTACCTAAATAAGATTAATTTTAGTTACAAGCCCAGCTCTTAATTTTAGTTTTAAAATGGAAACTCCCGATTCAATCCTTAAATGTGTTTTATGATATAAAGTCAAATGCTGCTAGCAGTGGTGGGCTTACCATATTTATGCTTAAGCTTAGTTGCCAGTTATTTTAGTGCCCTTCACTCACATTATCAATTGCTGTCTTGAATGTGAGTACTTCCAGAGTGCTTTAAGTATTCTATTGTGTGTCCAGTACCAAAAGTTAATAACCTTCTGTCAGGGATCTGTTATGTCCAAGGTTATAGAACACGCACAAGTGTCACAGTTTTTGAGAGTCAACAATTTCTTCCCAGTTCATCCGTCTGGTTTTCAGAGTAGTGACAGCACACGTCAACATCCTTGTTTTACTGACTATATAATTGGGCTCGGATAAAAAGTTGACTGTCATATCATTCTCTCTGGATTATTCAAAGGCCTTTGATGTGCTGCATCATGATCTACTTTGTGCAAAGTTGGGTTTTGACAAGCATTCTATGTTATTTTTAAACAACTACCTGAGAGGTAGATAGCAAAAAGTATGTGTTAAAAATAAGTTATCATCTGGTGGAAAAATAGTGTCAGATGACCGTATCTGGGTTTTCATTTTGGAGCCTTTATTGATCCCAATTTTCACTACACAGTTACACACTCTCATGTGCAGACTCATGCTGATTTATTTGAACCTTCAGATCCTGCTTGTGAGTTAATGATGACGTAAATGCCATTTTACTGTACTCAAATGAACGTAACTTGAAAATCCATCCAGACAAGACTCAAGTTTTGTTGTTTTATCTGTACTTTCAAGTGTAAAAATATTTGTAGCCGTTTCACTTTCACTGTGTAAATTTACAGTAATGCATAAAAAAATACTCCGGGATTTACACCCTGTCATGTGTTTTAGGGAGAGTCAAGCTCTAATTCTCCTTCTAGTCCAACGGATACCTCTGAAACCACACCAATTGCACCAAGAAACCATATCCATTCTAAACAAAAGAACTGGTACTCAAATTTGTGCAATAGGTGGCTCTCATTTATTGGTGTAAGTATTGTAATTTCAGACTATGTTTAGCAAATATACAGGAAGACTCAGGTTAAGTTTACATCTCTGCTAACTTGTTTATTATTGAAGATAGGAGTGTGTTGAAGCAGCAAATTATAGTGGCATTTTTTGCTGATTAACATGATGATTTTTAAACCAAAAGTGAGTATGACCTCTGAAAATAAATAGGGTGTCACATTAAAAAATATGTTTTTAAAAAATACGAAAAAGCTATTTGTTATTGTTTTTCGGTTTTTACCATTTTAACTGTCAAAAGAAAATGCTACCTCATATCTTCAATAATCAGTAAGTTAGCAGTTAGTTGATAATTAATTTCAATCACCCTGTATAGTAATTTTCTACACGAATTTTTAAATTCGTTAATTTTTGTTACATTTTTTAGGCCTTAATAAAAATAGTAATAATGTTCTTAGTAAGCTGGGTATATGCAGTAGCCTGCATTAGCGTGGTCTTCCTAGTCTGGCTGTACATTGGTACAGCTAACCCGGCAGTTAAACCTGGTTTGGCCAGTGAATTTCATTTTCTACAATGGTTAAAATCTTTACTTCTACGGTGCTTTGGGTAAGTTAAATTTTGTTAATTTTTCTAACTACATTATAAAGAGGAATGAATAACAAAAGACATTCCTTCTAGCATTAAATTACACCAAAAAGTTCTGCAGGGCTTTCGAGCTTCTGCTATTTTTGGTGTGAACAGTCTTGGGTTCATACGAAAACATATTTTGTATAGGCGATTTTAACACCGATATCTTAAACTATGAAAGCACTTTGACAAGGCAGCTTTTTTGCAAACTGTGGAACCATTCAATTTAGAACAAATTATTTTAGAGCTGACTAGAATTACCAGTAGAATTCTGTCTTTAATTGATCTTATTTTTACAAATTGCGATAAAGTTGTAAATAAAAATGTTGTTGATTGTACTTTTTCTGACCATTGCTGCTCAGTTTTCTGTGAGATTAATTATACTTGTGATCTTAAACCACCTAATAAAATACTATATAGATCATTAAAAATATAGATATAAATCAATTTCAAAGGGACCCGGAAGCAATACATTTTAATGAGATATAATATTGAACATATTGATCAAAAGATAAATTTTTTAAATAATAGTTTATTAGCCCTATTACATAAGCATGGTGTTATTAAACGGCTTATTGAACGCAATAAACCTCTCTAGTCATGGATCACAGAAAACATCAAACGCATGCAAAAATTAAGAGATAAAGCCTTTCGTGATTTTAAATCTAGTAAACTACCTAGCAAATGGGATTATTATAAACAGCTAAGGAATTTAACAAATAAATCAATTAAATTAGAGAAAACAGCTTATTCAAAATAGCTTTATAAAAGGTAAGTGGAAAGAGCTTAATAGGCTAAGACCAATAAACACAAAAGAAATTCCAGAGGCTCTTAAAGATACGAATAATTTTAATACATTTTTTATAAATTCAACCAAATCAAATTTTTTTTTTTTTTTTCTGGTGGACTGGCCTTACATGCTAAGTATTTTGGCCACGGAATCTTAATATCAGTACGAGAGAAGCTATTGTCATTACAAGTATCGTTATTATTATTATATTTTCTCCAAACTTAAAATTATTATTTACACCTAAACACTTAAAAGACGGGGACACACGCTTCACGCCCAGGGGCCCGTCAAGGCAACCAAATCAAATAATTCTTTAAATTACGATCTCATAAATTTTTACTTATATAACACTAAAAATGATCTGGATTCCTTGCTAACTTTTAATACTGTAACAGACAATGATTTTCTTCAAATTATACTGGAAATTAAAAGTAAAGCTGCCGGCACAGATGATATAACATAACCTTAATCTCCTTGTCCTGTCGTTATATTATTGAATATATAACACATATAGTTAATGAATGTATTCTTCAAGAATATTTTCCTAACATTTGGAAAAAAGCTGTTGTCACACCCTTTCCCAAAGTAAGTGTTGCTAAAGATTTATCTCAATTTCAAAAACGTTTTCAAAATTTTAGAAAGAGTACTGGAAACTCAAATACGCCCACATGTAAGTATAAATATTTTACCAACGAAACAATCGGGATTGCGCCCTGGACATAGTTGCGCGACAGCAATGGCGGATGTTACTGATATATTTTCTGCTCGAGACAACAACTAAGTCACAGCATTAATTCTATTGGATTTTAGAAAAGCTTTCGATTTTTTAAATCATAAAATATTAATTTCTGTGTTACACTATATAGGGTTTTCGATAAATGCGTCAAATATTATTAAATTATTGTTTCTCTCTGATGATAGATTTCAATATGTGAAAATTGATCAAAATTTTTTTGATTTCCTTAAAGTTGGTTCTGGGGTTTCTCAGGGTAGCATCTTGGGACCTCTTTTATTTAGTATCTACACAAGTACTTCCCATACATATTTTAAATACTATCAGTACCATCTTTACATCGACGATACTCAACTGTATTTATCTTTTAAACTTTCTGACCATGAAGAAGACAATATTAAAATTAACTCTGATTTAGACGAACTACTAAAATATCCTCTAAACATATTCTTAACGATATAAAGCCAGATGTCGATAAAAAAATAGGAAACCGATGTTTAAATATAGGTGAAAGCGCAAAAACTTTAGGTCTCGTTTTAGATTCACATCTTTGATTTAGTTCTCGTATTTCTTATATTCTTAAAAAATCATACTGCTCTCTCAAATCGTTATACCCGCACAGACATTATCTTGACCTATCTGCTAAAAAGAAGCTCTGTGATTCATTAATATTATCACATTTTAATCATTGCGATCATGCGATATGGTCCGTGGAATTATGATGGAGTTCAAAAAGTGCAGAACAGCTGTATTCGATTTATATTTGGTATCAAAAAAAGAGACTTAAAGAAATGTCATGGTTAAATATGAATAACAGAAGTTAGCTCCATGCCTTGTGCTTTTATTATAAATTATTTACATTTAAATCTCCATCGTATCTCTATTACAAAATCATTTTTCGCACGGACGTAACATCATTTGAATTTACGCAGGAGTACCGTATTCCACGTCATAAAACTGAAATATTTAAGAGATGCTTTTCGTGTAACATTGCTTTAAATGTAAATTCGTTACCTCTAGATTTATCACAAATGTCACAATATTCTATTTCATTACAAAGTTTTAAAAATTACTACTCAGGTACTCAATTCTCAATAGCTTTTGAAATATTCTCAGCATCACTCTTCTTTCTTTGTATTTCTGACCCTTCCTTTTTTTCCTTCTCTTCTACAAAAGTCTGAAATGGGTGCTTTAATTTACCTTATTTTTATGATTTTCGACTTTGTATTTATATATGAATACATATGGTAAATAATAAACGTCATTGTTATTACTAATAAGTGAGATAAGTGAATTTTTAAGGGAAATAGAAAGTGGAATATTTTCGGAATAAGAAAATGTACACCTACTATGTTGCGATTTTTAAACGTTTCTTTCAAATTTTGTTGGTAATTAACTGTTAAAACGTAGATTTTGCGTGAGATAAGAAGTCTTTTATACTACTATACTATTTTTAGTGACTGATCATATTTCGGAGTTTTTCGGAACCTATATACAGGGGTGTCCAGATATTAAGGTCCTCTATAATGGGCACCAATGTAAATTTGAATGTTTTTGTTTAACATTTGAGTAATATGGAACACTTTTTCTAAAATGGTGTTTTATTTTTTCTCTACAATACACTCCAAACAGATATGGGCAACCTTTGCTTAGCTGAGGGCGTGATTTCGGGACTTAATTCGGTAGCGGGCAGTAGGTCGTAGTGAATAAAAAAACGATAAAAATTCACATATTTTTTATTTATTTATTATAACAGCATAATCAAACATATCAAATCAAATTAGATCAAAATACAAGAGTTCTAACCACACTACACCACAACTTGTTACGTTCTGGACGCGCGTTTCGGTAACTAAGTTAACATCATCAGCAGATGATATAAACTAAAGTAACTTATCCTAACCGAGACTATTTATAGGTAAATGTGGTCACACTTGGTTGCACCCGACTGCACCGTTGTCAAGTAAACAATAGAGGGGACTAAAGGGAATAGGCCCTCTGTCTTTATTTAGTGCTTTCTTATCACATTTAACTATTTCTATACTCTCAAATGCATCCAATAATCTATTATTAGATACATTTTTAATCAACTTAAGATTATTTATTCCTATTCGGTGATTGTTTTCCAAAGCATGTTGGGCAACGCTTGACTTTTCTGTTCTTCCGTATCTTAAATGTGCTATGTGTTCTTTAAAACGAATGTTTATGGAGCGTTTAGTTTGCCCAACATATTTTAGATCGCAGTCATTACAGCTAATTTCATAGATGCCACTCCTCTCCCTCAAGTCGACTTTGTCTTTGGGCTTTCCAAGGAGATTTTTCAAACTGTTCTCCGTTTTGTAGGCTACTCTAAAACCTACGTTTTTAAATACGTTTTCTAGATCTCTCGTATATCTGGGATCATATGGGATTACTATGAATTTATTGGAAGCCTCAGGTGTTTGAAGAGTAGTGGCATCTTTTAACATTTTCTTATGCTTATGTCTATTTACTAATTTATGTCCAAAATTATCATTATATCCATTACTTTTAGCTATATTTTTAATCCGATTCATTTCATTGTTAAAACATTCTTTACTTAATGGAAAATTGACTAACCTGTGAGTTAAGAAATGGAATGCTGCCATTTTGTGTTGACGGCAATGAAATGAGTCCGATGTTATATACCTATCAGTATTAGTAAATTTCCTATAAATATCAAATTGTAGTTTATCGTTATTTCAAATAACTAACGTGTCGAGAAAAGGTAATTGCCCATTGTTCTCCTTTTCGTACGTAAAATTAATGGAAGGATATTTATTGTTTAATGTTTCTAAGAAAGTGTCCAAATTTTTGTGTTTTAGTAGGTATCAAAAATAGCAAATATATCGTCTATCTATCTATCTATACCACACCCTTGGGAAATACTTGAGTTCTTTTTTGAATTGGGTTTCTAATCTGCCCATAAACAAATTTGCAAGGAACGGAGATAAGCAATTGCCCATCGCAGTTCCCTCAAGTTGTTTATAATATTTATTGTTGAACTGAAAAAAATTTTGATTCATACATAATTTTGTGAGAAGTAAATATTCATCAATAATTTCTTTCTTCAAATTATTGATTTCAAGTAGTTCCTTTAGGTACTCTAAAGCTAGTGGTATAGGTACACTAGGAAACAACGAGTTTACTTCAAAAGATATTAAAATTTCACCTTCTTTTAAGTCAACATTCTTAATTTTATCTAAGAATTCTAACGAGTTAGTAACCTCAAAGTTATCATACGAGATATTTAATTTGCTGAATTGTTCTACTAACCATTTTGAAATATTGTACGTTGGTGATCCAACAGCTGAAACAATAGGTCTCATGGACTTCCGAGGTTTATGAATTTTGGGAAGGCAATATAGTTTAGGTAACAGTGGGTTACTATGTGTTAGTTTGAATTTCAGTTTATCGGACACAAGGTTTTTACACTGTTTTAAAGTACTTTTTACTTCTGTTATCATTTTTGATAAGGGGTTTTTCTCAATTAAATCGTAAGGACCAGTTTGAATCAAATTGTCTACTCTTTCAAAATAATCTGTTTTTTCTAGCATAACAACCTTATTTCCTTTGTCAGCTTTTAAATAAAAACATTCCTTTTTCTTCAGTCCCTGCACAACTTCAGTATTTTTACGAGAAACATATTTTGACTTGTTGTTAACAACGTTTTTTGAGATTTGATTTCTGCAAGCCTCTCTAATGAATCCCTTAGTTGACTCTGGCACGTATTGAATGGAACTTTCGATATTCCCTATAATAGTTGGTAAACTATTTTTTACTGGAGGCTCTGCAAAATTCAAACCTTTATTCAAAAGGGCGATTTCTCTATTATCAAAGGACTGAGAAGAAAGATTTTCTACAATGTTCTCGACTTCCGAAGACATTTGTTTTTGTGGTTTCAACTTTCTCAGTTTGTTTTTAAGTGAACACATTTTCTTCAAAAATTTGGCATCGATAACTACGAACATTTTTCTTTGGAAATCTAACCACTGTTGAAATTCTAAATTACTAAGCTTATAAGTGAGTTTTTTAAATAATCTGTATGCTTCAATTTCAAGCATACTTCGTTTGCTATACAGATTTTTAATTTTTAAATCTAGCCACTTTTGTTTGGCAAAAGATTCAACCTTCCTTGACTGAAATGAATTTAGGGAAAACTGAAAAAGACTTCCATGATTTTAGAAATCAAATATCTGCTGCTATTAACCTAATCTTAGTACAGTACTTACAATAAAGGTTTTGTTCCGTTGATTGTGAAGCCATGTTAAGTCCTAACACTGGAACCTGTGGTGGAAGATAGATCATACAAGAGTTCTAACCACACTACACCACAACTTGTTACGTTCTGGACGCGCGTTTCGCTAACCAAGTTAGCATCATCAGCAGATGATATAAACTAAAGTAACTTATCCTAAACGAGACTATTTATAGGTAAATGTGGTCACACTTGGTTGCACCCGACTGCACCGTTGTCAAGTAAACAATAGAGTTCTTTTGTATCTTAAATGTGCCATGTGTTCTTTAAAACGAATGTTTATGGAGTGTTTAGTTTGCCCAACATATTTTAGCCGGTACTATACTTATTTTTATTAATTTCGTGATTGAAATAGAAATTATTTTTCGTGCGAAAACTTCTGTAAAATTCGTTTAGTTCCAAATAATCAAATTTAGACTTCAAATATGAGTCTTCTTGAAGCTCAATCAACTCCATTTGTAGGTGAAGTGGAGCATCTTCCACATTACACAAAAATATTGAAAGTGCTATCTATATTCTTAAAATCGGAAAACCGATCAGTGAATTGCTCTGACATTAGTTTCAGTTTTTCAGCATAGCGACCATATTCAATGTTTTCGTTACTGGATAATGTGAAAAAATGAAAACAGTTTTTACTTCTCATTTGTGTTTATCACATTGTCGTGAAAAGCTTTAACTGTACAGCTGATTTACCAATTGCCCTTGTTTTTGAAGCTACCGGGAATGCCAAGTCATAAAGCCATATTGGATCACAAATTTGCGGCATGTTTTCTCTTTCATTTCCATAAAATCAGCTATTTCTTTTCTAAGGTCATAAAATCTTTTTACCATTTTACCATTTTAACCTTACTTCGCATTAGTATGTCACATCATCGTGTTCTGAAGAGAGTTCGTCCAAAAATGCTTTAAACTGACGATGGTTAAGACCGCGGGATCTAATGAAATTGATATCATTCAACACATCCATAACGTTCTTCAGTCGAATGGACTTAGAGCACAAGTTTTGTTGGTGAATAATGCAATGCAGAAATATTAAATCACATTTTTGTACATTCATAGCGGTTGCTCTTTCCTTCAGAATTCCGATAAAACCTTTTCGTGAACCGACCATTGAAGGCGCACCATCTGTGCACACTCCAACTAATTTACACCACTGCAAATCATATTGCTCAAAAGCACTTTACACCTAGGCAAAAATATCTTTTCCATTATTGGTCCCTTGTAGTGGCCGTAAAGCCAGTAATTCCTCTGTCACTACAAAGTGTCAGATAAATCGTCAGTCTCATCCAAAGCAATCGAAAATGCTTGAAAACCAGCCAATTTATCAGTCAATGTTTTTTTTTATATCACTAACTATCATATCTAGACGTCGAACAACAGTACGTCGCGATTTCTCACTCTTTCTTCTTTTCTGGGCACAAAGTCTGCAACATCTACTAGACACACTTCCTCAGAAAATGACTTCGATGTTTTCGCTATTTTGGAAATAACTATAAAACTAGCTTTAACAACACTGTCTAGATTTGATCTTTGTGAATGGAACATTTGTTGCTTTTTCCCTAAATCGGTAATGAGTTTTTTAATTTTATCCTTTCTTAATTTAAAACTATTTTTTGGGTTTTTCGCCTTAGAAAATTGGAAAAAATAAAATATTTTTACCTTATAAATTGAATAGATAGTCTTAAGTTCTGGGTCCACTATGAAGGTACCCGAGGAACGACACTGAAAAATGTTTGTTTTTTGGACGTTTCGGGGGAAAGTCTACCCCCGTCTTCAGCAAACCTACAAATAAAATACTAAAAGCAGAATATTTCTTATGTTTCGTATCAGAAATATAACCAGAATGGCTAATCTCGGACAAAATGTCAATGAATGTCAATTTAAAGGTGTTATTTTTAATTGTTAGAATAAGGTGCGAAATATGTGTACCTAGAGTAGGTTGTATGGCCCGTAAGTAAATTATATTGAGCGAAATGCTTGCTGGAGTAATGCCGCTTTATATTGTATTCGTTTAAAACAGAAATTGTTTCATTGCACAACAAACACATAGGTTTACCACAGAGCATGATAAAAAAAGTATTCATCAGTCCATTTGTTTTGAAATTGACGACATTCTGTGTCCACTTTCCGCTTTTTTAAACCAGACATCTGAGATTTTTTTCTTCTGAGCTGAAGTTGCTTGAATATTTCCCGCGGCTTTTCATATCAGTTGTTAAGAAGAGTTGACACGCGCGCTGAGTGGTTTATATATTACCCACAGTAAGCAACTAGAATAATCTCGAATCGAGAATCTCGATCGTACGCGAATACGCGATGCGAGCGCTCAGAGCCGACTGTTATTCATAAAGCATCTCTCGGAGCGCTTCAAAGTCATCGGTCTCTTTCTAACGACTATTTCTGATTCGATCTGTGGCGTTCTACTGCGTACGCTTAATAAAATTATTTATTTTAGTCTTTATGATTTGACGAATACAGTTTTAGGTTGGTCGACAGTAATTACAAATAATCTATGTGTGCTAAATCTTTAATTTTTTTGCGCGTTATTCGAAATTTGTGAATCTCTGGGTCTCTGGGCAGGATTGGAGGTGGTAGAGGGCCGGGGGTTGCCCATATATGCTTTAAAATAAGAACATGTTTTTTGTAACAGTAAATTCTACATTTTTTGCAGAAAAAGGATGAATGACTATGAGCAAATAGTTGTGACTCCTGTACATCCAGGCCTAGACGTGTCAACCGCACAACTTAATGAAGATAACGAAGACTTTTCAAATAGGCGACGATATCATCAATCAGCTACTGTTACCGGACACATGGTTGATATAGATGACTAATACAATTTTGTATATAAATGTAATTTTCTAATTTATTTTGTTAACCATATTAATATATTAAATACTTTTTCTATATGAGTGTTTTATTTATAGGGTTTGGCTACGTATCGGCTATTTCAGCAGGCCATCAACAGTGTATACGAGTGGGCCGGGTATACAGGGTGCCCGAAACTCAGTAGCTTATTAGAAGTATCTGGAAACCGTATGTCCCAAACAACTTAATATGCAACGAAATGGATTGCACTTTCCTATATTGGTTTTTAATTATCTATCTCCTGACACCAATTTTTTACTTTGACAGGAAATGTCAAATTTTGACACCTCCTGTTAAATTAGAAATTAGTGTGGGGAAATAGATAATTAAAAACTGAAATAGGAAAGTAAAATTAATTTTGTTGCAAGTTAAGTCGTTTGGAAGTTACAGAGCTTCAAAGGGTTCAGATACTCCGCCCCAATTTTTGGGTAGACTATTCTACATATGAAAACATAAAAAAAAGGAACAGGGGTCCGGAAACGTTTCGTTTTCAAAGTACATGGTGTTAAAATTTTAAATATCTTGAATAAAGACTTAATAGTGACCATTGACAGTTTTACCTGCCCCAGAAAAATTGCTGTAGCAACACTGACCTAGTTCTGTAAAATTTTAGCACCCTTTATTATTATTTAATTATGCTTTTTCTAAGCCAGTTGATAAGAACTTTTTTTAATATAATAATATTTAGAGCAGTCCTTCAAAATAGTGGAAGAAATTTTCTGGACAGCCTGTATATCAGCTGAAATGTAAAATAGAGAAAATTATTTTTCATTGTTATCAGTTAGTTACGAGAGCGGGCCGTTCAATTTTACTCCCCTTATAGTTTAGCTACAATTAAAAATAAAGAAGTTTAAAAATCAAATTAAAGTAGAAACGTTAATTCAAACAAAGTTTTTTTGAAACGCCTTATGCAGGGTGCCCCAATAGAAGTATCTAGAGAACCAATAAATACATTACTTTGAAACCTTCATCATCATTAACTCTATTTTTAAAATATTTTAAATTGTGCGGTGTTGCCGCTTCTACACCTGTGGCAACATCCGTTTTTTTGTATTGTCCTGAACATTCTAAACACTTTTTGTGTTGTTTCCTGTATCTAAATTTAACTGTTTTCGAGAAAATGGCCCTTGAAATTTGAAATTTTTGACCATTTGAAGCTCTGTAAGGCTCAAACGACTTAACTTGCAACAAAATAAATTTTACTCTCCTAGTTTTTAATTATCTATTTCCCCACACCAATTTTTACATAGACAGGAAATGCCAAATTTTGATACCTGAATTAATTACATCAAAATGTTTCACTGTTTGAAATTGGAGAGTTTCAGTATAGAATTCCTAGAAAGTGTTCTATGAACATCGGTCTGGAATCGCCCCCTGTTACAATTTTAAATATCTCTTAGTTTTCTTGATGTGCCTGACATTTCATTCAAATTTGGCACACAATAACCGTAATTAGTATCTATAAAGGGGCCATAATATATTATGAAAATTATACACGGTATAACTTTTTTTTTTGGGTTCCGAACTCTTTGACCCTCATAAAAAAATGTTGTCTCGACACTGGTTATTAGATTTGCTTATTTATTCTACAACTTTTGAATCCCTTAGACTTTTTGTGGTACCTTTCACTGTTTGAAGAAATTTAGGAAAGTATGTTTAAAAACATGGACTTGCTACAGCAATCTTTTAGGGCGGTCAAAGCGGTCGTAACCTGAAAAAGTTACATTATGTATAATTTTCTAAAATGTACTATGGTCACCTTATATGTATTAATTATGGTTTATTGTGTGTCAAATTTAATTGAAATATCTTGTGAGTATGTTCTAGATAAGTTATTTTGCTTTGTCAATGAGACTGTAAGATCTTTACACACCATAAAGCTTATTTTGAACATGAGGCAAGAAACTAAGATATATTTAAAATACATTGAAAACGAAGCGTTTCCGGACCATGTATATTTTTAAAATCAGAAGAGAGCTCGCTCTATCTATGCTAAAATTCCAATCCTATGTACACTGCTGGAACTTCGATGTGCACCAAGGAAATTATTACTAGAAATTCAAAATGAAATAGTTTCAATAGGGATGACGATTTTGAGTTACGGTTTTCGGCCTTTGTTTGACCAGAGTATGGAGCCTGATAAGGACAGCCTCAGAACTGTTATATAAGACCCTGTCATTTTTTTGAAAAGTTTATTTGACCAGAACTCTTACTGTGGAAGATTTCTTTTGTGCAACCAAAATAATCTAGAGCTAGGTACAAAAAAAAACCAATTTCCAGCTGTTTTCAATTTTTTTTTTCGTTTTCGACATACATTCTTAAAAATGGTCTGCTGATCAAAGCCCACTTATGGCAATCAAATTCAGTATGATTAATCAGATTATGAACAGGGTTGGCACCCTTAACTATTCTACCATGAATATTGCAGACTTCTACTCCGCAAGGTTGGTAGTATTCCAGACCTTTGTTTCCCACTATATTATTGGGACATATTCTTAATTAATTCGAAATGATGGGTAAACAGTTTAAGTAAGTCTGTATTAACAAAAATATTGTTGCGACAAAGAGAATTATATCAATGATTTTCAATTTTTATTAAAAAAATCTCTTTTAAATTAAAAGCAATATATGAAAGAACTAGAGCAAATATCAAATGTGAAAAACTGTTTCGATAAAAATGTCAATTATCACTAAAGCATTCGAAGCAACATCGAATTCAAGATTGATAGAAAAACCAAACCTAACAAAACACTATTTAACGTTCACCTCTTAGTTTTTGGTTGGAAAATTTAAGGGTGCCAACTTTGTTCACAATCTGATAGATATACCATTGATTACCACAAGTGGACTTTATTCAGCAGATTACTTTAAAAAAATCAATTTTTCGAAAAAAAAAAAAGAAAAAATTTCAAAATCGTTAGAAATTCTTTTTTCGTACCTAGCTCTAGATTATTTTGGTTCTACAAAGAGAAAGAGAAATTTTCTATAGTAAGAATTCTGGTCACAGAAACTTTTTAAAAAATGACAGTCTTATATTTTATTTATTTATGTGTATACGAAAAATAAAACTGAGAAAGCACTTAACCAAAAAATTTGACTCTTTGCCACAGATAATTAAAGATAGTCCAAAATTGGATTTATTTAAAAAACTCTTAAAAAGACATCTAATGGTAGAGTGATACATACTATATTCTAATAAATAATTGTACATGATTTGTAAAAATTTTGATTTATTGATATATTTGAGTGTTTGTTTTGATTAAGATAAGTTTTATTATACTTTTTATGTATTAGCTAAATGCTAAATAAAGGAATTATTATTATATAACCCCATATATAAGACGGTTGCTATGGCGTCTTGAGGCTGAGGAAAATTTGTACCACTATTTGGAAGGGCTGCTCTAAATACTATTATATTAAAAAAAGTTTCTATTAACCGGGTTAGAAAAAACCATATATAAAATTTCAAAGAACTAGATCAGTGGTGCTACAGCAATTTTTATCGGGCAGTCACTAGTCAATGGTCACTGCAACATCTTCATTCAAAATATTTAAAATTTTAACGCCCTGTACTTTGAAAACGAAACATTTCCGGACCCATGTTCCTTTTTTTTATATTTTCATGTGTAGGATAGCCCATCTAAATATTGGGGCAGAGTATCTGGACACCCTGTATACAAAATGTTGATATATACGTTGTTAGCACCTTTAGTATTAAAAAAATTCACAATACTTACTCGAATCAATAGTTAATATTGCGAACGCTTGTTTTGAGGATGGCTGTTGTCCATCACCATTAAAAACGGCTAAAATTTTCCCTATATATAAAAAAGGTGACAGGCGCCTTCCTGAAATCTTTCGTCAGGTGTCTGTTTTGCCGGTTATTTCAATATTAGAAACCTAATTTATAAACAATTATTATACCCGAACAATATGGATTTAGAAAGGGACTCTCTACAAGTGATGCAATATTGAAGCTTTTAGAAACTATACTTAATTCTTTTGAAAATGTTTATGGCTGTTTTTAGTGACTTGAGTGCAGCATTCGATTGTCCTTACACACATATTTTAATTGAAAAACTGAAATTTTATGGAGTTACAAGTAGTTCTTTAGACCTGCTAAAGTTTTGTAGTAAAATTTGTTTGGTCAGTACCAGGTGGTATATTCTGGGAAACAAAAAGTGACCCAATGAGCATTGAGTTGTGTGTGCCCCCAGGGGGTCTGTGCTGGGTCCGCTTCTCTTTCTCATCTATATAAATGATCCACCGAATACTTTTGAAGAATGAAACGATAGTAAACATATTGTATTCTGACAATGCCACTTTTGGCAGTGAAATGGGAGAAGGGGGTAGACAATACACTCATCCTTGAGAACATACTTCAAAAGGCAAAAAACTGGTTTCTTGTAAATAAAATTGAATTCAAACTAAATCATGTGTAAAAATATGATTTACATATTAAACTTTTAGGTGTAATAATAGACGTTAATTTGTGATGGAATGACCATATTAATGATGTGTGTAATAGACCAAGTCAAAAAACATATCCAATTAGAACGGTAAGAAAAACAGTAGGTCAACATGCTGCTGTCACGACTTAGAATGCTTTATTTGACTCGGTGATGTGTTATGGCATATTGGCATGGAGTTCAGATGTTAATACAAATTTAGACAAAGTTTTTCGAGTGCAAAAGTTGGCAATCAGATCTATAGTAAATGTCCAGTTGGACGTATCTTGCAGACCATTTTTTAAGACCTTAAAAATTATGACATTGTATTGTATAATAATTTGGTAGATATGTCGTGGCAGCAGATGTACATGCCTACTATACAAGAAATCGTAACAACTTATTAATACTACAAAATAGATTTACGAAGAAAACAGAATAAATAAAATTGTAAAATGCTTCTCCGCAAGAATTTTGTAGTCTAAATTTTAAACAATTTAAAACAAAGTTCTACAAAATACTGACCAACAATCCTTTGTATAGTTTCGAAGAATTTTATTCATTGGCTAAAAACAGAGATGCTTTCCATTAATTATTAAAATTTCAATTTTGACCACTTTGATCATCTTTTCATTGTTTTAGTTAGGTGTTTGTATCCATATTAGTTACATTTTTATCGTTTAGTATCTGTTTACCATTTTAACTATGTTTTATGTTTGACTTGTCTATAAATATTTTGTATTTCCGAAGACTAATAAATCATTATTATTATTGTTATTAATATGATGAATGCGCCGGAAAGTTGTTAGCCTATGCTACCTTTTCTTCTAATAAAGGACGTAGCCGATGCAAGCATCGGACAAGTGGCCCTTATGAAACGTACACTACAGAATGTTGTGCATTCCAAATGGTACGAATTCGCAAATAATGAAATATTGATAAAGTTACAAGTGTTATAATCCAGAGAAAACTTTTTTTACTTTAGGAAATAATAAAAAATCTGAGCTGCAATGAATGAAAGTGACTTGTTTATTGAACAAAATTAAACAATTAACTATAACATACAACATCAATAATAAATGAAATGGAAATGCAATTTTCTATTGAAATTAATGAACAAGGGAAACACAAATAAGTAACTATGAAGAATGAACATACACCATCAAACAAATATATTCAAAATTCGTTCACACAGACAAATTTCATATCTATTAAATTAATAAAAAATTATTATAGTGTGCAAGCTAGTTGAAATCTAAAGCACAACATTTACTAAAGAATTAGAAATTAAATAATAGGCAGGTATTACCATAGTAAATTTTCAAACAAAAGTTTAACAAGAAGCGGTTCAAGGTCTCACCAATTGAAAATTAAATCTATCACAAGAATTTTGAAGCCTAGATAAACAAACTATCTATTTCCTTCTGGATCAGAGTCCCTGTTTACGTCCTGACGAGTTGCATCTGCCCTTCTCTTAGCATTTTGGTTATCCTGTCTAGCTCTTCCTCGTAAAGTGGTACTACTTTCACGCTGGGGTCTACTAATATCATCTTCTTCATCACTCTCTACCTCAGTGATACGACTAGACTCAATCAATCTATTGAATTGTTCTTCAGAGCCCTCTTCACCTGCCAGAGTAGACAAAGTTGATAGTACCAGTTCTTGAACGAAACCAGCTCGTGCTTGACGTTCCTCATAGGATGTATTGTCTTGAGACATTTCATCAAGCAAACCTGAAAGAATTTACCTTAGTATTATCAACAACCTAACCAGTTAAAATACCTCAATTTTAAACCCTCTAAAATTTACAAAGCTGTAATTAATTTGTTTAACAACACCAAAATATATGTCTCCTTGGACTTTTTTGATAGCTTGCACACTTTTAAACTAATTTAGAAAAATGTGTTTAAACACATGGACAGTTTTTAGATTTAATATTTAGGTAAAAGCTGATGCTAAGCCACCAACACATTATTCTAAATTACTTCAAAACAGTGCAAGGTAACAAAAAACTCTAAGGAACATAAAATTTGTAAAATAAAGCAGGAAATCCAATAAAAATAACCAAACCTGGCCAGTTACACCCTGTATATATATTTTTAAAAAGAATTATAGTGACTTTAGTGAAAATAAAACATTTCTAGACTCAAGTTCAAATTCAAAATATGCTTTATAAGTTGACAACGCTAAATGTAAATTAAAATTAGAAAAATTGCAATAGAAAAATATAAAATATAATGAATATAAAATCCTGAAAAAATATCACATTATGATAAGAAAAACAGGAATTGTTTCCTCCAAAAATTGCAATGGAACTGATGAATGAATGAACAATTTCTTCTATGGCAATATTAGTATAAAAAATTGTAGTTGTCTTGCACTTACCAGACAACAAAAACTGGGAGTTGTACCCCTGAGTAGGTGCTGGAGGGGTGCTGCTTGAAGGCTGGACCAAAACAGGGGATGCATTGAGCATAATCGTAGAAGTTCCAAAGCTTGAAGTTTGAGCATCTCTCATAGTTTGGCTGGGTGTCGGACGCCTTGGAAAGCGCTCTAAGTTCTGTCTAGCCGCATTCACTTGTTGCCGTTCAAGTTGTAACTGCATCTGCAGCTGCTGAAGCTGAGTGGGCGTACTGCTTGAAGTGCTACTGCTAGTAGAACGTCTAACACCTATATTAACATAAAAAAAGTACATCAGTCATTTTCAGCAACAAATTTCATCAAATTCTTAAATTAAAATATTAATCTAAAAATGGCTTAAATATTCTTGTTTAAAATGATGATCTATATAAACAAATATTTACCAGAAAGCTGCGACAGCAATTCAGCAATCGGATCAACAGTCTCTCGAGCTGATGGACTCAAAGATGACAACCCGCTGGAGCTAAAAATACTGAACCACTATCTTTACATGTAAAATAAAAATTCATAGTATTCCCTGTTTGTCTAAATTTATGACTGTATCTATAAGGTTTTTAAAGTTTATTACCTTTGGGTCATTTAAGGGAATACTTTGGATTTTCTGAAAAACATCATAGTTCTAGAACAAATGCTATTTCATAACATTTAATTGTGACAATGTTAATAGTAAAAAAGAAAACAAAAACTACCTAAAGTGCATATTAGAGCGGCGTGGCCTCAACGAAGTAGCTCCCCGTCCAGTTCCGGTATGAGATGAAGTATGAGGTATGCGTCTAACATTGTGACGAGTCGCTACAGGCTCGTCAAGAAAGGAAATCAGATCACGTGGTCCTGAGCGATGTTCCAAAGTCAAGTGTCCGGCAAAGTCATCAGTCATGAGATTTGGATCTCCACCAGGCATTGCTGCACAAAGTGGGCATACCTAGGAAGAAATTCAGTTTCAAAATAGCCCCAACGTGCAATATAACCATGTATATTTTTTGTAAAAAAATACAAGCTAAAAAAAAAAAGGAAATACTATACCACTTCAAAGCTAGTATCTTGGTGATCAGCTGTAACATGCTCTTGCAGCGTAACATCAGTGAATCCCATTCGAGAGCAATAGGGGCAAGTATAAGACTGGGGCATTTCCAGAGTGCTAATCGCCTCACCCCCATAGTAAATATCTTAAAAAAACCAAATAATAGTAACATAGTTTAATATGCATTCATTCATATTACCCTCAGTCCCTCCCATAAAAGTATTTAACTCAGAAAATAATGTAACTACAAAAACTATCAAAAAATGGATATTAAAAAAAACTTTAAAAATATATTAATGAGTAATCAAAAGACCTTGTCATTTTCTCAAAATTTTCTTAAACAATAACTAATACAAAATGAGATAATTTATTGTTCTTTTGTAGCCAAAATAAACTAAGCCATGTGATTTTTAAAAAATTTTTAGGGTACAATATATGTATGTATTAGTTTTTATAAATATCACAATAAACCCTATAACCTTTGTATTTAAAAATATATTTTCACTTCACACTTAAAATTAAATCAATATATTGAATAATGATTATGAGTAAAGGCTTCCTACAAAGTAAAATTAAAAGGTCATTTCAAAAATGTATTTTTCTGAAATTCATTTCAGAAAAAAATTTATTTCTACTTAAAGTTATATAAATATTCATAGATCTGCTATGGCATTTAAATTGGCATGAGACTTTTGTAACAGTTATTGTTATTATTTAAGAATATTTTGAAAAAATTACAATTGATTGATACTCTGCATAATAACTATAGTTGTAGTAGAACCTATAGTTACAACCTCTAGGCAATAAACTTTATATCTAGTACTAGGTAATGCCGAACACCACACCTGAATATTTTAATTCTTATTGAAAATATTAAAACTTGAATGTTGTTTAAAAATTTGCATGTATAAGTTCGTCTATCATGTGCTTTGTATCTGACCACCAGAACAGTAGAAAAATAATAAATGTATACATTTGAGAGGTACTAATTGTAAGCAAACGAGTTTAAAAATATAATAACAATCAGCCAAATAACAGATAAAATGTAAAGAATGCTGAACATATAACATATTAATCTCGATCCAAAAGTACCAAAAAAACGTTAAGAAGCTACTGCTACAAATTTTAGGTAAAATATATAAAATATAACTTGCCTTTAGATATCTGCGTGGAAGCTTTTTAATTTGAGAAAACTGGCTAAGGACAAAATGACAATTTGCTTTGACTATATATTATTTTATATTAAAAACGGAACACGCATATATAAAACGACTTAAGACATTTAGACTGACCTGTAGTGGATTTACATTTTGATAGATAATGGATAATATGCTTACCAAATTCAGATCTTGTTAGAATACATTGCATTGGATGATCAGTAGTGTGGCGGGTGTTAGTAGCCCCGGATTCGTAGCAAGTGGCGCATAAATCATAATCATAACATACCAAACACTTATATCTGCGTCCCCTGAAGTTTCCTTTTAAACATGAATCACAGCTGACCCCTGAAAATTAAAAAAAATTGTAATTTCCGAATACGCCTTTTTTCTTAGATTTCTTAACTTACCCTCGTGGCGGCTCATTTTTCTAATACTAAATCTAGGCTAAAATGATACAAATATTATAGTTTCATCCCTTTGGGAAACTAATACTGGGGTATTACAAGGAATTTTGCATATAACCAACAGAGAGCTGGTTAGCCAAATTAAAAAGTGTCAAATCAGACGTCTAAATGACAGATAGACAAACCTACCTATCTTACCGACCTGTCGAATATTTTGTTACATTTTTGACTTATAGATGGTGCTCTTCAGATCAATAACTAAAATTTATAGATATTGCTACTTTTAAGTTTCCAAAAAAACAATTATTTTCAAAAGTTAATACAAAGATGTCGCAAACAATTCCATTACGAATAACAAATATACTTTAAGTCTTCTAGTGAAAAAAAAAGCCTATTTCATTTAAAAAGCGGGCAAGCAAAACTACAAAGGCACAGTTATCCGCCCATACTCCATACCATAATTTGATGCCCCTGTCTACCTTCAATTACACTTATTCATACATGTAATTAATATAAAAAATCTTAAAATGAAACATTGTAAATCAAGTAAATTTACTGTTTTATTTTGCTTGTAAAGATAAGACAACATATTAGATTTGGATGAAGCTAAAAAAGCAACACTTACCGAGATAACGGGCAATCGGGCCCATACCATACATGAGCATTGTGCTTATATACTCTTTCTTTTTCTTCGCAAAAGTTTACAATTATTTGAATTCTAAATAATCCGTGCACTGAAAACTTGTTTTCAAATTTAAATCTTCGTTTTATCTTCCAAATGTAGTAAGAACGACGCAAGAACGCTACTAAGCATGTGCCTCTCATGAAAACCGTTGAAACCAGGGTTGCCAGATTTTTAGAGTCTAATTTGAGTTAGTCTACAAGGCTACTACTAATAGATATTTCATTATGGTTCCTTATCAATAAAAAAAAATTGCGGTTTGTCAGTGTTTTCTTTCACATTGGAGAATAGCGGCAAAAATTTCAACGCAATTTATTCGGAAATCTTATATCACAAACTAGGTATAATTAAATTTAATTTAAAATCTTGTGCTATAATACCACACAAAGAAAAAGAAGTCTATCGTTTACACCATATGTTTCACTTATTATATATTTGCTATTTTGTTTTGTGTTTATTTTTAAATACATATCTTAAACTATTTAAATGTATGGTAAAAGTAAAACAGTACACATGTGGTTTAAAATAGTTAAATAATTTTTCTACTAGATGTTCATGTACATATTTATAAAGAGATATTATATGGAATTCCCTATGTATTCTGTGTCTAATCTTATCAATTTAGTAGTAATATATAAGATTTACTTCAATAACAATTTTGCTTTTCCGTCAATTGCCAAATACCACATCCAATGAGCTGAAATACCCGATTTGCGGATAATTATGCGCAAATCGGCAACACAGATTGACATAAGTTGACATTTCTTATGATCGACATGTAAGTATGATGAGTTGCCTATTTCAATCATTACCTTCATTGCGTACTTTATTCCATGGCCTGCTTATTCCCAGCACACTGCCAAAAATTCATTGATTCTTTCTCTGTAATTTTAAAATTTAAATATATAACAATAATCTGTTAATTAATATAGTAATAGCTAATGAAAGCAGCAAACAATGGTCTTGTTGGCGATTTTTAAATTCCTATTGGTTAAAAGGGCTGAGAAACGTTACGGGGAAGCTTATGTGACCGGCGGGAAATTTAAAATTGAACTATTTTAAAGCGTTGGGCAACTGGTAAACCAGTTGGTAAATTGTTTACTGCTAAATTACTCTGCATATGTTTTTAAGATTTTCATGTTATATTCATTTGGATATTGTTAAGGGCTATTAGGTACATATATAATTTTGCTTCAGAGTTTGGTAAGACCACGCAGGAAGTTAGTTAAGATGTGCGTCATGCCAGTTGGTCAAATGCTTTGGATATATCGAGGGCAATTATTGGGGTTTTTCCGTGGAATTCGATGGAATTATTACATTTGTGGGTTACGAACTTGAAAAGATCTGCTGTGGATCTTTGGTGGCGGAAGCCATATTGCCTGTCTTGGATAAGTTTGACCTTTCAAGGTAATTTAAAAGATCATTATTGATATACCTCTCCATTGCTTTACTCATAATTGGGAGGAGGGATATGGATCTGTAGTTAGAGGGAAGAGTTTTGGGAACAGGCTGTACACGAGCAGATTTCCAGCTTTTAGGAAAAAAGTGCTTGTCATAGGACATTTGGAATAACCTGGTAAAGATAGGAACCAATTGAGAAGCGCAATTTTAGAGGACTTATTGATATTAAAACGTATTTGAGAATACGTCTTACCTTTTTAACCCTGAAGATAATTTCGTGAATAATGTGTAACAAAAATGGTACAGATGGAAGCGGGAAGTGATTAAAGTAGAGTTTGTGACGAATTGTTTTACAAAAAGCTCAGCTTTTGCTTTAGATGTGAAGACGGTTTCATCGCCAGAAGTTAGACAGCTTTTGCAGAAGTTCTGAATAACATTTTTGGTAAGCAACTAAAAGGATTGCCTATTTTGGCAAGAAAGTTGTTTTTTTATTTTTAGCCTCTAGATTTGGAGTAGGGTTCTTAAGGAGAATGTTATGAGTACCTGATTTTCTCTACTCTGGCTTTATCTCAGGATTTTGAAAATAAAGGTTTATTGTTGGAATGTTTTGAAGTCTTAATAGAAAATAGTATAAAGGATTCTATGCCCAATTGGACTACATCCCAGATTTATGAAGACATTTCCGAAGGATCGTTGGTAAAGAAACAAATGTCATTCCAGAAAGAAAGAGTAGAAATCCCGCAACCCATCCCAATCAGCAGAAATATAGTGCCAAATAGTACGAGGTAGATTCAGATTCAGATTCTACAACTGAGATAAGAAATAATAATTAGATTGTGATCAGAGGACCGGAAATGGAAGACTGATGGGCTCTGGGCCTCTGGGTGAGTGGTGAAAGAGGTCTAATGGATTCTGGCAATTTGTGACGATGCATGGGAAGTAAGTAGGTCCTCTGATG
The DNA here is from genome assembly GCA_030620095.1 of Kuschelorhynchus macadamiae. Lineage (NCBI taxonomy): Eukaryota > Metazoa > Arthropoda > Insecta > Coleoptera > Curculionidae > Kuschelorhynchus > Kuschelorhynchus macadamiae. Next base: position 2,895,735 of record JAUTXW010001557.1, read on the forward strand.
AGGTTGTAAGATTTTAGCTGCAAAGGCCTCTGCTGCTCTACCTTGGGAAGCGGTTTTAATAGGTCCTAACCATTCTTAATTTCGCGTTCATAACCATGAACGCTAAAGGGAATTCAAAGATTAGGAAATCAACTTTAGCAGAAATTACTGCCATGGGGTGGTTTTAGTCAGAATGACATATCAGCATAAACTTTGCGACTAAAAAAAGGTCCGTACCGTCCATTTGCCTTTATTACCGGAAGTTACTAAATGTAACACTGCCACATACTTGATTTTGAAAACTCCTCCCCCCTCTCGACGGGTCTAATGACAGTGTGAGACTTTACCTACCGGGCTACCGTATAATAATTGTAGATGGCCCCTATCGACAGTAGTATAGTGCCAAATTTTCATTTACAGTTGGGCTATAATTAAGCCGGAACTTTTGCCCAACCCTGTACTAAAGACTCGTCATGTAATGTAATGTAAAAAATTGGTGCTTGCTTCTACTAAGGAATCAAAAGACTGCACTCGTCCCAAGTTGAAACAATGTAACGAAAACAACAATCCTGATTTACTGGGTATGTTATAGTTTTGTTCCAAATTTGTAGCAGCACACAACGTGATTATATATTCAAAAATAATTGAAATATAGGGTGAGCCTTTTATATTTTCTATATGTAGTACAAACATAAACCAGGAAATGTTTACAAATATTGATCAGAAATACTCCAAACACAGTCTAATGCAGATATCAATATTTAACAACCAGTGTCGTAGCGTTGAAGATCATCTATTGTTGTAGATAAAATAAACAAGTTAAATAGATAAGTATATATATATATATATATATATATATATATATATATATATATATAAATACGTTGTGTTTTCATTCCGGGTGAACATCCCTCATTCACTTCTGCCGTTCTGAAAAGAACAGGTGGCATTTTCGAAGCTTTGTTTCTTGCCTTCGAATAGAGACTGAATAATTGTTAGTTTTTTTTTTGACGATGGGGAATGCTTTTACGCACGAATTCTCTTCCGGTGGAAGGGACAACAGTGTGGGACTGGTTGCTGGTTTTCACCTGTCAGATTCAACAATACCCACTAAACCCCAACGGGCCCTCATCAGAATCATTGGACTATCCAAGGATCCTTCGATGGAGTTGATTCCGTCCTTTCGGGAGAAACTCCTATAAAGGACCATCCTCACTGTGGCGTGGGGGGGTCCTCGCTTGGCAGGATGTTTTTGCCACCTCTCGATACTTGTTGTCATCTGAAATAAAAAATATTATTAGTAATTAAAGTGTCGTCTTACCACGTTGAGATATTTCTCTGCTGTCCTCCTTTCGGCTGTAATTGTTAGTGACCACGAAGCTTCCTTTTATACCCACACTCGGGGCCGAAGGTTATATCTGTTGTTGTTGCGCTAATTTCACTTGATTTTTTGTGATTTTAGATATGTCGATTATTGTCTTTCAAACTGTTGGTAGTTTTAATCATTCGTCCTTTTTATTTAAATCACCTTGTTTTTCTATTTCTATGGCTTCTCGGATTATTCTGGTCTTATAATGCTCTATATTAGTAATCTCCCTACACCCATCGAAATTTATTTTGTGGCCGGTTTCCTGATGATGTAGGAATAGGACCAAGGTTGTTTGTTTGTTTCTGGTTCCAAGTAGTTTACCTATGGTTGTTTGTGGCTTGTGTAATGTTTGTATGTTGTGTTTTCTAAAAGTTCTACCGATTCCGTCTGATGTGCCCTTTATATATGGTAAGACTACTTGTTGCCTTCCCGGTTCATAATTTTTGGTATTCGTTGTTCGGGAACCTTGTGCATTAATAGCTTTCTCTATGCTGCGATTTGCGTAGCCATTTTTCTTTAGAGCACCAGATACTATATTAAGTTCGTTTTGTCTGGTCTGTGTCTCAGTTAAACGCACGGGTCTAGTTTTTAGAGTACTGGCCAGAGCTTGAATTTATGCTGGGTGATAATGTGATCTTGCATTTAAATATCTCTCGGTATGTGTTGGTTTTCTAAACGCGGTGTATTAGAAATCCCCGTTATGTAGTTTTGTGACCAGAACATCTAAAAATGGAAGTTTGTTGTTTTCCTCTAACTCTAGAGTAAGTTGTATTCTGGGATGTATTGAATTTACTTGAGGATGAATTTTCGAGGACAAATCATTAAAAGTACCAACAGTATGGAAGACAATAATCGACAATCACATAAAATCAAGAGAAATTAGCGCAACAACAGCAGCAATATCCGGAAAACATAAATAAGGACCAACGGCCGCTCAGATACAACCTTCAGCCCTGAGTGGGGTATAAAAGGAAGTTCGCAGTCATTAACACTTCAGTCTCTATTTGGACGCTAGAAAGAAAGCTTCGAAAATGCGAAATGTGATTTTGGCGAAACTTCAGCAAAATGGATGTACACTCGAAACGAAAAGACATTATATATATATATATATATATATATATATATATATATATATATATATATATATACATATATACATATATACATATATATATATATATATATATATATATATATATATATATATATATATATATATATATATACAATGAGGGCATAAAGTCTGGAAACCTTGAGATATGTCAAAAACTATACAAGTTGGGTAAAAAAGTTTCGTATAAAAGTTGTATAGTTCCTTACGATTTATGATTCAAAAATGTCTTGAAATATACAGGGTGTTTTAAAATCAAGTTACACGCCAAAACTTCAGAATCTCTAATGGAATACCCTGTATATTATTGCATTTTAAGAATCTACATGAAATTCTGATGATATTTTATTAAGCATACCCTATCCCTAAAGTCAACTGTTTTTGAGATAAAAAAAAATGAGAAAACTGTTTTACAAAGTTTTTTTAATAACGATTAACAACGATAGTCTAAAATTCTAAATGATGCGTTTTAACGTAATAAATGCTGGAACTGTTGTCCGTTCACTTCCTGACAATATCCTAATCGATTGATGAACTCTTGTTGTAGATTTAGAATGAAAGTAGGTGGGATTTGTCGGATTTCATCTCTTATACGATTTTTCAGCGCATCGATATTAGGAGGTCTGTTCAAATAAACTTTGCTCTTTAAATATCCCCACAGAAAAAAATCTAGGGGAGTTAAGTCCGGAGACCTGGCCGGCTATTTGTAGGGACCACGACGTCCTATCCACCTGTTAGGAAATATTTCACTGAGATACTGCCGAACAGGTAGCGCGTAGTCAGGTGGTGCTCCATTTTGTTGGAACCACATTGCTGCAGTAGGCATATCGGGCTCATTACCTGGATACAATTGAGCTAAGGCAGGAATCAACTCGAGTTGTAAAAAATCAAGATAAATTTCGCCGGTTAAATTTACGTCGAAAAAGTAGGGACCTATAATTCTATCTTGAAATATTCCAGCCCAAACATTGATTTTCTCGGGATATTGCGTATGAGCCACTTGAGCCCAATGGAGATTCTCTGTAGACCAATATCTACAGTTTTGTCGGTTGACAGTACTATTAAGAAAAAAGGTGGCTTCATCGGAAAATAAAATATTTCTACAAAAGAATGGATCCAGGTTGCGCCGCTCTTGCATACTTTCGCAAAACTCAAGTCGGCGGTCAAAATCGTCTTCATTTAATTCATGGATTAATCTTATTTTGCAGGGATGATACTTTGCCGTGTGCAGAATATTTTTTACCGATGATTGACTAAGGTTTAAATCTAATGCTACTTGACTTGTAGGTAAATGTGGATTTTCGTTATAACTGAGTAAAACATTCAATTTCGTATCATCATCTAGTTTTGGCCTACCTGTCCTGGGAAGATCTTTTACACAACCATGATCACGAAATTTTTTGATAATTTTGCTAACTGTGGATTTTGCAATTGCTTGTCCTCGCTCGGGATGCGTATTATTAAAAAGTTCACATACTTCGTCAAGATTTCTTTGGCGATCTCCCCATCCAAACATCATAAGAATCTCTATTCTTTCTCTTTCTGAAAGAATTTTTATCAGGAAAAAAGTAACTCTCCAACAATATGTTAAAAATTGACACAGTTTATTGTCAGTGCATGACAGTTTCTATGGGAGTTCTAAAATAATCCACCAGGTTTCACTATGCGTAGGGAAATGAGTTAATTTTGTTTAAAGCCAAATTTCCATTTTCTCATTTTTTTATCTCAAAAACAGTTGACTTTAGGGATAGGGTATGCTTAATAAAATATGATCAGAATTTCATGTAGATTCTTAAAATGAAATAATATACAGGGTGTTCCATTAGAGATTCTGAAGTTTTGGCGTGTAACTTGATTTTAAAACACCCTGTATATTTCAAGATATTTTTGAATCATTAATCGTAAGGAACTATACAACTTTTATATGAAACTTTTTTACCCAACTTGTATAGTTTTTGACATATCTCAAGGTTTTCAGACTTTATGCCCTCATTGTATATATATATATATATATATACATATATATATATATATATATATATATATATATATATATATATATACACACATACATATATAATTTCAAAGAAAATACAACATAATGATAAATTGTATAATAATAAACCAGTATGTCTAAAAAATTTTAAAAAAATTAATTAACACACTGATGTATAATAAAGATTTCCTGCTATATAAATCTTAAACTAAAACACGCATTTCTCAATATTAAAGGTATATAATATTTGCAGATCACAAAAACTACATAAAGTAGAACAAATGTTATCAGTAAAATTCTTTGTCAAGTTGTAGTAACTTTAAGTATTTCTACTTCTAATTTAACATCTAAACAAAAGGTTAGTAAATCTTTCAAATCAAATTCTCGTAAATAACTAAAATTAGCATAAAACAATGTTTTCTCAGTTCCTTAATAAATAAATAAAATAAAATAATTTTTTCTATCCTTCTACACTTTCTCTTGAAAATACACCATACATACAGATCGACAGATAGACCGACGGAATTGATAAAACATATTTTTTGGCATCTAGAGATGCTATATCGTGAAGATAACACCTTATATTTGTACCACAATTTTAACAGTTCATCTCCATACTAGTTTTTTCAGACTAAAAATCATTTTATTAAGCCGTCATTTTGTTTCGCCCTCTTGAATACATACCAAAATGTTAACAGTTGATTCTTACATAATACTTGATTTTTGTGCAAAATTTGAGGCAAATTGGACAAGCAGTTTTTTAGTAATAACATTTCACTAGGCCGCCATTTTGTTTCGCCATATTGAATTTTTACCAAAATGTTACCAGATCATCCTCATATGACACTTAATTTTGACCAGAATTTAAAGTCAATCAGATAAGTAGTTTTTTAGCTATGCTGCGAAGAGGCAGAGCATATTTTTCGGCATCTAGGGACCCTGAAACGCCCAAGTAACACCAATTAGCTGATGAGGTGAGTTTTCTAACAGGTTGCCATAAAAGACACTAAAAACCAGAGATTTGTCAAATTTTGTTTAGTTTGTTTTCTAGCCATGAAAGCTCGCTTCAAATTAGATTTTTTGGCTCCAAAAGTATCTGTTTTTAATGTAGATAGGCTATAGCATAATTACTTGGCCAAAAAATATCTTTTATGGGGTAATTAAACCTCCAACTTTTTTTTTGTAATATTGGATAGCCAAAAAGTAGAAATATCTGTCAATTTTGTTGCCACAACAAAACCAGATGTATTCTAGTAAGTATTGAAGTTAAATTATAGTAAGCATAGCTGTTTAAAATGCCAGAATATGGCATTTTAAACAATTTCACAAATTCCAGTCAAACATATTTTAGCAAGTATTTAAGTTTAATTATTAGTAATAATAGCTATATAATAATGCCAGATTATGACATTTTAAGACAACAAAAATTTAGAGGAAACAATATGGCTTTTATTATCATATTTTTGTTTCAAAATTAAACTAAAATTGGGTAGTTTTATTTCGCTTATTTTTGCAATAATATTACCAAAATATGCCACTTTTTCAAATGTACGTTTATAACCTATAAAACTATATGCTTAACCAAACTGAAGATATATTTAGAAAAACGAAATATAAATTATTTACCATACAAAATGTCTAATAAAAAGATTAAATATTCCACCACATATCATAGAAAAACGCCGTCTTGGGGTAATCGTCGTTTAATTTTGTTACGCTGGCTCCTGGGTCTTAAATTGGCCATTTTTTAGCGAGTACTAAAGGCAAACCAAGTAGGCATTTTTATTGGCAAATTTTTAGTAAATGTTGCTACATTTTGGCTACATTTGAAAATCATTGCAATTGATAAATATTTGCTTACAAAGTGGCCAATTTCAAGTAATATTTGCTTAAAAAATAGCCCAAAGCTTTTTATGATCCGCCATGATTGAAATTAAAATTAAACTAATTTCCTAGCAGCCATTACTTGACCACTTTAAACAAACATATTCTTTCTACCTATAAATACGTATTTTCATGCATGTTTTTTTTACGTCATGAACCCATTAATCAATTTTCTTAGTAAAATACATTACCAAACTAAAAAATAAAAAAAAAATATTTGTAGAAAGCGAAATTTTTGGTTTGAAGAAGGGGCGTGTGTTTCACATGCCTATCTTAGATTCTTTTAACAGTAAAAGTTCCTTCGCAAGTGTTTTTTGTTCCTACCAACCGTCAAACCATGATTTTTTATCTTTGCATTTCCTCTTGGCTCATAAATTCTTACACTGATTGGCTCTGTCAATACTATTTCTACATAATTTGAAAAAAATGAGAAATTGTTTGGGTAAATTTCGGAAAAAAAATATTACTAATAGTCAAGTCAAACAAGTCAGAATTCAACTAAAAAAGCTCGATTTTAAAGTCAAAAAGTAGCTAATAAAACCATAAAATCAAAGGAGCCATATTTCCGTCTTTATACTGTAATAGAACTATTATTTTGGCTAGCCATTTTAGCTAATATAAGCCCATATATGATTATATGTTCTACTTGGGCGTAAAGATCTCAAAAAATCTCGGAGGGTGATTTTTTCTCCATTACAATACTTCCCTTTTACGAGGGAAGTAAAAATCGAATAAAACATCATTCAAAGGCGCCAACCGCATTTATTGTTGTACTTAGTGGTTAAAGTCTATAAAAACACAGTGTACTTGCTTCTTATTTCGAGACGTTAATTGGTGTCAATTAAGGGTCAATTTATTTTATTAAAGATTGGGAATACGACAAGCATGCTACCAGAGATTACGTCAGCGTGTTCCAGATATTTTCTGATTTAGATTTCGTTTAATTGGAACAGTATCGGCTCGTTTAATGACGATATATCTCTTTGCTTTTAGTTTATTTTAAATGTTGTTAGATGTTAGAGGTATTTGTAATACCAGAACCGGTAAGACTAAAAGTAATAGTGGAACAGCATTTTAATTGGGTCCTTTTGTAATTCTTCTCCGAAAACATCGGCCAGGCTATATCACCTAGTCTATTCTTCCTTTTTCCCAAGCTAGTACTAGAGAACCTTCCGAAATTTTTAAATAAATCTTCTATAAAACCAAGTGAAGCTGAATATGTAACAGCTATTTGGGATTTTGGTACAGCAAAAAATATAAATAAAATCCGTAAATTTCCTTTACCCGAAATTTCTCTCGTTATGACTCTTTCTTTTTATTAGAAATAGTAAAGTGTGAGTTCAGTACATAGTAATTTAGTTACAAATATATACTGTCTTTTCAAACACTTATTTTGGGCACCGCGTTATTCCACCATATTGGAGTCCTTCAAATATTTTACCAGTCTCTACATATGGCACACTTGACTTTTGGGTATAATAATAATAATAATAATAATGATAATAATAATAATAATAATAATAATAATAATAATAACCTCGAACCTCTCCCAGAGCCTGACGAACAAATTGAAGAACAACCCACCGAAGAACACCGAAATAATACCGAACAAGATCTAGCGCTTCTTGAAAAACTACAGACGGAAGTGAGAAGAGCAGTAACCGAGTATGATCCATTGACCAGACCACCGCTACCAAAGCTAAACTCGTCTAAAAAACTTGCAGTAATATTAAACCTATTGAACAACAGAATACTGCTAGAGTACGTGCTGAATATTGACTCCTTGGAAAACCTACACCTCATAAGCTATTGCGCTGCAATGGCAGCGATTAGAAATGTAGGAGTCAAAATGAAAGCTAACTCCCCAAGAACGGAACCAAGGATGTCCCCATGGGAAAGAAGACTGCAAAAGAAAATCGAAGCCTTGCGCAAGGGCATAGGACAGCTGTCAGAGTACGTCGGAGGAGTAAGAACAACAAAGATTCGGAGATGTGTAGAAGAAATAATGGACCGTTTTCGCCACCACTCGCAGCACGACTCTATAAGCCTTACACCTCCACAGTGTCTTGACACAATGAAACAAAAACTTTCCTTGTACTCAGGAAGACTAAGAAGATATAAAACTAGCAATAACCGTAAACAAGACAACGAACTTTTTTCTCAATCTCAAAAATTTCTACAGGAAATTAAAATCCTTCAACGATCCGTCATTAAATAATTACCCAACTCAAAATCAGGTAGAAGAATTTTGAGGAAACCAGTTAACAACACCAGCTCCTTACAACATGTATGCTGAATGGATAGAAGAAGAGCGCCAAGGACACCAGGAACTTAACCAAATGCAACACCAACCATTTACAACGGAAGAAGTCTCCGAAATCATCAAAAACCTACATAATTGGAAGGCTCCTGGTCCAGATCATCTCCAGAATTACTGGATCAAAAAACTTTACTGTATGCATCACCAACTAACAGTACTAATTAATGACGTGATACTACATCCCCACAGAATGCCTGCATTGCCGACGGAGGGAACAACAAACCTTATGCCGAAAGACCAACAAAATACGCAAGATCCTACCAAGTACTGCCCAATAACCTGTCCCAACGCTTTATAAGCTTGTGACATCCTGAATGAATGAACGAATTTATAAATACTGCAGAACAACATCATTGCAATGCAACAAAAGGATTGTACTATGCAACCAGGCCCATAACAAGAAAAGAAACCTTTACTCGGCCTACATCGACTACAAGAAGGCATTCGACTCAGTTCCACACGAGTGGCTATCAGGTCAGGTATACTCCGGATTTATAAAATAGATCCTAATATTATTCAATTCTTAGATCATATAATGACAACCTGGAGAACCAAGATACGACTACAAGTGCCTTATAACGACTGCATTGAGGCCAACACTATCCCTATCAAAAGAGGCATATTCCAGGGTGACTCGCTTAGTTCATTATGGTTCTGCCTGTCGATGAATCCGCTGTCGCGTCGCCTAAATTCCACTACATATGGCTTCGCAATCAAACATAATAACTCTGAACGCGCAAGATTAAACCATCTTTTATATATGGACGACTTAAAACTGTACACAGCCATCAACACAAAAATCAACTACAACAAATGCTAAAGATAGTTGAAGACTTTTCTAGAGATATAGCAATGCAGTTTGGTCTTGACAAGTGCCGTGTCGTAAATATGGTAAAAGGAAAATTGCAACCAGGCGCCTATGAAATGCAAAATGGCCAGAAGATCGAAGCCATGAATCCAGAAGAGACCTACAAATATCTTGGAATGGAACAGGCCCAAAGAATAGACCAACAAATTATGAAGACTGAACTAACCAATGAATTTACGAAAAGAGTAAAACAGCTACTAAAAACAAGCCTTAACAGCAAGAACTTGAGCAAGGCCCTCAATACTTATTCAAGTTCCGCACTGACATATTCTTTTGGTGTCGTAAGATGGACTAAAACAGATATTGATAGTATTCAGCGCAAATTGAGGACGTTAATGACAAAGGCACAGAAACATCATCCACGTAGTGCAACAGAACGAACAACACTACCACGCCACCTGGGAGGAAGAGGATTGGCCGACGATATAGGTAAGCAGTTAGAACAACAGGTAGTAAAACTGCGTCTTTACTTTTTTAGGCATGCCGAGGCATCCACACTTCATAGAGCTATATGTGAGGCCGATGAATCAATACCTCTACATCTAGGGGATCAAAACATGCTCAGCCAATTCAAAACCGAGCAGGGAAAGCTGCAAACTTGGATGGAGAAACCTCTCCATGGACGTCATCCCAACGAGGTCACCCAGGAACATGTCGACAAGATCGCGTCGAACTACTGGCTGACGTCGGGACAGATGTTCCCGGAGACCGACGCGACGGCTTTCTCGTGGATATTCAAGATCAAGCGATCCCAACAAGGAACTACCTGAAGTACATCATTAGGGACCCATCAGTTCAGGACGATAGGTGTAGATATGGATGCCAAACTTCGGAAACTATCCAGCATGTGACTGGCGGGTGTCAAACATTTGCACCAACGGTCTACAAGGAACGACACGACTCAGTGGCTAAGATACTGCACCAAGAACTAGCAGCTAACTTTAAACTAATACAATCAGACAAAGTTCCTTACTACAAGTACAACCCGGAGCCCGTCCTCGAGAATAACAAATATAAATTGTATTGGGATAGATCTGTGCTCACTGACCAACGAGCTGCTCATAATAGACCAGACATTATACTTGTAGATAAGCTGTCTACAAAAACATCACTGATCGACGTTGCTATACCAAATAACAACAACCTAAGTCGAAAGTATAATGAAAAGATCATAATGTACAGAGATCTAGAAGAGCATATAAGGAGGCTGTGGAGGATGGAGACGGTCCGAACCATTCCAATAATTATTTCAACAACCGGTGTCATTGCGAAGAATCTTCTGGAGAACACTAAAGCATTAGGTCACAGCGACCATATATACAAGAACATGCAACTGCCCGTACAGTTCGGACATTTCTGGGGAAGACAGAAGAAAGAAGAGTTGCCCAACGGGTCCGATAACATGGAAAGGACTCCATCAGAGCTCAATCCTTTTGATATCTGAGATATCTGTGATAAGTGAATGTTCCCCTTTGAGGGAGTGTGAATGCCCTAGGACAAAGTCATAATAATAATACATTTATTGTTCAACCGTACAATATTACACAAATAATTCATTATATTCTAGTTTTTATGCTAGACGGTTAGACAAAGGGCCATAAAATGATTGCAGCCACACAGACAAGTCCGTGTACTGATAAAGCCCGTTAAAAACTTATGCATAGAAAATCGAATAAACTAAATTTGCTGATTACGAAATATATTTAATATGTAGTTTTAAAGACAAAAGAAAGAAAAGAAAAGGAATATAGAAAAGACACAAAAGGAGAAGAATTAGGAAAGAAGAGGAAGTGAAGAGAGGGGGTGGGTGGAAATGATAGGTTATATTTGAGAAATTTGGAACAAAAGATGTTTCAAAGAACATCGGTAGTTTTTTTTATGAATAATTTTTTCTTTATAATATGTTTAATAGAAAGGCAGGACAGATCTATATTCAGAAAATGCATCGAGTTTATGGTAGTACATAAATTATAAGAAATCGACCTCTTAAACAGCTCCTTGCGATGTTGCGGAATTGTAACAATATGATTGTTCCTTAGATTTCGATCGTGAAGGTCACTACGAAATTTGAGCTTGTTATAAACATACTGAGGTTTTTTATATTTCATTGTTTTATATGATAACATAGCCATATGCAGTTTTCGCCTATTATGCATACTCAACCAACCTGCATCTTTTAACTTATGTGAAATATGGTTTTTTCCAGATATTCCGTAAATAAAGCGAAGACAGCTATTTTGCATTTTTTGGATACGCCTAACTTCAATATTGTCAAGGCAAGGCTCGTACACAGAGAGACACAACACCAGAGAATCACAAAGGAGTTTTTTTGTCTCTAGTGTAAGGTAGTCATCAGCATAAAGATGATAATGGCAGTGTTTGATATTTTTGTGAAATTGTGAGGTATATAAAGTATAGAACAAAGGACCAAGTATACTTCCCTGTGGAACACCAGACGTTACCACTTGCCTTTCAGAAAATTTACTATTCAAAACCACTTGTTGTGACCTTTCGCATAAATACGACGAGACAAATTTTCGAGCACCGTGTCCAAATCCGAGATAGTTAATAAGAGAAACAAGTATTTTATGGTTGAGCGTATCGAAAGCTTTGGTGAAGTCTAAAAGGACCAGAGCGCTTACTTTGTTGTTATCATGTCCACGTAGAATGTCATCCGTCAGCAAGAGCAGTGGCACAGCTATGCATTGATTGAAATCCAGACTGCTTTTCGGGTAAAATATTGATGATTTCCACAAAAGATCTTATTTGGATTTTAATTATTTTCTCCAAGATTTTTGAAAAAGCTGGCAAAATACTGATAGATCTTAAACGACCATACTCAGTGGGTTGTCTTATTTTAAGAATGGGGATTATAAAGGCGTGTTTCCAAACTGATGGATAGTATGCCTCCTCGATATTTATATTTATGATATGAGTGAAAAATGGTAACAAGAATGGCATACACATTTCAATTAACACTATGTTTACGTTATCAAATCCGATGGCTCTGGATTTTATGCTCATAATTGCTCTTAATACACCATTTTCAGACACTTGCGAAAACTCAAAAATTCCTGTGATGTTATTATTAATATTATTATTATAGTAGTTAAGAAGATTATCAGGTGGTTGATTTAGGTTAATTTGTTTTCGCTTATTAGGAAGTATAGAAAATTTCTTTAACTCCCGCCTCTTTTCTTGTGTATTTGAATTCGACATTTTTTGTCGTAAATATGCTTTTTTCTCAGCACGAGTTGCAGCGGTAGTATAATTACGAAGTTGTTTATAGTAATCGTAGTGAGTCGTAAGCTTACTCGATTTGTATCTTTTCAATGCATTATTACGCAACTTTTGCATTAATTTGAGGTTATCTGTCAGCCAGGGGTTATATTTAAAATTTTTCTTTTGGAGAAATGTTTTTACAGGTGCATGTGCATCAAATAAAAGTAGAATTAGATTGCAAACGTACGAAATTTTGTTATCAATATTAGGAATATCATAACCAACCCTTCAAGGTAACCACTCCAAGTCTGCCTGAAAATAGTTAAGATTAATTTTATTTAAAGGTCGATATTTAAACTTAAACTACACTAATAATCCACAATCCACAAAGCCACAATCAACCACACTGTCAAAGTTGCAGAGAATAGAGTCTAAGAGCGAAAAAAGTTTGATTTGATATTCTTGTTGGCTCAGAAATTAATTGTTTCATGTTAAATGTGCTCAGGATATTTTCAAGGATACTATATAAATTACTACCAACATTAAGAAAATCAATATTGAAGTCGCCCACACATATTTTGTTCTCATATGTGGTATACAAGTTGCTCAAGATATCTTCAAAATGGCTGAAAAAATGAATTGTAATCTGTATTAGATTTGATTCCAGATAAGCATAATTTTATGCAGACATACTCTAAAAAATCAAAACTGCCCTGAATCAAAATATTACATTTGGTTTCTGTTTTTATATAAAATCCGACACCCCCCACCCTTTCGACAACAGCAAAATCCTCGCCGTTCAAAAAGTCACAAAAATTAGGAAAATTTGCTACAAGTGATCTAACATTTATTTGAGAAATATAAAAATTCATTTTAATAAGTACAGGTAGATAGGTTATGTAAAATATATATAAAAATACCTACAAGAAATTGAGGTAGAAAAACTAGGAGTTGGAAAAGAAATCGAACAGAGGAAAGAATAGTATGAGACTTAGTCTTATTTAAATGCTTCCCGCTTTTAACAGCTTATGCACGGGTCAGCAATAGCTCTTTATGGAAATCGATAATTTTTGTATACTAAAGTTCTGTTCGATTTTCACAGTATCACAAGTAGAGTAATAATAAGAAAAAAAATCATAGCTAATCATTTTAGTACACAATTAAAAACTGAGTACGAAATTTTATATAAATGAAAGTTTTTTTTTAAACATATTATGGAAGAATATATTATTTTAGCTTGATATTCAAAGGAAATCAAAATATATTTGTACAACTTAGACATAATTTGACTAATATAAATAAAGTAATTTAACAATAAATTGATATATAGTATTAATATTCATCAAATTTTGCTAATCAATGCTAAACAACAAGAGTATCACAAACAAAAATCTTTTTTGGCTTTTTCGCAACTGAATAAGAATATTTAACTTTAAATTAATTGAAGCAGATATTTAATATAATTACATACCTCAACATGTAGACTATTCTGTCTACGGAATGTTTCGATACATAATATAAATAATATTATTTAAGCAAGCATAAGAAATTATATCATTTACCTTAAGTGTTTATAGACACATAATAGTTGTACAAATACTTTCATCCTATCGGGACTCGTCAGTACGCCGATCGTAAGAGAAAAACATTAAATAATAGAAAATAATTGATTTCAAAATTTTAAAATGTGTCAGTTTGTTTGACATGTAACCTAGATTTGAAAAAAATGATAGATTGCAGCCATCTATAACGTTATAGATGGTTAATAAATTAAATATGCTTATTCAGTTGCGAAAAAGCCAAAAAAGATTTTTATTTGTCAATCTAAACGCAACAAATAATCTGAACACATTTAAAAACAAGAGTATGTTACGTATTTGTTTTTATTGACAGAATGTCCGTTTGTAAGCACCCAAACATGTTTATCTGTAACGGGAAATAAAAGAAATACCAATAGTTGAAATGCATCACAAACACTACAACAAGCAAGAATATTTTAAGGGTTTTACTGACATCGTGTCTATTCTTTCTTCAGCGACCAACACAACTTTCTTATATTAAACTTTAATAAACGCAAATTTCTTTACACTAAACCAAAGGAAAAATGATGATGATGAGTGTGATATCTAGGCATAACCGATACAAAGTTAAGGTGCTATAATCAGGTCGTAGATAAATGTGTAGTTGTTATCCTAACTTGATAAAGCCCCTAAGGGTGTTAATTTAAAATAGATTGAATAAGTAGTTTTTACATTAACACACACCACCATTTTGTTGCGTCATGGAAAATTAAAGTTTGAAACTTTAATTTCTAATACACGCTGAATAAAAAGATATACAACTAAAACTCAGAAATATGGTTAATTAAAAATACACTTAGCCATTGAACATTTTTGAATACCTCTGTTGCCAAGTTCTATTATTTACAAGATTATTTATTTTTATTATTTTTTATTTTTATGCCAAGTAAAAAAAGAAGTAAAGCTAACTTTAGAGCTACTGTATGCCATCGCAAGGTTTGACACTTGGAGTCTTAAAACAGGGTATTTATTCCATAAAGTCCAAATGGTTTATTTTACATTTGAGGGCACAATTACAGATGTTGCTCATTAAAAAAAAACACTAATAAACAGTTAATATAAATGAGTTTTTATGACCAAACATACAAAAGAAACTATACCAAAGTGACATCAAGGCGACAAAAAAGATTAAAAAAGAAATGCCAAAAAATAAAACGACGACGTCACCTAACAGAAAAACCTAATAGTCTGTTGGCCCTCCACCAACTCTAATGCATTGCTCAATTCTTCTTGGTATGCCTTCAATTAGAGTTGTTTATATGGTGGTGTAGAATTGCATTCCATTCCTCCACGGCGACTTCAATAAGGTTGGGAAAACCTGCAAAAAAATCATTTCTTTTCCTTGCACGCCTTCTCAATATATCCCAAGCATTTTCGACTGGATTTAAGTCCGGCGACCTTGGAGCCCAGTGGAACTTGATATTCCTTCTACTTCTTCATATTCGATCACTGCTCTTGTCTATGTGCGGTAGCATTATCATCCATGAATAAAAAGTTTGGACCTACAGCACCCCGCCACATGTGAACAACCCGGTACGGGATATGTTTTATGTAAATTTGATCAGTCATTTCTGGGTATAGATATCAAGGGCATTTTATTATTCCACATTATCCCACTTCAAAACATGGTTGTACCGCCTTGATATGGTAGCTCTTCTCTATAGTTGGAAGCCCTGAACCCGTCGGTCATCGGGCATTAAACCAATCCTGGTTTCATCGAAAAACATTATATTTTTCTATTGCTTGATGTTCCAATGGCGATGTTCGATACACCAATTTAACCTTGTCCGTTTCTGCAATTGTGTAAGCTTGAGAACTCGCAGGGGTCTTCTGTTTCTCAGGCCTATTTCATGTAGGCCTCTTCGAATTGTTTGAGTTTCGATGTCCGAATTTGTTGCTTTATAACTGTTGATGTTGTTGTTGGATTCCTCCTTGTCAGTATTCTAATAATACGAACTTGATTTGCTGTGGTCTGAGGTGTTCCTACGCAAGAGTAATGGTCTCCAAACATCTGGAATATCGATACTAAGCTTTCCAAAGAGTTCTTTGTTTTGTTAGATAAATACCGCTTCTTTAATTTCCTTTTGTTTCAATTTTGTTATTTATGAAGGATTTTATCTTCTGATTGGATTCCATGGTCTAGATAGATGATCTTGTTATTTCCCCCTTTTCCGTATGCTTTCTAAAGAACATTAATTTTTATATCAAGCAGTCTCTTCGTTTGTCCAATATAAGATTGACCCCACTCACAAGATAGTCGACAAATACAATTACGTCTGTCATTTGTGTCAACGGAGTGGGTTTAGCGACTTAAAAGCTTTTTTGATATTGTAGTTTCTTGCTATTCAACTGATCTTTTTGTATGATCCTTTTACATATAGGATAGTTATTCAAAAATGAGCCAGAGTTATCTGATCTGTCGCTTAAATTTCGACATTTCATAATTGCATCTGTATAACCATTCTGCAAAAGGTCATTGTTAATATTACCAATCTTTTTATCTAAGGATCACTCGTTCATACATAAGTTTAAGTTTGTTCCAGATACTTTAAAATAATTGCGATTTTTAAGAAATAAATGAGGGGGCTTACAATTCCTGACGGTATGGTGAATGAATGTTCAATTAGAGAACATGTTTCGAACGTTAACTTGATCCAGATTGGTGAGGGTATGACCGACCGTATTGAGGCAACACCTTCTAAAAGAAGGTATTGATTGAAGGCCTGGCATATGGGGATTTCTGGGTTTTTTTGTTATTATGATTGAGGGATTTTTTTCTGAATTTCCAAAATTTGTCCTCGGATAAAACAACTAAACATCGAAACGTTGTCAAAAAGTACCAACTTGCATTCTCTAAATGGAATACCTAGAATACCCTGTATGTTATATGCTCATTAAATAGTTCTCGTTTTCTGATTATAATTATCAATTACCCGGCACATATCTTGAAAAATGGTATAGAAAATAAACACACTTCCCTTTAGAAGGGTAGTAAAAAATAGTGTTATAAAAGGAACCTTATTTTACAGATCTCTCCTTACAATTGCGTGTAAATTATTGATATATTAACTGTGAAGTAATATAAATTATCTCCCAAACACAATGTTTCCTATGGTACTGTTTTGTTGATTTTCCCCGCCATTTTTATTCCCTCGTATAGGGAAGTATTGTAATCGTGAAAAAATCACTCTCCGAGACTTTTACAGATCTTCACGTTTCAGGGTCCCCATATTCCGGTCTGTCTGACTGTCTGTCGGTCGGTCTGTCTAAAAACTACTTGTTCAATTTACCTCAAATTTTGCATAAAACTTAGGTATTATGAGGAAATTAACTGGTAAAATTTTGGTAAGTTTTGGTATGAATTCAAGATGGCGAAAAAAAATGGCGGCCTAATAAAATATTTAAAAATTCAGCCTGAGATTTGTGAATAATTAATTATGGTATACACATCAATTGGTAAAATTGTGGTACGAATTCAAGATGGCGTTTTAGCGCTCCTAGAAGAAATATATATATATATATATATATATATATATATATATATATATATATATATATATATATATATATATTTATATATTTTGAGTTAAAAATTAAGAGTCATATGGGGATGATCTGATAATATTTTGGTAAAAATCCAATATTCGGGAACAAGATGGCGGCCTAGCAAAAAAAAACAACCACCTTAGCTGACAGCCGTTTAATATTGCTAAAATCATTAAGAGACCGAAGAGCTACTGCCATTTCACTAAAACTTGAGCTACAACAGGCATGTGGAAAAAACGTTAGTGAAGTAACCATCAGAAGAACTGCAGGAAGTTATTATTCCATTGGGCGCTTTCATTGGGGTAGAGTTTATCCTCATGCAAGACAATGTATGAATGCTGAAAATTCGGAGGCTAGAATGAGAATGGTTAAACTGTAGCCCAGATCTCAACCCAACTGATGAACATTTTTGAGATGCATTAAATAGACAAGTTCGCCACCGGCTCATCAAGACTATACAACTTTGGCAGAGCTCAGGTTAGCATTAAATGAAGAATATGAAGCTATTCCTCGAGAAAAGATAATCAATCTAAATGATTCGTCGCCACGAAGAATGCAGGCACGACATACCCGTTTTTAACATTCATTTTAATTTTTAGTGCTCTAAGTTTACTTTAAATGTTTGAATTCAAAAATGTTTTGAAATGCAGGGTTTGATTTAAAAATGCGTAGCTCATGAAAGAAACGAGATAAAGAAGTGATTTAAAAAACAAAATGCTCGGAACACATCCAGCTTTATCGTAAATCATATTGGAACAGGGTTTTTTTGGCATGCTATTTTCCGGAGGGTGTTTCAAACTTACGATTAAAAACATCATTTTGACTTACCCTGGTATATAAACATTCAAGCAACTAAAATGTCATCACGACAAACTGCAATCCAATCTTAATGAATTGGTCTATCGACAAAAACATTGCAATATAATTAAAAACAAAAAAGTTATGCCATATCAAAATTGTTAACAAATTTTAGGTGCCCTTGTTTTTGTCGGTGAGTTTAAATATAAACTGGTACGAATTCAATATGACGTAAAAAAATGACGGTGCGTGTCAATGTAAAAACTACTTATAAAGTAAATTATGGCGAAAAATCAAGAGTGGTATAGTTAGAAACTGGTAAAATATTGGAAGGA
The DNA here is from genome assembly GCA_030620095.1 of Kuschelorhynchus macadamiae. NCBI lineage: Eukaryota > Metazoa > Arthropoda > Insecta > Coleoptera > Curculionidae > Kuschelorhynchus > Kuschelorhynchus macadamiae. The sequence goes on from JAUTXW010001557.1 coordinate 2,914,743, forward strand.
ATCTAATATGATGGAACCAAATGGCGCACGATAAAAATATTTAGTATATATGTGTTACTAAATGATTATGTACTAACCTAAATTGGGTCACACTTCATTATTCCTAATAAAAGGAAAGATTCATAACTAAAGATGTTCCGGGTAAAGAAAATTTACTGTTTTTTAAAATTAAAATGTAGAAAAATCACAATATGTGACCTTACCAAACACATTATTAATAATCTTGACTTAAATAGAAAATGCCTATCTGTGTTTCTCGATCTTGGGAAGGCCTTTGACACGGTGTCGCATGTTTCTCTTTTAGGTATCTTAGAAACCTATGGCGTCCGTGGCATTGTGCTGGAGGTTTTCAAGAGCTATCTGGCTGACAGAAGCCAGGCGCTCAGGGTTGGAGATATTTGTAGGTTCAAACTGGAATTCGTCAGGGAACAGTTCTGGGGCCGCTACTGTTTATTTCTTATATTAATCCCTTAACAAATATCAAAATCATAGGTGGAAAGGTAATATCATATGCCGATGACACGGTAGTTGTTTTTACTGCGGACACTTCGGAAGAAGTATTAAAATTAACTAAAATAGGTATTACCAAAATTAAAAATAGGATATTCTTTAACTGCTGCGAACCGCCCTAATTTCAACAATATAAACATTGATGGCTGGGAAAATGAAATTACGGAGGTTTTTTCTCAAAATATTTAGGGATTGACAAGTGAAATCATCACATAATGACACTATCTAAGAATATCAGAAAACTTATTCACAAATTTTACACTCTCAGACAAATAATGGGAAATACACTTTTAATCAATGTTTATAAAGCGATTGTTGAATCTTTACTTAGATATGCCATAGTGGTTTGGGTTGGCTTGTATAACAATTCCCTTAAACAGTTAAATACTGTCCAGAGTTTCATATTAAAGATTATTTATATAAAAAATACATTGTACCCCACTGAAATGTTATATACCAGGGATATAACATGTATATTAGTTCGGAAAAATAAATATAACAACAACATAATTATATTCAACACTCATATTCTACAAGAAATAGATTAAATAGGAATCTTGTCATACCTAATTGCCTTAATCTAAGATGCTTAAATTATTTAGCTTCCAAAATCTACAATACAAATCCAACTGAAATAAGGTCACTGCCCAAACTTAAAAAAATTCATTTTTAGATATATTTGAAAATAAACACAAATTTCTTAACCTGCTTTAACACAATTTTATTTCCTATGTCTATTATTTAGTCTTTGCTGGTGTTTTGATTGATTTGTTTTGTAAATTTTGTTGTTGTCTATTGTGTACTTTTGTTATTTTTATTTATTTATTGTATACATGTATATATGAAGATTTGCTCTTAGCACATACGGATGTTAAGTCACCGAGGTGCTAATTATCAAATGTTTTGTATAATACTACGAATGTTTATAATTATATAAAATGTAAAATATTGTACACAATATCACGTAATATTAGTGTTTTAGTTGGCATGCGTAGTGTAGAGACACACGCCTTCCCGGAGGTTTCTACAAAGGACTGTCTATATCCACGTAATTGATGACTAAAAACAAAGGTCATTCGTAATTTTGCATAATCCTTTTATAAAAAAATGCAACCCCAAAAATAGGGCCATAAAATAAATGATGACTAAAAAAAAGGCATCCATAGTTTCCCTTGCTCTTCATTACACGTTATCGCTGCCCCCCTGGCATCAGTGGGCCCCCCGCACTACTCCCTGTTGTTCTATATGGTAGTTGCGCCACTGGGAGGTGGTAAAATGAAATTAGTACACTGGTGTGTAAGAAAGAGAATAATCTTTTTAAAGTTAAAAATGTTTGTGAAATTACCTTATAAGAATGTTACTGTATTATAATATAACTGGCAACTTTCGCTCCACTCATAAAAAATCCATTAATTTTAATCGATTTCTGCCACATATTCATCGGCGAATTTGTAAATTTGATCAAGAAAAGCTTCGAACTATTTACTTTTGAGCCCATTGTAGCTTTTCTGGTAATAGTTTCGGAGCTAATGGTTTTTCTTTGTACTTGACACCCGGTAAAATTTGTCAATTTTGACCGTTTAGCGTGCCAATTTGACATATAAGTTATTAATGGTTTTTTGCGTTACACATTTTTCGGTTGATGAGATTTTGTTGAGCAGTTTCACAAAATATAACGGTTAGTTTTTGTTAACATAATTAGCCATTGTATAAGTCGATATACAGGATGTTCTCAGACATGGGCTCCCATAGACAAAATTACAGGGAAGGTCGAAGTTTTAGTCCAATAATTACTTGGAAAGGGGGGAGGGTACCTAAATAATTTGTAAATAAGTTTGGTGAAACGATTTATTTATATTTTTTAGATAAACTATTTTGAAAACAAAAATGCATATCAGTTTGGTGGTCTAAAAATAGGCATCGTAATGAAAAAATTAATTATAACATAACAGATAACGAAAAACAAAAAGACAATCAAAAAATCATACTAAATTTTTTTAAAAGACCTGACGTCACTGTTTGTCACTAAGGTTTCAATCTTCTAAAAAATAATTATTTTTTAATTAAATTGAAAAGTGAAATACCTAAAAATAAAAAAACGTATGCTGTATACCAGATAACATGTAAAGATTAAGCGGTCCAACAAAACAACTGACTGCTGCAAATATGGCTTCCGTAGGCCAATCACTGTTTTCTTCCATGTGAATCCGTGATAATTTAAAAGCCAATTTCCAGGATTTTATGTCCAGGACCATTTTTTATAATTGTGTCTTTGCTTTAAACTTAACTAGGATAAGTTAATACTTTTTGAAGCTTCGAAGTGAGAACGCCGAATTCGCCGAGCTGTGCAAAAAAAATATGTTTATAATTAAAAATTAGACCCTTTTGTAGTGTAGATCCAACAGACTTTCCCCCAATGATAAATGTGGACATTGTTAGTTATCTAGTTGTTCAATTTAAATTATGTATATCCATCCAAGTTAAAGTTAGTTCAATCTATGTGTTTAATATTTTGTACTGCACCCAGTGCATATATTTTTTTTATAAATAAAACATATATATTAATAAAACAAACATGTTTTATTTATATACGTCACACTTTAGGACAGGATTATACCGCCGAGCCCCAAAAAAAAATAGTTACATTTTGTTCCTGTCCTATTTTTTTTGAGAAGTTGTCGATAAACTTAAATTTTGAAATGAAAGTCCGTACATTTATCGTACTTGTACTCCTGAGTCTGAAATTTCCACCCTTCATATTTTAATAAATTTAAGAACTTCCATCCTAAATAGATAACAAGATCTGTTAAAACTGTAGACCACAGCTACCACACTAGTGCTAGGATAATATCAATCTAAAAGCATACATTATTTAGTTCCAAAGTAAACAAAATTCCACATACAATGAATTCGTAAGTTTAGGATAGAATGTAAAAAAAATATCTATTATTCGTATAATAAATTTAAGAACTAAGAGTCTTTTAAGGAGGATTACCTCGCTTTCCCAAACAAAACAAAAATAATTACAGAGTTGCATAAAGATAAAAATTATTTAAAAAAATCTCTTTCAATATGGTATATACAAATACTACTAATTATTTAAGTCCCGTTAATATTGGTAAAATATAAAAAAATAATACAGCATTGAAATATGTAAAGGTACCAAATGTAATATAACTTTTTCAAACAACGATTAGAGATATCTTTGATCAGGGTCTGGATTGAGAATCATAATACTTGTTAATTAGCTAAATTAATTTTAGTTTTTAATAAATGATTAATATGAAATGTTTTGAACACCATTGGGCCTAATTTAATTTAGTAGTAGGCAAATCCTCTCCTTATTGCAGTAATCCACTTCAGCCGCATCGACGAAAGTTCACTAATCGTTTTGTACATCTAAAATTGAAAATTTTTGGAACTTAAACATAAAAGTAATATTGTCCCTCATCCCTCCACTTCAACAATTTGCAATATAACAAAAAGAAGGCATTTTAAGCTAAAAAATAAAAATAATTAACAAAAGTTCAATATATTCCCAGGTAAAAATTGGATTTGTTAATCCTACGGTCGTCAAAAACAGCTGATCGGTCGCGTTCAAGTGACAGATCGTATACTGTCTTTTCAAACATTTTTATTAGATCCATTTTGTTCCACCATATTGTGTTCCTACCAATATTGTACCAGTTTCTACCTAAGTTACACTTGAGAGAGAATTCAGAGCCAAACTAATTACAAATTACTATAACAAAATAGACTTACTTTACAAACAGCTGTTGAATAATAGACATATAATATCCTCATCCTCACCGAACCAGACTTACAAGCTCCCAAAGACATGATGACATAACCCTTTTCCACATCTTATCTCGTTTCCTGGAGACCGTTCAATAAAAAGAACGTCATTAAAAGGGCAACCTTACAAATATCTGGTGACCTTTAAAGCATTACAAAAAAAAACGCTTCGGATGAATTCACCAGCTGATCAAAAGGGCTAATTAAAATGAAGATAAATAATTATAATCGGAAAAATAAGAACTATTAAAAGAGCATAATATAATATGTAGGGGGTTTCATTAAAAAAATAATACAAATTTTTGTGTTTAACAAATGTCTGTCTGTCATTTTCAAAGCCGCTAAAGTCCGTTTTTTTTAAATGGGACACCCTATAACTTTATGCACTATCAAATGTAGAATTTAATTTTCTATCGAACTGTATTAAGATTCCCTATACCTATTCGTAACCATTTTCGAAATAATCAGGTTTTTATTAAACTATCATATGTATTTGCTAAATATTTACACCTTCCGTAGTAAATGGAAAAACAATTGTTGTGCTTTTTATTCAACATGGCAGCTGATTTGAAACTTTTAAATTAAAATAAAATAACACTCAAAACCTGATATTCTCAATTTATTTTTTATTCGCGGAGAATGTATAAAATATCAGTGCCATGTTTTTAATGAAAAACATCCTCATTTATCGCCAATGAACAAGAGAAAATTGAAGAGGATTGAAACGAAATTTTTTCGTTTCGGAAAAGTTAAAGTTATAAAAAATGTAATAAATTGTTTACGTTATTTTTAACCATATCTACTAAGTTCGAGACTGTTCTAAACTTGTTTTAGTGAACTTAAAAATTATAGCAATCTAACAATCAACAATAAATAAATAAAATAATAAAATTGAATTATAACAAATGTTCTATATGCTGTCCGTTCATTTGAAGACACGTTTCAATTCTTCTTTGTACAGTTGCTGTGGCCCGTTGAATTTGTCCGTTTTCTAATTCGGCAAAAGCTGTTCGTATCCTGTCCAGTAAATCTTGTTGGTTATTTACTGGGGAATACAGTACCGACTTTACCTTTGATAAATCCCCATAAATAAAAGTCTAGGGGTGTTACCGAAAACATCGCGGGGGCCAAGGGGCCATTGGGGACCAATCCTCTCTTCAAAAATTCGCGATAATTGGAGATAAACTGCAGCGAATTATGTGCTGTGCTTTTCTGCTGCCCAGAAATATTCGTTTCTTCTATTTGTTATTCCTCTCTAGAAAATTTCGCTTCATCGGTCCAAAATATTTTTGAAAGGAATTGAGGGTCCTCTTGAATTTTCAAAAACATGAATTCGCAAAATTCTACTCGTCGGACGTCATCACCAGGTCTCAAAGCTTGCACGTTTTGGAAGGAATAAGGGCGCATATGATGTTCGCTCAAGATTCTTTGGACAGATGAAGAAGAAATTCCCAAATCGTTTTCTGCAGACGGTATTGAACTTTGCGGGTTTGCGTGGAAATAAGCTAATGTGTTTATTACGTTATCCTCGGCATTTGTCACTGGTTTCGGAACATTTTAAATAACTTTAACTTTGCCAAAACGCAAAAAGTTCGTTTCAATCCGCTTGAATTTGAATTTTGACTTGTTCATTGTTCATTGGCGGCAAATCAGGGTGGCGTTCATTAAACACACGACACGTTCTCTCCAAAATTTTATAACATTCTCCATGAATATTAAATAGATTGAGAATATCAGCATTTGAGTATTCTTTCATTTCGATTCAGAAGATTTAGTTTATCACTGACAGCTTTCGATAAATAACGCATACTAATTATCTGTCATATTGGATATTGGATCTCAATTGTTTTTCCATGGCTCACCATTGGAACATGTAAACATTTAAGCAAATACATACGATATTTTTGTAAAACCCAATTATTTCGAAAATGGTTACGAATAGGTATAGGGAACCTTAATACAGTTCGATAGAAAATGAAATTTTGCATTTGATAGTGCATAAAGTTATAGGGTGTCCCATTTAAAAAATCGGACTTTAGCGGCTTTGAAAATGTGAATGTTTGCCGCTGAATTTAGGACACCCTGTATAAAAATAGACAAATTCAATAAAAAAAATAGAAACCTAAGATTATTTACAGATCGTCTGCAAAATATGAAGATTATATCTTCAAAACTTACAAAAATATGAGATTTTAAAATTTGGTACCCCCGAAGGCTCATTTTCGGTTCAAGGTCAAATATCTTAAGAACGCTTGAACTTAGGTATAGGACATGCTACATAGAAAAGCATTAGAATTCTTCGTAGAATCCAAAAATATCATAAAATACAGGGTGTTCCATTTAAAATAAGCAAGTTGATACCAACTTCCGGTTAAACCGGAAGTTACAGTAAGTTGAAAATATTTCAAAAAAGAATTACCCCTTGACCTTACCTTAATCCCAAAATTCGAAATTTTTATCTAAATTGCATCATCAAAAACTTTTAACTAACGAGTTGCAGAATAACCCTGTATATATATATATATATATATATATATATATATATATATATATATATATATATATATATATATATATATATATATATATATATATATATATATATATATATATATATATATATATATATATATATATATATATAGTTACATACATACATACATACAATATAAACGTGAAATATATAAATGGCAAATTTGTGGGGATTTAAAAGTTGTGGCGATTTTGCTTGGAATGCAGCTAGGTTATACCAAATACTGCCGCTTCCTCTGCGAATGGGACAGTCGAGGATGATCGGATCACTACAGAAAGAAAATTTAGCCACCAAGGGAGTCTTTTGAGCCAGGAAAGAAAAATGTAACTAGCGCGCCATTAGTTCCTCCTGAAAAGATTTTACTGCCGCCTCTACATATAAAATTGGGGCTTATGGAAAACTTTGTGAAGGCTATGGACAAAGAAGGCTGTGCTTTCACTTATTTAAAAAAAAAGTTCCCTAGAATCACTGAAAATAGGAAACTTTTCGGAGATGCGCAATTCGATTCCATACTTGAAAGCGAAGGAAAAAGATGTTTGGAACCAATTTTTTGGGAAACATAAAAGCAGAAAATTATAAAGATATGATTGCCTATTTAAATTGATTTGTGTTACCAAAACCTAGTGTGTAATATGTCGTTGAAAATTCATTTCCTGTATTCTCATCTGGATTACTTTCCGGAAAATTGTGGTGCTGTAAGTGACGAGCACGGAAACAGGTTCCACCAGGATATTTCGAACATGTATAGAATGTATCAGGGAAAATGGAACTGTGAGATGTTAGCCGACTGCTGCTGGACTATTACGAGAGATGCCCCAGAGGCTGTTTTCAAAAGACAGGCTAAAATAAGCAAAATGAGTGTCTAAACTTTAGATTCAATGATAAAAATGTCATATCTAATCGCATATTGTTGAACCAACAATATATTGTTATCTGTATTTTGTATGTTCATTGTATATGCCTATAAATTAAAATTTTGTAACAAATAATTCAGATTTTTTTTGCGAGCCAGCTAAATGCTTTAATAGGGGTTTTTTAGTTACTTGGGTGTACCTGAATCCAAAAAAATAGGTTTTGCTCAAGAAACTAAAAAAAAGTTATTTTAATACGAAAATTTGAAGAAAGGACTGATAATTAAGGGAAGAGCTTTTTGTTAATCAGTTTATTTGACTCTATTTAAGCATATTTTTTGCACCTACACAATTTCACTACGTAAACTAAAAGGGCATTAACCAATAAACTGAGTACAGCTGGCCCTAAGAGCATAATCAGTTATTCTGTTACAAGTTTTGCTTCCATAATAACAAAGTCTTTAATGACTACCCCGAAATAACTTATAGGATTAACTAGGACTCACTCATCAAAAATTAAAATTTTAAAAGCTGCGCTTCAATATAGGCCACATTGAAAATTTTATCCGGTTTGCTGGTGAATTTATAGCTTTAAATCGCTTTTCTGTTAAACAGAATTTCGCTTAAAATGCAAGAGTATAAGTGGTGACCGAGACCTTTCAACAGTATTTTTTCTATTGTAAATTTATACAGGATGTTTAAAAAAAATCGAATCACTGATTAATCACAATTCTGCTTAAACCGCTTGATATAAAAAACTGCATTTGGTTAATAGTAGAATGTAGAGGTTCGATAATAAGGGATTTTTCAAAACTCAAATTTCAAGGGGGTGAAACCGCCCCTTAAATATTACAACATATTTTATTTAAAAAACAATTGGTTTTTTTGGGAAAACGCTTAAACTCGTGTATTTTATTTACTTGTTTTACATATTTTAAAAATTTTTAAAAATGTATACAGGGTGTTTCAAAAAATTGGGTCATTGAATAATCACGATTCTGCTGAAACCGCCTGACGTTAAAAACAGAATTTTGGCACACAGGTTGCTGATAGGATGTAGAGGTTTGATAAGAAGGGATTTTTCAAAACTCAAATTTCAAGGGGGTTCACCGCCCCTTAAATATTACACAATATTTTTTTATTTAAAAAACCGTTGATTTTTAGGAAAAACGCTTAAACTCGTGTATTATATTTTATTATTTTACATATTTTAAAATTTTTTAAACATTTATACAGGCAAAAATCAAGGCAACTGATTAATCACGATTCTGCTCAAACCGCTTAACGCAACAAGCTAAATTTTGGCATACAGGTTAATTGTTGGATGTGGATGTTCGACAAGAAGGGATTTTTCCAAAATCAAATTTCAAGGGGGTAAAATCGCCTCTTAAATTTTATAATATGTTTTATTTAAAAAAATGGTTAGTTCAAAAAAAAAACGCTTGAACAGGTATAATTTGTTTTATTTTTTTACATATTTTTTAAAAATATATACAGGGTGTTTCAAAAAATTGGAAATAATTTATAAACAAAAATCTCCCAATCTCCTGTTGACAAAAATTGAAAGCAAAAAACGTGGATTATAAAGAGGTACTTAAATAAGGCACTTTAAATACCTCCTTATATTCCTTTCGTTATCGCTATAGGCGAACGGAATCGCGGGTACTAGTATTTATTTACTTATTTTGTACTTACAAAATTCAGAATGAATATTGACAATGTCAGGCTTAGTCCATGTATAGTGGGTATTACTAGTAATTATCTGAAACTACAATAAGATAAATAAAAAATCTATAAACTCCTAAACAGATAAAAAGGATAATCAAAGTTTTGTGAATATTTTCTAACAAGAAAAAATATTAATGTACAAACACACTCACTTCACTATCCTTAATTTTTTAGTAAGTTCTTACCTAGTAGTATTACTTCTCTCGTAAAAGGGAAGTACAGTGAAACTTTCCTTAACGGACACCTCCGAACAATGGACACCTCTGCTGAACTGACAATTTTGAAGTCACCGACCGTCAGTATATGCATTCCTGTGTATTAAACCCTCTTGACAACGGACACTCTCAACAACGGACACGGACAGTAAAATTTGGAACATTTTTAATAAAAACAGTAAAATTTACCTCCTCAGAACGGACAGATGTTCAGATAATTTTTGAAAAACCCACATTTAATGCGGGTATTTTTATTGTACATTACGGGCAATATTTAGATCTATGCTAATAAGCAGCGCGGCGCCTACCTATTGTTAATAGCACCAGTTTAACAATAGGCTGGCTTATGCTGTCTCGCTTGTAGGTAAATTGCGGTGAATTGCATAATAAATAGATCACCTTATTTTTATAAAATGTAGTCTTTATCAATAGAATATCTTAGTTTTGATATTACTCTGGTGCGATCAATATGTCTTCAAACAAAAAAAAGTTTCTGAATCTTCAAGAAAAAGTTGAAATAATCCAGTACGCGAAAAAACAAACTTAGGGTTAGAGTATTAGCCGAAAAAATCTGTGTAGGAAAATCTCAAATTAGTGATATATTTGGGAAACAAGAGCGATCTTAACAAGCGATTCGCAGAGACCGGGAACATGAAAGAGAAAAAGAAATTTGCGAAAACTGAGGGTGCTGCCATAGATCAAATCGTCTACGACTGGTTTTGTAAAGTACGCTCCAAAAACATTCCAATATCCCGTACAATAATAAAGGAAAAAGCACAAGAAATTGCAAAGAATTTAGAAGTTGATAGTTTCAAAGGATCAAATGGATGGTTGAAGAAGTTTTGTCAACGTCATAATATCTCTTTCAAGGCAACTGATTGGCGGACGAAATTATGTGCTATTATCAAAAAATACGCACCGTGAGACATTTATAAAGCCGATGAAACGGGACTCTTTTTCCGCGCCTTGCCAAATAAAACGTTTTCTTTAAAAGGCTAAACATGTGCTGGCGGGAAAGCATCCAAGGAGGGGGCTCACTATTTTACTTTGCTCCGCTATGAATGGAGAAAAAGAAAATGCACTGGTGATTGGAAAAAGTAAAAAACCCCGTTGTTTTAAAGAATCAAGCGTGGAAAAATTGCCCCTTGAATGGTACTATAACAAGAAAACATGGATGACAAGGGATATAATGTCGGATTGATTGATGAAATTTGACCGAAAAATGCAAAGGCAAAACCGAAATGTACTTTTATTTTTGGGTAATGCTGCATCTCACCCAAAACCGGAGTTAAAAAATGTTAAAATAATGTTTTTACCGCCAAATACGACATCACATTGCCAGCCATTGGCGTGACTCAAAATTTTAAAAACCACACCAGAAAGTTTTTAATCAAGCGACTTTTGTCATCCATGGAGTGTTCTGAATCTACCGAACAATTGGAGAAATCTATAAATGTTGTAAGTGCCTTGATTTGGATTGTTGCTGCATGGAAAAAAGTTGAATCCAAGATCATCAATGACAGCTTCCGCAAAGCTGGATTCGACGAAATTCTCGAGAAAAACGTTGACTACGATAGTGAAGATCATGAGCCATCATCGAAATTATGTAGAAACATTGTATTCTCTTCCGACTTAACTTCATATTCAGAAATTGATGAAAGTTTATTCACGGAAAATCCTCACATAACTGTACGTGAGTGCGTCAGTGAATTTCAAAATAGTGAGAACGGTCAGATTTCATCTGACAGTGATGATTGATGAAGAAATTATGTCTTCCAATATTAAGATCATTAAGGAAGCATATAAAAAGTTCAGGGAAATTGAAAACTTTTATATGTTGTCTGGAGATTAGAGGAAAAAATCTCAGAAGTTGCGTCTAAAATGGAATCTCAAATTATTAAAATTAAATTAACTAATTTAAGACAAATAACACTTGATAATTTTTTTAAATAAAAACTTTTTATAAAGTAGAGCTCTATCAAACTATATATCTAGGTAGTATATTATTTTTATATTAGGTAGTACATTTTTATTGTATGCATATATGTATGTAAAATATGTTGGTGTATACGTGGTAACAATTGTATTAATAATTTGTACTAAGCATATTATTTTTTCATTTAAAAATAAAATATTTTTTTTTACATTGGTATTTAATTTGTTCACTCCCCACAACGGACACCTCTATACAACGGACAGTGTCTGTGGTACGGCTACTGTCCGTTGTTGAGAGGTTTCATTGTATTGTAATTGTGAAAAAAATCACCCTCCCAGGTTTTTACATATCTTCAGGTTTTAGGGTCTCTAGATGCCAAAAAACATGTTTCCTCAAGTCCGTCAATCTATCTGTCGGTCTGTCTGCACGCGGCATACCTCAAAAACGACTTATACGATTGACTTCAAAAACCAAGGGTTATAAGGGGATGAATGGTTACATTTTTGTAAAAATCCAATATGGCGGCCTAGTGAAATGTTAAAAGAAAGATTACTAAAAAGCCACTTATCTAATTTACCTCAAATTTCGCGCAAAGATTAAGTAATATGCAGAAATCATCTGGTAAAATTTTAGTAAGAATCCAAGAGAGCGAAACAAAATGGCGGTCTATAGTGAAATTTTAAAAAAATTATTATTCAAACACTACTTATCCAATTTAGCTGAAATTTTGAAATGTTAAAAAAATTATTATTAAAAAACAACGTATACAATTTATCTCAAATTTTGCTCAAACATCAATTATTACCTTGGAAACAACTGGTAACATTTTGGTACGAATCCAAAATGGAGGAACAAAATGGTGGCTTAATAAAATATTTAAAAATCAGGCTGAAAAAACTGCTTAATAGATTGATTTAAAATTGTGTGCCATAAAGAACTGTGGTATATGGGTTAACTAATAAAATTGTGGTGCTAATTTAAGATGGTCGAACAAAATGGCGGCCAATTAAAATGTTTGTAATCGTAAATAAATACCCTTTCAGATTTCAAATATCTTCACCTTTTAGCGTCCCTAGATGTCAAAAAATATGTTTTATCAATATCGTTGGTCCGTCAGTGTGTCTGTCATTTCGCGGCATAGCTTAAAAACTACTTATCCGACTGACATCAAATTTTGATAAAAAATTAAAGGTCATATGGGGATGATCTGGTAATATTTTGGTAAAAATCCAATATGGCGAAACAAAATGGTGAAATGTTAAAAAGTTTATTAATAAAAATCTGCTTATCCAAATTATCTCAAATTTTGCACAAACATCAAGTATTATGTTGGAATCAAGTTTTAAAATTATTGTACTTATCCAAGATGGTGGCTTAATAAAATATTAAAAACCTCATCAAAGGATTTCAAATTGTGTCCCATAACTAATTGTGGGATAGGGATCAACCAGTAAAACTGTGTTACTAATTCAAGATGGCCGAACAAAATGGCGGCCAAATAAAATGTGTGTAATCTTAAAAAAAATCACCCTTCCAGGTTTTACATTTATATTTACGTTTTTGGTCCGTCTGTCGGCCTGTCTGTCTCTCTGTCACTTCGCGGCATAGCTTAAATACTACTTACCAGATTGACTTCAAATTTTAGTCAACAATTAAGGGTCACGTGAGTATTGCAAAAAAATTAATTATCCAAATTACCTCAAATTCAAATCTAGTGTTACATAGGAATAAACTGGCAACATTTTGATATGAATCTAAGATAGCAAAACAAAATAGCGGCCTAACAAAATATTTAAAAACTCAGCCTGAAAATACTACTATTAATTAATTTCAATTTTTGTGCAAGAATTAAGTGTGATATAGAAATAATCTAAGATGGCGAAAGAAAATGGCGGTCTAGTGAAATGTCAAAAAAAGTATTATGAAAACACGACTTATACAATTTAGATGAAATTATGAAATGTTAAAAAAATTATTATTAAAAAACAAGGTATAAAATTTATCTCAAATTTTGAACAAACATTTTGGTACGAATCCAAAATGGCGGAACAAAATGGTGGCTTAATAAAATATTTAAAAATCAGCCTCAAATAACTGCTTAATGGATTGGTTTAAAATTGTGTGCCATAACGAATTGTGGTATAGGGGTCAACTAATAAAATTGTGGTGCTAATTTAAGATGGCCGAACAAAATGGTGGCCAATTAAAATGTTTGTAATCGGAAATAAATACCCTTTCAGATTTTAAATATCTTCACCTTTTAGGGTCCCTAGATGCCAAAAAATATGTTTTATCAATTTCGTCGGTACGTCTATCGGTCTGTCTGTCATTTCGAGACATGGCTTAAAAACTACTTATCCGATTGACATCAAATTTTAATAAAAAATTAAAGGTCATATGGGGATGATCTTGTAATATTTTGGTTAAAATCCAATATGGCGAAACAAAATGGCGGCCTGGTGAAATGTTAAAAAGTGTATTAATAAAAATCTGCTTATCCAATTTATCTCAAATTTTGCAGAAATATCAAGTATTATGTTGGAATCAAATTTTAAAATTATTGTACTTATCCAAGATGATGGCTTAATAAAATATTAAAAAAATCATCAAAGGATTTCAAATCGTGTCCCATAACTAATTGTGGTATAAGGATCAACCAGTAAAACTGTGTTACTAATTCAAGATGGCCGAACAAAATGGCGGCCAAATAAAATGTGTGTAATCGTGAAAAAAATCACCATTCCAGGATTTACATATCTTCACGTTTTAGCGTCTCTAGATACCAAAAAATATATTTTGTCAATTCCGTTGGTCCGTCTGTCGGTCTGTCTGTCTGTCTGTCACTTCGCGGCATAGCTTAAACACCACTTAAGTACCAGATTGACTTCAAAATTTAGTCAAAAATAAAAGGTCACGTGGGGATGACCTGATAATATTTTCGTAAAAATCCAATATGGTGGAACAATGTTAAAACATTTACTGAAAACTAAATAGCGGCCTAATAAAATATTTGAAAAACTCAGCCTGAAAATACTACTATTAAATTAATTTCAATTTTTGTACAGGAATTAAATGTGATATAGAAATAAACAGATAAAGTTGTAGTACGAATTTAAGATGGCGAAACAAAATGGCGCCCAAATAATTTTTTCAAGAAATCAACGTAAAAAAATCTTGTTCAGTTGACTTTAAATTTTGTAGAAACATTAAATGTGAAAATGAGGTAAGCTGGTACGAATTCAATATGACGTAACAAAATGGCGGTATGTGTCAATGTAAAAACTACTTTGAATTTATTTTAAATTACGCCCAAAAGTCAAGTGTGGCATAGGTAGAATCCAATATGATGGAACAAAATGGTGCCCAAACATAATCGTTTTTGAAATATTTATTTCAGCTCCTTACTTTTCGAGAAAGAGTTGACCTCCGCCTTACTTAGAGTTTCAAGTTTCTAACGACTCATAAATTGAGATAAAACTCGATATATTTAATTAAACTTTTTAGCCCTTTTAGTCGTCGTGATTCTAAGCTCATATTAAGATATAGCGGACACACGGTACAATGTACATTTACCGATTGACTAACAAAGGGTTCTGAACGCGTACAATAGAATGTTCACGAATCTGAGCAGAGATTTCATTTCGTTTCCACATATTCTTTTTTTTTGCAGAAAGTCCAAGATTACAAGTTTCGAAAAATCGCGTTTAATATGTTGATTCCATTCATCCCTATATTCGGGTTCGTTTTTTCAGTTTAAATCTCAAAAGACTCGATTTAGGATCTAAGGAATCCGTCCTTGCTGATAAAGGATAAAGAAAGGATATGGGAGCAAAGAAGCTTTATCACAAAGATGGTTTCCTAGGTAACCGTTGACCTTCCCGGATTGGCTACTAGAAAAGTGTCAATAGACCCTCCCACATTGCTGCAGAGATAGAGAGATTACAGCAAGTTGGAAAAGGAGTCTCGTCGCGTGTACTTCCTTTGAAAAAGGATAATATTGTGTCAAAATTGAGAAAAGGGTTTTTGTTAATGAAGGATTTCCACAAGGCTTAACTTAATGAGCTCTTTTGCACCGATTAGTCAGGGGTAATCATATATACACGACGCGCTTTTGAAATTTTAATGAAGAAATGAGTAAAAATAGTCACTTTAAGTTGGAAGCTTCTTTGATTGACAAACAAAGTTTAAAACATATACAATGTATATTTATTAATTTAATATCATTCTTATAGTATAAAATAAAAAATTTTATAAAGAAAAATGCACTAAAAAGTGAAAGATAATATTTTATCCCACCTTGAAAATTTTACTCCGTGAAATCGGCGATAAATTTATTCTTAATTATTTAATCCCAAAAATATAATCATGCAATCAGTAAATTGTGTTTTGATGTCTAATACTACGCGTAAAAGGTCTTACTGTCTTTATTAGGTTGGCGCCGATTTCACCGAGTAAAATTGGAGGGGGAATAAAATATTACTTTTCACTTTTTAGTGCATCGGTTTTCACCTTCTTAGTTTTATGTATACGAGTTTTATTGTAAAAATCAGGTTTAACAAATGGTCCACTGCATAATATTTTTTTCCTGATGTAATGGTGAACGCGTTGAATCGAGACGCGGGAATAGGATATTAAAAAACCTCTTGCAATATATCTTGACGCAAAAAACAACATAGCGCCATTCCGCCATTTTTAACATTTATTCAAATATTCTTGCTGTGGGACCGTTCCGGCAATATCTTGACTGTCCCCTGAAAATTTCATCCAAATTGCTCAAACCATCGCGGAGTAATCGATGTATTATTTATATTTAAATGAATATTTACATAAGTACAATTTACAATATTAAATAATCGATTTGATTCATCGACAGTATGTTCAATAACGCTGCTGCATGTACAGGGTGTCCGGATTTGGTTGCAAAAGCAGGGTATCTCGCTTATTTTTAAAGATAGAACCTTGCGGTTTTCACGAACCTGAGCTAATTTTTGTGAAACTCGTGAAGCCGTAAACAAAATTTTCATAGCCTTCTTCGTTTATGAGATACAGGGCGAAATAGAAAATTTTGCATTTTGGGACCCCCCTCGAATCTCGGTTATCCTTTAACTTAACGCAAAGGGGAAAATTGCTGCTTATGCAGTTTTTTACGCTGGATCCAGTGGCGTAGTCATATTTTTCATTTGAGTTGTTATTTTTTAGATATGACCCAAAGTTGTGTTTTTTTAAATGGGACACCCTGTATATTTGTCCAGAAATTGTTTTGTCCTTTTAAAAGCTTCTCAAAAATATAATAGTATGGGTCTATTTTAATAAACAACAACAAAAATCCTAATTTTTATAATTATCATCCCAAATTTTGCAGTAGGCCATGCAAAATGATGCCGTTTTCTATGGTATCTTGGAAGCAAATGACATTTCCCAATTTTGTACGCGTATATAAAATATAGCGCTAGTTTTTTGTATTTATTTATTGTGTAAAAATATATTTGTATTATTATGGAAGAAAACCAAACTTTCGAACATTATGAAAAGTACGATATGTTAGCTTGTTTTATATTAAGTAATGAAAATGTTGAAGCGGCTTCTGAGATGTATTTTAACAGGTAAATAGTTAATTTTTAGGTATGTTGAAATACTATTGCTTAATTTTTATGTAGATATCCAAACCTAATATATCCACTTTTTATCGGATAAAAAAGAATTTACTCAATCACGGATCATTTATCAAACCTCGTACGAAAACATATTATAAAGAAAAGCGGGAGGCTGAGGAAATTACGGTTTTGGCTAATGCAGAAGCTTACCCTACAAACTCTTGTAGGGCCAGTGAAAAGAGCATAGGGATTCCAAAAGCAAAGAAATTCTAAAAAAGCACAAATACCACCCATACAAATTTAGGCTCGTGCAGCACTTACAGCCAGGGGATGCAGAGCGTCGGGTAGTCTTCCGCAATAGGTTTCGAGAAAGATGCGATATGGTTAGAGATTTTGAAAGGAAGGTTATATGGTCAGACGAAGCACATTTCAGTAATTCTGATATACTGGTAGATTCTGGTAACAGGAAAATCAACACCAAATACTTCCCAGAAGACCGCAGGGCAGGTTTGGTCTAAATGTGTCCTGCTTCATATTAGGAACACATATAAAATTTTATATATTTGAGGGAAATCTAACAGCCAATCGCTATATAGAAATTTTAGAGGCAGCTATACCTGAATTACTTGACGATGTTCCTCTAGCGCAAATTAACGAAATTTATTTTCAACAGGACGGTGCTCCTGCACAGAATTCTGGAATGACGAGATTATTTCTGGACAATAATTTTACCAATCAATGGATCGGAACAAATGGACCCCAAATTTGTCGATTTTAGATTTCTTTCTATGGGGATATCTGGAAAATAGAATTTACAAAGACCACGTGATTTTGCTTAATTCCCTAAAACGAATACGAAAATTGTGCGAAGCATGCATAGAACAAAATGGAAATCAGTTTCAACAGTTCTTTTGATTTCCCTGGTTACTGTAGTTCTTATACGACAGTTGATTTTTGCTGAAAGGCTTGTTACATAATAATTTATTACTGTTTTGTTCTTGTGTTACATAAATCTAGGTAGGTGGTACTTTTTTGGTGCGAAATTATCAATACATATTTTGATAAATAGATTTAATTACATATTTATTTTGATTTATTGTTAGGATGTAGATATTGTTAACTACTTTAAATAAAAGGCAGCATTGTTTTGCATGGCCTACTGCAAAATTTGGGATGATAATTATAAAAATTAGGATTTTTGTTGTTGTTTATTAAAATAGGCCCATACTATTATATATTCTTGAGAAGCTTGTAAAAGGACAAATCAATTTCCGGACAAATAAACAGGGTGTCCCATTTAAAAAAACACAACTTTGGCTCATATCTAAAAAACAACAACTCAAATGAAAAATATGACTACGCCACTGGATCCAGCGTAAAAAACTGCATAAGCAGCAATTTTTCCCTTTGCGTTAAGTTAAAGGATAACCGAGATACGAGGGGGGGTCCCAAAATGCAAAATTTTCTATTTCGCCCTGTATCTCATAAACGAAGAAGGCTATTTTGTTTACGGCTTCATGAGTTTCACAAAAAATTAGCTCAGGTTCGTCAAAACCGCAAGGTTCTATCTTTAGAAATAAGCGAGATACCCTGCTTTTGCAACCAAATCCGGACATCCTGTACATAAAAAAATACATAGGGTCAAACTGATAACGTCCTTCTTTTTTGAAGTCCGTTAAACATTTTAATAAGTGTAGTCGGTTAATAACGTTTTATTCATACCGAATGTTCATTTTTCGAAAATGTCAAGTAAAATACTAGATTTGGAGGTTGCATATTTTCATGGTTACCCTGTATACATAAAATTACATAACGGAAGGGGAAATCTTTTAGCAAATGGTGATGTATGTCTATTACACACCTCAATGCTTTAGGGCAGGGAAGTATTGTAATCGTGAAAAAATCACTCTCCAAGATTTCCGGTCCCTAAATAACGAAAAACATGTTTTCTTAATTCCGTCGGTCTGTCTGTCTGTTCGCGGCGTAGCTAAAAAACTACTTATCCGATTGACTTCAAATTTTGGTCAAAAATTAAGGGTCATATGGTATAATTTTGGTAAAAATTCAATATAGTTAAACAAAATAAGCCTAAGTCTTAAAAAAATATTATTAAAAAACTACTCATCCTATTTATCTGAAATTTTGCAAAAAAATATCAAGTATTATATTGGAATTAACTGGTAATATTTTGGTACGAATCCAAGATGGCGGAACAAAATGGCGATATAATAAAATATTTAAAAATTCAGCCTGAAAAAACTACTTAATGGATTGATTTCAAATTGTGTGCCATTATTAATTGTGGATAGGGCTCAACTAGTAAAACTGTGTTACTAATTCAAGATGGCGAAACAAAATTGCAGCCAAATAAAATTTTTGTAATCGTGAAGAAAATCACCCTCTCAGGATTTATATATCTTCAGGTTATAGCATTTTAGATACCAAAAAACATGTTTCATCAATTCCGTCGGTCTGTCTGTCATACTGTTTTTCAGTTCGCGACATAGCTTAAATACTACTTACCCAATTGACTAATGGTCGTATGGGGATGGCCTGATAATATTTTGGTAAAAATCCAATATGGCGGAACAATGTTAAAAAATGTTTGTTAGAGTGGTGTATTATTTGGGGTTAAGATCTAGTAAAATACAAGTATTTTTTTAAATTGTCGACGTTTCGCAACTTAATTGTTGCATCCTCAGGACACATATATAGATCTTATATCCTGCATGAAACCCATATTATCAGTACTTTTTGCGTTGTTCCGCATATATTACCCAAATATTAAGTTTCTAAACGATTTTCGTTAACAATCCTTTTGTTGTTATGTTAGAGTGGTGTATTATTTCGGGTTGGGATCCAGTAAAAAAAAGACTATTTTTAAACAGTCGACGTTTTGCAAGTTTATTGTTGTATCTTCAGGACACATATGTAGATTCTATATCCAGTATGAAACCCATATTATCAGTCTTTACATATCCCGTTTGTCAGCAGATATTTCCCAGATATTAAGTTTCTAAACGGTTTTCGTTAACGATCCTCTTATTTTTTGTTAGAGTGGTGTATTATTTGGGGTTAGGATCCAGTAAAAAAACTGTAAATTGTCGACGTTTCGCAACTTTATTGTTGCATCCTCAGGACACATATATATTTTATATCCCGCATGATACCCATATCATCAGTCTTTACCAACTCCGTTGGTTCGTAGATATTTCCCAGATATTAAATTTCTAAATGGTTTTCGTCAACGATCTTCTTGTTGTTATGTTAGAATGGTGCATTATTTGGGGTTAGGAAAGATCTGCGGACCAATGGAATAGGTAAAGATTAATATGGGTTTCATGCAGGATTTATAATCTATGGATATGATTTCTACTGGATCCTAGCCCCAAATAATACACCACTCTAACATAACAACAAGAGGATCGATAATGAAAACCATTCAGAAACTTAATATCTGGGATATCTGCGGACCAACGGAGCAGATACAACAAAAAGACGGACGCACTGTGAATCGCCTAATACAAGCTAGCGGGACAAAATTCATGTCAAGACACGCTTTTTTTATTAATTACCGCTTATTAAGAAAGGTGAGTAGAGCTAAAAACCAGAAATTCCGGTTTTGGAATGTCAACCGTATCATAGACACCGAAGTTCAAAGTGTCAACTGATAACAGATAAAATAATTTCGTCTGCATTTTTATGCAATATTGTGCTAATTTAAAGTGGGTATTTTTATTGTAAAAAGAAAAAAAAATAAAAACCGTGACATGGATTTGTTAACTGAAGGTAGGTACTCTATTTAAAGTATTTTGTATATATATATTTATAACATTTGTACCAAATATTGCATGAAATCACCGAAGTTGTCAAAATATGACATAAAAGAAATTTTTCTTAAACTTCGTTGGACTATCTACTAAGTATGCCGCAAAATGCCGCTATGGAGACTATTTTTAAATCAATCAGTATGGTTTTTTCTACCAAATAAAACCATTCTGGTTGAGCGCTTTTTTTGCGTCAGTCATGAAATTATTATTTTTTAGATACCCTGCTGACGGTGTCGCGCCGAGAATTTTTTGAACTTTGGCAGAAATTTTCCAAACAAGCAGGCCGCAACCGTCAACTCTGCACTCATTTCAAAGACACTTTAGGTCGCTCTTTAACTAGTGAGCAAGAAAACATCCTTTTGAAAGAAATATCGAAGACATCCAAAGTATTTGAAAGAAAATGGAAGAAAAGTTTTCGCAAGAAGTCTCAGTTCGTTGGAGAAAATGAAAGTTGGCTCAACGAAAATGCTTTTCAGTTATCATTTTCTGGAATTCCCCAAGAAAAATTTTTTTTGGCTGGCCCAGTCTGAGTCAAGTTGGCCGGCGAAAATTGGACACTCTGGCTAACGCTTCAAAAAAGTGAGCTGAATATTTTTTTCCATGTCGATGAAATTAACAGTATCGTTTTTTTGTCTATTCTAGAACGAAGCTGCGAAGAGTTCAAGATTTGGTTGAAAATCGAACCGTTTTGGAGCTAACAACTGCCGCAGAAGTGGTAGTTAGAAAATCGGGGAAGCGGGTTGCGGCAAATATAATCAGAACAATTGCTTCTGGTAGCCCTTCTACAGTTTCCAGAATAAAGGAAAACCTGAAGAATAACAGTGTGCGGGAGTCCAGACCTTTGTCAAGTGAGGAAGCCTTAGCCTATTATATAGATTCTAAATCAACTTCACATTCATACAAACAAACCAGAAAATATGCTCTTCGGACTGGTAATGAAGTTTTCCCTTCATATTACAGCCTCCAGAAGGCAAAAAAGGACTGTTATCCATCCGAAGAGCATATTTTCATAACAGAAACTACAGCTGAGATAAATGTGAAAGCAATTCTTAACATAACAACGGAACGCTTAGTGCGTGCTCATGAAGAAGTTCTGTTGCAGTCAAACCTTTCCGTGTTTACTCTTGTGTCCAAATGGGGTGGTGACGGAAGCTCTGGTCACAGTAATTATAAGCAAAAATTTAGTCAACAGCATCTTTCTGACGAATATTTGTTTGTGTTTTGTTTGGTTCCCATCATCCTACATAGCCATGAGGACAATACATTTTTAGTGTGGCAAAACCCCAGTCCTAGTTCAACAAGGCTTTGTCGTCCCATCAAATTTGCATTTTCGAAAGAAACTACACAATTTGTGCTAGAAGAGACCGAAAAAATTAAGCAGCAAATTAACAACAATTTATTTACAGAAGTAACTTCTAGCACAGGTAGAATTTTTTCCATCCAACATAAACTTTTATTGACTATGGTGGATGGAAAAATATGTAATATTCTTTCAGAAAACGCATCGTCACAAAGATGCTTTATTTGCGGCTGCACTTCAACAGAAATGAATAAAATTACCGTGGCCAGACCTCCCGTTATTGAAAACTATGGCTTTGGTTTATCAACATTGCACGCTTGGATTCGCTGCTTTGAATGCTTTTTGCATATCTCATATAAGTTGGAACATAAGAAATGGCGTTTAAACTCTTCTTTATATGAGATACGTAAAAAAGAAATTCAAAAGCAATTTAAAATCCAAATGGGGTTAATTGTTGATAAACCAAAGCCAGGATTTGGCAGCAGTAATGATGGCAATACTGCTCGGCGCTTTTTTCATGAGAGTGAATTAAGTGCTGCCATTACTGGGCTAGACGCGGTTCTTCTACAGAAGTTCGACACCATTTTAAGAGCTATTTCTTCAGGGTTCAAAGTAAACACGGAAAAGTTTGAAGAATTTGCAACAGAAACTAGAGAGCTATATTTGAGTCTCTATTCGTGGTATAATATGCCTGCGACAGTCCACAAAATTCTTAATCATGGAGCTGCCATTATTAAATATCATATTGTGCCTATAGGACAACTTTCAGATTAGGCGCAAGAAGCGCGAAACAAGGACTGTCGCAGGTTTCGTGAACATCACACGAGAAAAAACTTGAGATATAACACGAGTAGAGACTTGCTCTTGATAACGTCAGATCCACTCATAAATGCACTCAGAGAGCAACCTAAAAAAAAGAAAGATGCTTTTCCCGAACGAGTGCTTTCATTATTATCTCAGGCCAGTATACCCACAAATAATACTATTGCACCAAGTACTTCACGTACTTTGAAAGAAGTTGATTTAAATATATATAATGTTGAGGATTCCTCTAGCGATGATGAAGACTCGGATTAATTACTTTGGAAAAACTGTAGCAAGGGTTACAGAAACGATTTGTATTGAATTTTTTTGTATTTTTTTTAAAATTAGATTTCGGTTATAAAATGAGAATTTTGTATTATGTTCTTTAGGAATTGATGAATATTTTTAAGGAATTATCGGCACTCTGGTTATGGACTCGTGATATGACTACTGATAATAGTTAAACTAGTTCTTGATTATTTTGGGTTTATTGCTTTTGTTATGATTTATTATTTTTGTTAATATCTGTTATGCTGTTATGATGTTAAAAGGTTTAAAAAATAGTTACATAAAAAAAATATTTTTGCAACTAAAGACTTTTATTTTCGATCTTGCTTAAAAAAAAAACACTGAAATTACTAACATTTTTTCCAGTGTGTCATAAATGCGATAAAAAGTTGCGTTTGGATTAATAGCTGTCATAGCCTTTTTTTTTTTTTGTTAACTTTACAAAGCCATTTAGTATTTGATGCAAATTCATATTACCCCAACTTCAGTTAAACATATTTCAGAAAATCCATTGTTGATCAAAACAAACGATAAAAGGTGTATAATATGCTAGATACACCCGGCCCGGCTGGCATACGCAACACCCTGTATGCCAAACACCAATATACCACCTAAAAAAAAAATATGAAACCGAAATTAGGTAAAAAATATGTAAAAACAATTTTGTCCCGCTAGCTTGTATTAAACGATTCACTGTGGGACGGCCAAATAAAATTTTTAAACAATCAACGTAAAAAAATCTTGTTCAATTGGTTTAAAATTTTACAGAAAAATTAAAAAGTCATGTGTGGCATAGGTAGAAAGGAAATGGTAATCCTATTGGTAGGAATCCAATATGATGGAACAAAATAGCGCCCAATAAAAATGAAGAGACGGTATATGTAACAGATATATACTGTGACTGTGTACTGAACGAACTTGGATCACACTTCACTCTTCCCAATAAAAGTAATAATTCATAACGAGGGAAGTTCCGGGTAATGGAATTTACCGATTTTTTAATATTGTTATTACAAGAAAACGGGTGAACGGATTTCAAAGGATTGTTAAGTAAGAAAAACCCATGTGGGAACAAAAAAAATCCACTCTTTTATATTGCAAGCAAATATCACCAAAAAAAAGGTCATTTGCCAACTCAATCAAAACTTAATCTTATTTTGTTTTTCCCAGATTACGTAAACTAATTTCCCAACCCCAACAAAGAGGGTGGCTCCCCCCAACCACGCCCATACTTGCGTTTCTGGATAAGATGGTACATTGACATAACGGGGTTACCGGCTCAATGTCCTACCTTTAGCCTCCTGACACAATTTCAAAGGAAACAAATTCCTACTAAAATAAACATAACATGTGATGACAATAAGTCTCAAATAAGATTTAAAAAAAAAAAACTAAAAAAATTGGAAAATTTCCTTTACCCGGAATTTCCTTCGTTATGAATGTTTCCCTTTATGAGGAATAGTGAAGTGTGATCCAACATATTATCTTTCCATATTTATTGGGCGCCATTTTGTTCTGCTATGTTGGATTCCTACCAATGTTTTACCAGTTTATAACTAACCCACATTTAATTTCTGGAGATAATTTAAAATAAATTGAATAGGTTGTAGTTTTTACAATGGTTTTTTTAAGACCGCCATTTTATTCCGTCATGTTGAATTCATAGTAGTATATTTCGCTATCACAGTTTATTTTTGTACAAAATTTGAAATCAATTTAATAAGTAGATTTTTTTTAGGTTGATTGTTTAAACATTTTATTTTGCCGCCATTTTGTTCTGCCATCTTGAATTCGTACCAAAATTCTACAATATTTATCTCAGTATCACAATTAATTCTTGCACCAAATTATTCTAATAAGTAGTTTTTTCCGGTTGATTTTTTAAATTTGAAGTAAACTGGATTATTAGTTTTTACATTCCTTGTAAAAGTGAAGTATTATTGTAATTGTCTCACGTTTCAGGGTCACTAGATGCGGAAAAACAGGTCTTCTCAATTCCGTCGGTCTGTCTGTCTGTTCACGGCATAGCTAAAAAACTACTTATGCGACTGACTTCAAATTTTGGTCATAAATTAAGGGTCATATTGGGTTGACGTGGTAGTATTTTGGTAAAAATCCAATATGGTGAAACCAAATGCCGGCCTAATGAAATGTTAAAATATTATTATTAAAAAACTACTTATCCAATTTATCTCAAATTTTACACAAACATCAAGTATTATGTTGGAATCGACTGGTGACAATTTGGTACGCATCCAAGATGGCGGAACAAAATGGCGACTTAATACATTATATAACAATATAATTTAGCTTAAAAAACTGCTTACCAGATTGATTTCGAATTGTGTGACACAACTAATTATTGTCTAGTAAAATTGTGGTACTAATTCAAGATGGCCGATCAAAATGGCGGTTAAATAAAATGTTTGTAATCGTAGAAAAAATAACCCTCTCAGGTTTTTGATATCTTCACATTATAGCGTCCCTGAGATGTCAAAAAATGTTTTAATAATTCCGTCTGTCGGTCTGTCTGTCTGTCAATTCGCGGCATTGCTTAAAGACTACTTACCCGATTAACTTGACTTCAAATATCACCAAAAAAAAAGATCATTTGCCAACTCAATCAAAACTTATTCTTATTTTGTTTTTCCCAGATTACGGAAACTAATTTCCCAACCCCAACAAAGAGGGTGGCTCCCCCCAACCACGCCCATACTAGCGTTTCTGGGTAAGATAGTACATTGACATAACAGGGTTACCGGCTCAATGTCCTACCTTTAGCCTCCTGACACAATTTCAAAGGAAACAAATTCCGACTAAAATAAACATAACATGTGATGACAATAAGTCTCAAATAAGATTTAAAAAAAAAACTAAAAAAACTGGAAAATTTCCTTTACCCGGAATTTCCTTCGTTATGAATGTTTCCCTTTATGAGGAATAGTGAAGTGTGATCCAACATATTATCTTTCCATATTTATTGGGCGCCATTTTGTTCTGCTATGTTGGATTCCTACCAATGTTTTACCAGTTTATAACTAACCCACATTTAATTTCTGGAGATAATTTAAAATAAATTGAATAGGTTGTAGTTTTTACAATGGTTTTTTTAAGACCGCCATTTTATTCCGTCATGTTGAATTCATAGTAGTATATTTCGCTATCACAGTTTATTTTTGTACAAAATTTGAAATCAATTTAATAAGTAGATTTTTTTTAGGTTGATTGTTTAAACATTTTATTTTGCCGCCATTTTGTTCTGCCATCTTGAATTCGTACCAAAATTCTACAATATTTATCTCAGTATCACAATTAATTCTTGCACCAAATTATTCTAATAAGTAGTTTTTTCCGGTTGAGTTTTTAAATTTGAAGTAAACTGGATTATTAGTTTTTACATTCCTTGTAAAAGTGAAGTATTATTGTAATTGTCTCACGTTTCAGGGTCACTAGATGCGGAAAAACAGGTCTTCTCAATTCCGTCGGTCTGTCTGTCTGTTCACGGCATAGCTAAATAACTACTTATGCGACTGACTTCAAATTTTGGTCAAAAATTAAGGGTCATATTGGGTTGACGTGGTAGTATTTTGGTAAAAATCCAATATGGTGAAACCAAATGCCGGCCTAATGAAATGTTAAAAAATTATTATTAAAAAACTATTTATCCAATTTATCTCAAATTTTACACAAACATCAAGTATTATGTTGGAATCGACTGGTGACAATTTGGTACGCATCCAAGATGGCGGAACAAAATGGCGACTTAATACATTATATAACAATATAATTTAGCTTAAAAAACTACTTACCAGATTGATTTCGAATTGTGTGACACAACTAATTGTTGTCTAGTAAAATTGTGGTACTAATTCAAGATGGCCGATCAAAATGGCGGTTAAATAAAATGTTTGTAATCGTAGAAAAAATCACCCTCTCAGGTTTTTGATATCTTCACATTATAGCGTCCCTAGATGTCAAAAAATGTTTTAATAATTCCGTCTGTCGGTCTGTCTGTCTGTCAATTCGCGGCATTGCTTAAAGACTACTTACCCGATTAACTTGACTTCAAATATCACCAAAAAAAAAGATCATTTGCCAACTCAATCAAAACTTATTCTTATTTTGTTTTTCCCAGATTACGTAAACTAATTTCCCAACCCCAACAAAGAGGGTGGCTCCCCCCAACCACGCCCATACTTGCGTTTCTGGATAAGATGGTACATTGACATAACGGGGTTACCGGCTCAATGTCCTACCTTTAGCCTCCTGACACAATTTCAAAGGAAACAAATTCCGACTAAAATAAACATAACATGTGATGACAATAAGTCTCAAATAAGATTTAAAAAAAAAAACTAAAAAAATTGGAAAATTTCCTTTACCCGGAATTTCCTTCGTTATGAATGTTTCCCTTTATGAGGAATAGTGAAGTGTGATCCAACATATTATCTTTCCATATTTATTGGGCGCCATTTTGTTCTGCTATGTTGGATTCCTACCAATGTTTTACCAGTTTATAACTAACCCACATTTAATTTCTGGAGATAATTTAAAATAAATTGAATAGGTTGTAGTTTTTACAATGGTTTTTTTAAGACCGCCATTTTATTCCGTCATGTTGAATTCATACTAGTATATTTCGCTATCACAGTTTATTTTTGTACAAAATTTGAAATCAATTTAATAAGTAGATTTTTTTTTAGGTTGATTGTTTAAACATTTTATTTTGCCGCCATTTTGTTCTGCCATCTTGAATTCGTACCAAAATTCTACAATATTTATCTCAGTATCACAATTAATTCTTGCACCAAATTATTCTAATAAGTAGTTTTTTCCGGTTGATTCTTTAAATTTGAAGTAAACTGGATTATTAGTTTTTACATTCCTTGTAAAAGTGAAGTATTATTGTAATTGTCTCACGTTTCAGGGTCACTAGATGCGGAAAAACAGGTCTTCTCAATTCCGTCGGTCTGTCTGTCTGTTCGCGGCATAGCTAAAAAACTACTTATGCGACTGACTTCAAATTTTGGTCAAAAATTAAGGGTCATATTGGGTTGACGTGGTAGTATTTTGGTAAAAATCCAATATGGTGAAACCAAATGCCGGCCTAATGAAATGTTAAAAAATTATTATTAAAAAACTACTTATCCAATTTATCTCACATTTTACACAAACATCAAGTATTATGTTGGAATCGACTGGTGACAATTTGGTACGCATCCAAGATGGCGGAACAAAATGGCGACTTAATACATTATATAACAATACAATTTAGCTTAAAAAATTGCTTACCAGATTGATTTCGATTTGTGTGACACAACTAATTGTTGTCTAGTAAAATTGTGGTACTAATTCAAGATGGCCGATCAAATTGGCGGTTAAATAAAATGTTTGTAATCGTAGAAAAAATCACCCTCTCAGGTTTTTGATATCTTCACATTATAGCGTCCCTAGATGTCAAAAAATGTTTTAATAATTCCGTCTGTCGGTCTGTCTGTCTGTCAATTCGCGGCATTGCTTAAAGACTACTTACCCGATTAACTTGACTTCAAATTTTTGTCAAAAATTAAGGGTCACCTGGGGATGACCTATTAATTTTTTGGTAAAAATCCAATATGGCAGAACAACGTTAAAAAAATTATTACTATAAAAACTGATCATCCAATTTACCTCAAATTTCAATACTAGAAATGAACTGGTAACATTTTGATATGAGTCCAAGATAGCAAAAAAAAAGCGACGTAATAAAATATTTAAAAAAATGACTTGAAAATACCACTTATTAAATGAATTTCAATTTTTGTGTAAGAATTAAGTGTGATATAGAGATAAACTGGTAAAGTTGTGGTACGAATTTAAGATGGCGAAACAAAATGGCGGCCAATTAAATTTTAAAAAAATCAGCCTAAAAAATCTTTTTCAATTGACTTTAAATTTTGCGGAAAAATTATTAAATGTGAAAATGGTGTAAACTGGCATGAATTCAACGTGACGTAGCAAAATGGCGGTATGTGTCAATGTAAAAACTACTTATTCAATTTATTTTAAATTATCCCTAAAAGTCAAGTCTGGCATAGCTAGAAAGAAACTGATAAAATATTGTTATGAATCCAATGGATGGAATGGAGGATGGAACAAAATGGCGCCCAACGAAAATGTTTGAAAAGATAGTATATCTAACACATATATACTGTTACTAAATTGGTTCACACTACACTATTCCGAACAAATGGAAAAAAACGAGGGAAGTTCCGGGTAAAGAAATTTACCGACCAGGTCATCCTCATATGACCCTTATTTTTTGACTAAAATTCAATCTGGTAAGGTAAATTTTAAGCTATTCCGCGAACAGACAGACCGACAGACGGACTGACGGAATTGGCAAAACATATTGATGATTACACACATTTTATTTGGCCTCCATTTTCTTCTGTCATCTTGAATTAGTACTACCCTTTTACTACTTCATCTCTGTAACACAATTAGTTATAGCACACAATTTGAAACCTATCCATTAAGTAGTTTTTCTCAGCCTGAATTTTTAAATATTTTGGATTTTTACGAAGATGTTACCTGGTCATCCCTATAGGACCCTTAATTTTTTAATTTGAAATCAATGGGGTAAGTGTCTTTTTAGCTGTGCCGCGAACAGACAGACCGACAGACAGACAGACAAACCGACGAAAACAAGTTTTTCGGCATCTAGTGACCCTGAAACATAAAGATCAAAAAAAACTTAGAGGGTGATTTTTTCACGATTACGACACTTCCCTTTTACGAGGGACGTAATAAAATTTAAAAAAAATTAGTAGAAAAACGTAACTTTTGATTACTACGTGTTTTTGTCTCACCCTGTATAGTGACAGTTTTCACACAAAAAATTCAAGTTACTGGCTACAACTTTTAAACAAAACATTTTGTTCTAAAACTAATTTAATTGAAGTTAAAGGGGTTGTGCATATACAACCAATAACCCTGTACCTAAACACTCCCTGTAGTCGCTGTGTTTGGAGGTTAACCCCTCCCCCACAGCCAATATATTTAAGGAAAAATGATAGAAATAGTATAAAGTAAGGATCAGTTTTTCGGGATTGGCGGGTAAAATTCCCTCCCATAGCCAGCTTTACCTACAATTAACGTAAAGAAATGACCCCCCAGAAGTAATGTCTATATACGCCACTGGTATAGAGTATGTCATTGAATACTCCTGCGTACTTTTTAAACTGACATGTATACCTACTTAACTTAATCAGATTCGAGTTCAATTAACTGTCATAAACTTAAAATAAAATATTTCATTTATCCTAAAAAACGAAAATTAATTACAGTGTATCTAAAAATGTATAAGTGTCGGTTTTAGTATTAAAGATTTTAATAAATAATACACTTTATATCAGCTAATAAAGGAATTTAAATAATATTTAACAGTTTTCAAACCAAATTTCCTTGAACATTTTTATCTAAACTTGTGGAATAAACGATACCCAAGACAAGATACAAAAAATTAAGGTACTGTGTTTGTACTAAACCTTTTTCTGTTCCTGTTATTCAATTAATAAATATATATAGAAATACTATTTAAAAAAAATCAGGCAACATCGAACCGCTTCTAGAATTCCTGCAAAAAAGACTTGTTTGTTAGTCAGATTATCATAAAAAAACTAGTAGGCTGTTTCAGTCTACGTTCTGTTGTGATCATTACGTCAAAACATATGAATGTAGTGTAGATGAAGCTCACAAGTTTGGAGAAGGGTTTTGCTCGGTTGCGTTAATAGGTCGTTCTTTTAATTATAATATTGAAATAATTGTTCTTAATGTGTGGTAAAATAATTTAAATAATCATGTTAAGTACGTGGAGTGTTCAAGAAATTACAACCTTGGCAACAGTTTGTCTCAACTTCCTGAATTAAGACATGTAAGTTGAAATTACTCTGCGTTTGAACAATGTTTGTTTCTAACAAATGTGACACATCTATAGTAAAATTTCTATGTAGTGTTTATTGGTTTCATAACACTATTTATAACAAAGATATTTACGTTTTTACGTGTATTATTTATAAACAGCATTTCAAAAAGCTTTGACTTGCGGTTACACCATATTTTACCACGTTTTTTGGAACATGGTTCTTTTGCCAAAATACTTAAAGCATTCCAATTAATTTTACGATTGTTATCTAGGGCATGTTATGAAATGTTTGAATTTTGAAATTCCCTATTTTTTATGCAAGTTTGGTATCATTTAATTCCTTTGGTAATGGCCTGGAGGTTTCACCTATGTAAAATTGGGTCTCATAAACCTTATAAACCCAAACATTTTAGGTTTTTTCAATTTTAAACGATACCATATGCTGTATATATTAGATTAAAAGTAAAAATTCCCTGGAATACTAACTTTTCTTTCCAAAGAAAAAATTCAAAAACCACAATTTCTATTACGTTTCAATGCAAAACATCTCTACTATGACGTTTTTGACACAATACAGAAACAAAATTATTGCACTGCCAAACTCACCTTATTTTGTTTTCCTTGTACAATACATTTTTATTATTTATTATGGCTTTAATGACGGTTTTATTGACGAACCTGGTACAAATCTAATGGGACGGATTCACCTAACAGTATAAATTCTGTTAAAATTCTTGTTTTAATATAGAGATTTTGTTGGCGCGCTTTCTTTACAGCAAACCTAGCCAGTCGTAAACTACCCTAGTCCGCATTTTTATTAATTTAATTTTTGTTTCAAAAACTAAATTAAAAAATGTATATATATATATATATATATATATATATTTATATATATATATATATATATATATATATATATATATATATATATATTTATATATTATATATATATATATATATATATATATATATATATATATATATATATATATATATATATATATATATATATATATATATATATATATATATATATATATATATATATATATATATATATATTATATATGTATATATTTATATACATATATATATATATATATATATATATATATATATATATATATATATATATATATATATATATATATATATATATATATATATATATATATATAATATATTAAAAGATCAGTAATGGTCTGGCAACGTCGGAATGGAGTGGGCGATATACCGAAAAATCTTGGCAATCGCTTGTCATTTTTAAAATGTCACTGGAAATCGTTCAGTAAAGTAGATTATATGAGTTATTTATGTTTTATGTAACTTTTCCAAAAAAATACATTTATTATCAATAAAGAATAGTGAGATCTATATATTTTAGTTATTAGTACCAGCATACAACGCTGAAAATCGTACTTGGAGAGGGAGAATAAAATAAGTTTTTTTTAGTGATTATTTATTAAAAAAATGGTTTCTTCCAAGGTTAGTTATGTTTTAAAATGTCCAGTTTACGATAATCCTTCAAAAGAATATAAAAAAGTGTACAAATTCTAGGTTTATAATGATCATCTTCACCGTAAAATGTATTGCATTGACACGGAATTTTATAAATAAATTTTTTGTATTTTCTTGTTCACTGTTAGGTTTTGTTTTTGTAAGTTTGTTTCTAAGCGTGTTTCGTGTCTTAAAGATCGTTCTTAAAGTTAAAACGTTTCACTGTTTGTTTTATTTTAATTTTTGGATTCTCAAACTCATAAAAATATTTTTGAATGAAATCATTAGAATAATTATTTTGTTTTAAAACCTCTTTTATAAATTTCAGTTCTACAAAATTTTGATCTTTACAAATTATTGTTGCTCTATCATACAGACTTTTTACTACTCCCTTTTTAACCATGAATATATGTTTTGTGTAAAAATGTATCTGTGTGTGTAGGTTTTCTGTATACTTTTGTTTCAAAACTGTTTATGCCTTTTTTAATAAGTATCTCTAAAAATGGAAGTTGTTGGTCTAATTCTTTTTCAATAGTAAATTTAATATGATTTAAAAAGTCGTGAATGCCGATCGTCAAGTTCATAGATACAAAAATTTTTATCAATATATTTCCACCAAATAATTGGCTTATGATCGTAATTTTGAACATAATTTAATTCAAAATTTTCCATACAAATATTATTTAGTATAGGGGATAAAGGAGCCATAACAAAATTGTGTTGATAATATTCATTTTTATATTGAAAATAGGTGTTTTTTCCACAAAAAGTTAATAAATCTATTAATGTTTAATGAGGTACGTTCATCAAGATTGTTATCATTCTTAAGTTTATTTCTTAATATGTTTAAAGTTTTATCTACAGGTATTACTTATATTTATTCGCATAATTGATAATCTCTCTAGGAACTGTTGTGCATTTTTTATATATGAATCAGCGTTACATAGTAGTGGATTTAATATGTTTAAAAGGACGAGTCAGTGAGTTTACGCTACTTACCTTTTAAGGTGAATTAGTATAATTCTTTCTTGTTGTCCATGATTTGTGGCATAATAGTTTTTTTGTTAAATCAATTTTGCAATCTGTTATAGTATTGTAAATTATATTATATATTCTTGTACACACTATAAATATACAAAAATAATACAAATACACAGAAAAAAAGCCAAAACTCGTGAGATATATATATATATATATATATATATATATATATATATATATATATACGGTAGATATCCATTTTTTAGAAATATTTCAATCTATTTTTGTGAAAAAATGTAATATAAAACATAGAAAAAACCAACTTTCTCTGGCTCTTAAAAAATTTAATAAAACTAAAACGAAATTAGATGTTGGAGATCGGTTGCAGGGATGTTGGGTATTCAATATATTCCCAAACATTTCAATTAATTAGCAGTCCAAAACTCTGATATTTACATAAAGACACAAGTACATAAAGAAAATAAAATAAAAGAAAAATTTAAAATGTCTCTTATATCTATCAGCAGTGATGGAACCCCCGTCAAATAATTCTGTGTGACCCCTCAAATTTCCCCAAAGCACACTGGTTGAAAAAAGATTAGCAACATTAAAAATTATCAAGCAAAATTTTCTAAAAACAA
Organism: Kuschelorhynchus macadamiae; assembly: GCA_030620095.1. Taxonomy (NCBI): domain Eukaryota; kingdom Metazoa; phylum Arthropoda; class Insecta; order Coleoptera; family Curculionidae; genus Kuschelorhynchus; species Kuschelorhynchus macadamiae. The sequence continues at coordinate 2,949,152 of JAUTXW010001557.1, forward strand.
AATATACTTGCAAATTCTGAAAACAAAATACATTATATTATACTAGCTCTTATTCCAGACTGTCTTAAGATTTCTCTAACAGTTTCCGAAGAACCGCACATTTCGAGTTGCAACTAACTCTTGCTGGAGTTGTGTTGCAGTAACATGTCTTCGACGTAGCGCTTGGAGCAAAAAGCGCATGGCGTAATCTCTTAGGCATTGAAAGAATCAAGTTATTTATATAGTCATCCTCACTAAAGAAATTTCTCCACTAGATCTCTTGGCAAATTTAAGTACGCACGACCTTCCATATTCAATAGGATTCTCAAAATTCATTAGACAAAATGTTTTGTACGAAACAAAATATTTTGACACTAAATGCAATGAATGTTAAAGATGTTTATATGCCTTTTTTGAACACAACATTTTAATCTTTTCAAGAAATACCACATGTTTGAAGATAAAATAAAAATATTTCGGATTTAAATGCGATACTTTTTGCGGAGTGTATATATATACAGTAGTGGCTATAAACATAGCAACTTTCGAAAAAATTTAATAAAACTAAAACGAAATTAGTTTGGGTATTCAATATATTTTTCAATTAATTAGCTAACATAAAGACACAAGTACATAAAGAAAATAAAATAAAAGAAAAATTTAAAAAGCCTCAGGAAAATAATTTTCATTTCACACTGGTCAAAAAGATTGCAACATTAAAAATTATCAACATTTTCTAAAACAAAATAGACCAACTGAAAACAAAATACATTATATTATACTAGTACTTAGTATAGTAACCCTTCTCCTGAATTACAGCAGCGCATATCTCTTAGGCATTGAAAGAATCAAGTTATTTATATAGTCGTCACTAATTTCTCTTCAAGCCTTCTGTAATGCACTGAACAGGCCATTCAAATTGGTATAATTTTTGTCACGAATCTTCCCGTCAACAAACTCCCACATGTTTTCGATCGGATTTAAATCCGGACTTTGCGATGGCCAAGGCAAAACAGCAAGTTTTTTGACTGTATATATATATATATATATATATATATATATATATATATATGTATATATTATATATATATATATATATATATATATATATATATATATATATATATATATATATATATATATATATATATATATATATGTATATATATATATATACAATGTGTCCCAAATTTGGCTTACATGCATTGCTATCTCGTAAACCGCTATAGCTACAGGATGGGTTAAATTAGGAAAGTTTTAGAGAATTTTATTACAAATTTGATGACGTTTTGAAGTTTAGGATATCTTTTGTGGTTTTCAAGATAATTGGGAAAAATCAAAATGGTGCATTTTCAACTTTTGCCCGTAGCTTCTAAACGACTCATATTATGGTTTTATGGTTTATACATTATTAGGGCACTTTTATTAGAGGAACATTATGCAGGTAAAACGAAGTTTCTAGCTTCAATTGTTTTTGAGATATTGGCATCAACTTTTTATTTTCTTACCGACGCCATATTGGATTATTATATTTTTGGAAAGATCTTTTTAAGAGCTTTCCAATGATGTATAACAAGGTAAGATTATTATTTTTCTTGAGCTCTAAAAACCAAAATAATTGTTTTTTTTAAGTAGGCTTTGATTACACATGGCGGCCATAATGAAACAAAAGAATGCCGCATGTCAACAATCATTTTGTGTTCCTGAATAGTACTTGTTATCATATTCTCATTGTGCCGAGTTTTTACAAAGTTTATTTGAGTTTCTTATACTACTTAAAATGGAGGGTATTTATTCCAACGAAGAGAATTTGGATATGATAGAACTTTATTTTAAAGCAAATAGAAATACACAAGCAGCTGCGCGTTCATACGAAGAACAATTTCTAGCTCTCTGAGACTTTCTGGCGGAGAAAATTCGTAGACCTCATTTTTTGCGTATCCCCATAAATAAAAATCGGGAGGAGTAATATCCGGTGACCTTGCCGGCCAAGCAACAGGGCCATTATTAGCGATAATATTTTCCCCGAAAGTATTTCTGAGGACCGCCATCACCTCTCTGGTACCGTGAGCCGGACAGCCATCTTGTTGGAACCAAATATTTTGCAGGTCGTTTGGGGGAACAGAATTTATAACTTCTGGAATAATTTGTTCCCGTAATAGTTGCAAATATCTGTTACCCGATAAATTTTCTTGGAAAATGAACGGCCCAATCAAACGGTTATCTAAAATACAAATTGTTATGAGTGATTTAAAGCAGAAGTGCATTGTTTGGAATTACCTATAATGCCACACCACACATTGAACCCAAATTTTGTTTGTAAACGTCTTTCTTCTAACTTATGAGGATTCTCGGTGCCCCAGTAATGAGTATTATGTTTATTGAAAATTCCACAGTTTGTAAATCGTGTTTCATCTGTCCAAAGTACTTTAGAATGAAAGTTGGGTATTTGCTGGCATTTGTTGATGAACCATTCACTAAACGTGAATCTTCTAGCAAAATCATTTACCTGAAGACCCTGTACAATAGTAGGTTTATAGGGATGAAAGTGAAGTTTTTTCAAGACTCGTTGGACGGTTGATTTGGGAATTGCCGTTTGTTCTTCAATCTTTCTTACTGAGGTTGTTGGGTTGTCCCTGACACTTTCTATTATAGCTGCGTTTCTTGCTTCATTATCTATTGAATAGGTCTTTGGTTTCGGTTTCAAAAAAGACCCGTAGGCTAACAGGTTAACAATTAGAAATCTGAAATGCCTTTGCCTTGGATGATGTCGGTCTGGAAATTGTTCTTCGTATGAACGCGCAGCTGCTTGTGTATTTCTATTTGCTTTAAAATAAAGTTCTATCATATCCAAATTCTCTTCGTTGGAATAATTACCCTCCATTTTAAGTAGTATAAGAAACTCAAATAAACTTTGTAAAAACTCGGCACAATGAGAAAATGATAACAAGTACTATTCAGGAACACAAAATGATTGTTGACATGCGGCATTCTTTTGTTTCATTATGGCCGCCATGCGTAATCAAAGCCTACTTAAAAAAAAAAACAATTATTTTGGTTTTTAGAGCACAAGAAAAATAATAATCTTACCTTGTTATACATCATTGGAAAGCTCTTAAAAAGATCTTTCCAAATATACAATAATCCAATATGGCGTCGGTAAGAAAATAAAAAGTTGATGCCAATATCTCAAAAACAATTGAAGCTAGAAACTTCGTTTTACCTGCATAATGTTCCTCTAATAAAAGTGCCCTAATAATGTATAAACCATAAAACCATAATACGAGTCGTTTAGAAGCTACGTGCAAAAGTTGAAAATGCACCATTTTGATTTTTCCCAATTATCCTGAAAACCACAAAAGATATCCTAAACTTCAAAACGTCATCAAATTTGTAATAAAATTCTCTAAAACTTTCCTAATTTAACCCACCCTGTAGCTATAGCGGTTTACGAGATAGCAATGCATGTAAGTCAAATTTGGGACACATTGTATATATATATATATATATATATATATATATATATATATATATATATATATATATATATCTATAAATCAATATACGTATCCCATTTGGGACAAAAAAAAATGGAGACAAGCGTAATAAAAATAGCTACATTATAAAAACGGGAAATGAAATTTTTATCTGTTCAAACCTTTTGACACAAAATACAAATGCTAGTGTGCCTGACTGACATTTTTCGTGTGTCTTGTTTTCAATTTAAAACTGAATTGAGGCGGGAAAAATCAATGCACGTGTCAAGTTTAAAACGGAAAGATGCCATTGTGAAAGGAGCAGCGAAGGGACATTGCTGATTCTTATCAGTTCTGGTTGCCCAACTTTTTTGTAGCTCCAGTTTACAAGTTCTTTCAATAGGGGTTCCTAATCCTTGTTGGGGTAAATAGCGACTTAAAAAGAGACGCTTATTATACATCACTTATAAGCTAAATAGTTTTGTTTATTTGAAACATATCATATCGGATGTCTGTGATTGAAGTTTTAGGTTAAGGTCCTTGACTATTTTTTTGCTTAGGTATAGATTTCGAAAACGGTAGTGCTAAATGCTAAGCTCTAGAGTAAAACCTCGTACAAATAGAAAGTTTTGAGGTAGGCTGAAAGACATTCCATTATAAAATGTCGGTAAATTTCCTTTATCCGGAACTTCCCTCGTTATGAATCTTTCCTTTTATAAGGAACAGTGTAGTGTGACCCAGTTTAGTTCAGTACATACTCCTTTAGTAACACATGTATACTATATTTTCAAACATTTTTATTGGGCGCCATTTTGTTCCATCATATTGCATTCCTGCCAATATTTTACCAGTTCCTACGTATACCACACTTGATTTTTGGGCATAATTTAAAATAAATTCAATAAGTAGTTTTTACATTGACACACACCCCCGCTTTGTTACGTCATGTTGAAATCGTACTAGGTTATCCCAAAATTATATTTATTTATTTTGCAAAATTTCCCTATATCATATTTATTTTTTTGCAAATTTTGAACAGTTAAATAAGATTTTTACGTTGATTTTTTAATTCGTTTATATTAATATTATTAGGCTTCCATTTTGTTTTGCTATCTTATATCCATACCAAAATGTTACCAGTTCATTCCTATGTAACACTTACTTTTCGCGCAAATTTGAAGAAATTGGATAATTTTTTTTTTTTGTAATTTTTTTAACGTTTTACTAGGCTGCCATATTGTTCCGATATATTGGATTTTGACCAAAAATATTACCAGTTCAGTTGAAGTCAATCTGATAAATAGTCTGTAAGCTATGCAGCGAACTGACAGACAGACAGACCGACAGACGGATCGATGGAATTGATAAAACATATTTTTTGGCATCTAGGGACGCTAAAACGTGAAGATATGTAAAACCTGAGAGGGTGATTTTTTTCACGATTACAAACATTTTATTTGGCAGCCATTTTGTTCAGCCATCTTGCATGAGTTCCACAATTTTACCAGTTGATTCCTATACCACAACTAGTTATGGCACACAATTTGAAATCAATCCATTAAGCAGTTTTTTCAGGCTGAATTTTTTTAATTCATGAATATGTTGTTAAGTCGCCATTTTGTGCCGCCATCTTGGATTCGTATCACCTTGACTTTTGGAAACAATTAAAAATAAATGAATAAGTAGATTTTGCACTTATTTTTAAGACCGCCATTTTGTTTCGGCATGTATACCTCATTTAATTTTTGTGAAAAATTTCAAGTCCATTGAATAAGAAAATTTTTTTACGTTGATTTTTTAAACATTTTATTTGGTCTCCATTTTGTCCGCCATTTTGAATTCGTACCACAATTTTACCATTTACCTCTATATCACACTTAATGTTTGCACAAAATTTGAAATTAATCTAATAAAGAGTTTTTCAGGCAGATTTTTTAACTATTTTATTACGCCGCTATTTTAGATTCATACCAAAATACTTATTACTAGTTCATTTCTATATAACACTTGATTTTGGTGCCAAATTTGACGTAATTTAGACAATTAGTTTCTTAGTGATAATTCTTCACTTCACACTTCACCAGACATTTTGTTTCGCCATATTGGATATTTACTAAAATGTTACCAAGTCATCCCCATAAGAACTTGAAGTTATGTAGAACATTGGAGGGGGATTTGACGATAAGAAACAATTTACTTGGCCTCCATTTTGTTCCGCCATCTTGGATTCGTACCACAATTTTACCAGTTCATCTCTGTATCACCCTTAATTCTTGCACAGGCAATATTCTCAAGAAAAACATAAAGTCATCCCCATAAGAACTTGAACTTGATTTTTGACCAAAATTTGGTAATCAGGTAAAATTGTAAAATCAGGTAAGTAGTATTTAAGCTATACCCCAGTTTGACAGACAGACAGACCGACAAACAAACCGACGGAATTAGGAAAACATGTTTTTGGGCCTCTAGAAACTTGAAGTTATGTAGAACATTGGAGGGGGATTTGACGGTAAGCAACAATTTATTTGGCCGCCATTTTGTTCCGCCATCTTGAATTCGTACCACAATTTTACCAGTTCGTCTCTGTATCACCCTTAATTCTTGCACAAAATTTGTAATCAATCTAATAAGTAGTTTTTTCATGCTGATTTTATATATATTTTATTAAGCCGCCATTATGTTTCGCCATATTAGATTCGCACCAAAATTTTACCAGTTGATTTCTACGCAATTCTTGAATTTTTTGCAAAATTTCAGATACATTGAATAAGTAGTTTGTAGTAATAATTTTTTTACATTTCACCAGGCTGTTATTTTGTTCCGCCGTATTGGATTTTTACCAAAATCTAATCATTTCATCCCCTTATAACCCTTGATTTTTGTACGACATTGGAAGTCAATCGGATAAGTAGATTCTGAGCGATGCCGCGTACAGACAGACCGACGGACTTTAAGTAGACTAATAAGTAGTTTTTTCGTGCTGATTTTATATATATTTTATTATGCCGCCATTTTGTTTCGCCATATTGGATTCGCACCAAAATTGACACTTGAATTTTTCGCAAAATTTCAGGTACAATCAGTAAGTTGTTTGTCGTTTTGTTCCGCCATATTGGATTTTTACCAAAATCTAATCATTTCATCCCCTTATGACCTTTGATTTTTATACAACATTGAAAGTCAATCGGATAAGTAGATTTTGAGCTATGCCGCATACAGACAGACCGACGGACTTTGTTTGTTTGGCATCTAGGGACCCTAAAACTTAAAGATCTGTTTAACCTGGGAAAGTTTTAAGACCAACTCGTTAAGTGGAGCATTTACCATCTCTAGTAAATTTATTTTTAAACGTAGTGATGAGCAACGGCTTTTATTCATTTATAGATAAACCAACGAAAGTAACTCAACATTTCTCGACTTTAATTGACCATATATTTATCAGGTGTCAAAACAAAATCGAAAACGTGATAGAATGAAACTTTATTTTTCATTTCTCTGTAACTGATCACTACCCCATAGTTTTAAATATTTACGATCCAGCAAAAAATAAAATTAAAGAAGATCCTTTTATATTTACGACTAAATTAAACACTAATACATTGATTTCATTACTAACACAAGAACATTGGCAAGAATTTTCTAATAAAGAATCAGTTGAACAAACTTATACTATTTGTATAAAAAGATTAATTACTTATATTGATCAATTACTAAAAAATACACTTCTACTAATAAAAATACTTTAATTAAAACCATGGGTCACACAGGGAATAGTGAAGTCAATTAGGCATAGAGATAAATTAAAATTTGAACTGAATAGGCAATATTCTCAAGAAAAACATAAATGGTTTAAAACTTAAAACAGAAATCTCCTTAATAAAATCATAAAGAATGCGACAAACAGTTATTATAAATACAAATTAAATAAATCTAAAAATAATGTTAAAAAGATTTGGGAAATAATGGATGAGTAAATCTCCAGCAAATCCATATTTTCTATGGTTCCTTGGGGGTGATGAATTCTCTAGGCTGTTTGGTTTTTGTATTTGGAATGCAAATTTTCATAAATCCTTGTTTATGTTCTACATGTTATGTATCCATGTGCGTTAACTCTTTTACTCTGCGTGCACCAAAAAGGTCAATAATCAGAGAAACCTTGAACATTAACCCCCGTATTCACTAAAAAAAACTCTTAGTTCGCCAGTCTGTCATTTTATAATTGTGACATTTAGAAAAATTATTTGTTCAATTGTTAAAAATGGCGTCTTAAACCTATAACTGTCAAGTTAGACCTGCTCTAAATTTAAACCCTTTTAGTGAATACTTGTAAATATTTGTGGTTATCTGCTTCAACGAGAAATTTCAGCTCGAGTAAAATTTTCGACTTTTTAGGTCTGTAACCTTCTGATTTTCGCTTTAGAAATGGCAGTGAATTCCAAAACTTTCGAATATTTATATTATTCTTCAGATAAAGAGTACTTTTCAACATTTAATATTGACTCCAAAGAGTAGATGCTTTTTGGTTCTTATGCTGCCTCCATTCAAGAAACCGAGTGTACGCCAGTTCATACATGTCTGGATTTTTCTGGAAGTATTGCCACTATAGCTTTCTTAGCACTATTTTCTATATCCGATGGAATATTAGTTAATTTTTAAACAATAAAAAGCCGATTTTAAAAGCATTTGATTACTTTTGACAAGCTTTCAACAAACAAATTCACCTAGCAACCACTAACAAACGATCATCTTGACAATTAAAACGATTATTAATTAAAATTCGTTAAATAATAGCTTAAAGCCATTTACCATAAGAAATCCGCGTGGTCGTTTTATTATTCCTAATTAAAAGCCGAAAATTCTCAGGCGTTTTAGCCGCTAAAAAGAAACCGCGATCGGTAGCATCCGATTTCCAAAGCCGTTATAAGCGATAACGATAATGAAGCTACCAGTTTTAATCTGCCCTGTATATCGCTGTTGATGCTAATTTCTCACGAGCCTAATATAAATCATTCCGCCTGTGGTAAAACAAGAAGAGTCGAGAAAAAACGAGCTCGTAGTAGATTAAGGACCTTTTGCGAAGTATTCCGGGCGTAATTAGTGTGACGGGGTGTTTATTGTTTAGAAACTTCGCACTTTGCTCGTGCGCTCCGGCCAGCTGAGCCCCGCTTCTTATTTTGTCTCTCACCCCCCTTTTCATCCCTCAATGGTGTAGGGAACGGGGTGAGCTGATAGCAATGCTCTAATTTAAAAATATTTTTTAATAAATTCGTAGATATAGGCAAAGTAGTAGTGCCAAATTAGAATTACTTTTCGACGTTTCGGCTGCGATTTCATGAGGCATCTTCAGGGATCTTTAATAAACGACATTAAAATACTGAATGAGCTCCGATGAGCTGTGGTCAGTTATTTATACGTGACCTATTTCGTGGTTTTTTACTAGTTTTGTTTTTCCATGGGTATGTTGTAAAATTAAGACGCGTTTAGAAATGCTATTATTGCGAAAATTAAAACCGTAAGCGTAATATTATACTACTTGTATTGCCAAAGACGGGAGTTATGTCGAACATGTTTTGTAATAAGTAATTAGTTACTTTCTTTCTTGCATTACTTCTTGATTTAATGTTATATTTAATTATAATGTTAAAAAAAAACTTAGAATAGGACATTATTTAGGGTTAGTTAGATTTTTAACAAAAATGCCTGAATTATTATAGAAAATTGGTCATAAATTCTAAACTACTAGTTTTTGGAATATAAACTATATATATGGAATGATGCACACTTAAATCCTAAACACAATAAAAGTGCTAAATACAGGGTGTTCCATTAAAAAAAATTAAGTTTTTTTTAGTTACAAAAACATTTTTTTTGATGGTCATTTGTGACCACCCTGTATAATAGATTTTCGCTCTTGATAGGTCAGCGTATTAAATATTAACCACTCCCATGGATCCATAACCAAAATTCACAATTTTAGTCTTCAAGTGTGAAAAAATCACATTTTTCCTAAAACCTGTTTTTCCAAAAAAAATTAGAAAAGTTAATTTTTCTCAAAAACTACTCAAAATTTCGTATGCTATGTAATGATAAAAAATACTCAAAATCAAGCGTAGAATTAGAATTTCTAAAAATATTCATACCATTTCATTAAAAAGAAAAAAGTTGTCCTGGCACAATGGAACACCCTGTATACATAAAAATATTAAAAAAAAATTAAATTAGGGTCAAATACTTTTTGTATTTAACTTTTTTTCTCAGTGTCTTATTTATTGAGATAAAGTATAGGAGCATCTTAAGTGGACCACCCTATACAATAAAATTTATTTCATCATTTCAAGCTAATTCTAAGCCACTAAAAATGATGGATCGTCCTATTATAGGTCCAAATCTTTCCAAACATGTAAGTTATAAAGTGCCAAATGACTATAATCAACTACTATTATTAAAAGTTACAACTACCAACTTTAGTACAATAATATAATGATACATATTTCAAGGAAGCTATATTTGTTTATATTTAGTGGATTTCAAATCACTAAAAGTAGTGGAAAATTATGTAACTCATTTTTTAGAACACTTATACCTACCGGTAAATGTTGGTTTTTCCCAAAGAAGAGATAAAATTCCGATTTTAGTATAATAATTTAGTCAGAAATGTACAGAAGGAGCTCTTTTCTTTTATTTTTGATTTATTCGAAATTACTAACATTGGTGGAATTGATATATCCTTAATTTTAATTATACATCTCGGTAAATGAAAGTATGTAACTTAAAACAAGAGGATAATTAAATCTAGAAGGCTATGGAATTTTGTGTGTATTTGTGTGCCTGTCAAACAAGACTATAAACTAATCTTTCAGATCAAACCACTCAATAAAGCTCCTAGTTAGAAATAGCAGAAACATACTTATAAGTTATTTAAAATGGAAAAATTTGAATAATATGATTTATGTGCAAATTGCAAAGAAGTGGGCCTTATTAAAATGTACCATCGTTATCCGAAATAGCTTACTGATCTAATTGAAAATTGTCACATTCAAATCATGGAACACAATTTGTTTAGAAGAATACCGAACGTTTTGCTGATGATTTCGCCGAAGTTCTCCAGGATGTCTAAGCGGAAAGTACTTCATAAAACACCGACACCTATTAAGGGACAGTTCCTTAGCCACTGCAAGTCTTAATTATTCACCTTTACAAAGAGAAGAAGTCGAGGAGTTCATGGAATATTTCAATTTGTTTGCACAAAGTATTATTTCTTAGGTACCTACTTAAAAAAATTGAAGTCTACCTACATAAGTATATCTTTTTGTTATTTTGAAAATCTGTTTAAAATAAATAAATAGGAGATAAATCTATTAATTTATTATAATTTCAGTCTGGTAGACGAAAATTTCCGGAAATTTTGTTGGTTGCTATGGTAACGAGTTAGAATAACAATATCCGATTGGTTACAAAATGGCGGTATGAAATTTTCATTTTAATTTACTGTATTTCGAGGTGTTCTTTTTTTATTTCAGTATCTAGCAAATTTAACCATGTGTTGTTAAAATTAACGGAACAAGATGCTACACAATTATCTTTATTTAACAATATTAAGAAACTTTCTTTTATTTTACGTTTTTTGGCACTTCTGCTTTTGCCGAAATACTAGAAGCATTCCAATTAACTTTATGATTGTTATCCAGTTCATGTTGGCAAATGTTTGATTATTAAAATTCCCTATTTTTTTATGTATGTTTGGTGTTCTTTAATTCTTTTGGCTAATGGCCTAGAAGTTTCACCTATGTAAAATTTATTGCATTGACACGGAATTTTATAAATAGCATTTTTTGTATTTTCTTGTTCATTGTTACGTTTTGTTTTCGTAAGTTTTCTTCTAAGCGTATTTTGTGTCTTAAAGATCGATGTTATGTTAAAACGTTTACCTATTCGTTTTATTTTTTTATACCATACATACCTAACTTGTTCGTCTTCTCACAAAATAGGCTTAGCCCATATCTTAAAGCCTTCTACAGAACGATCTAATTCTTATATAAAAAAATCCAAACATTTCGTAGAGAAGTTAAACATTTTAAATTAGATTGCGACGATATTTTAGGCAGTTTTTGACATATTTAATAATTTTCTAATGTAAAATTCGCTATGGAAATTGAGTCAGATGGTAGCATTCTCACTCATCCAGAAACGATCGGAATCATTAGTATTTAGAGCTCTTTCAATATATGATGCAAATTTAATTTCAAAGGAAACAGGAAACTGACTGAAGAATTAAAATGGACGTTGCACTGAGGATAATAGGTGTCATTTTGTTCAGCTATCTTGAATTCGTATCAGAATTTTACCAGTTTATCTCAATGTCACACTTAATTCTTGCACAACATTTGAAATCAATCTATTAAGTAGTTTTTTCGCTGATTTTTTAAATATTTTATTAGGCCGCCATTTTGTTTTGCCATTTTGAATTCGTATCAAAATGTTACCAGTTTTTTAGTAATATTTGTTTAACAATTCACTAGGCCTCTATTTTGTTCCGACATATTTGAATTTTACTAAGTCATCCCCAAATGACCCTTAATTTTGACCATATGGTATACATGGTATCTAGGGACCCTAAGATGTGAAGATCTGTAAAAACCTGGAGGCTAATTCACGATTACAGACATTTTATTTGACCGCCATCTTGAATTCGTACCACAATTTTACCAGTTCGTGTCCATATTTATTTTTATTTTATTGGTACTCTTTACAAACATCAAAGTGGTATTTACATGCAAAGGAGAGCCTACAGACTACAAAGAAAAAAACTAGCCTCAAGAATAAACAAGAAGATATAGAACATAAGAACTATAAGCCCTTTAGAGTTTCCAGTTTCCAGATTAGTCTTAAAAAGATCAACAAAATTTTAACTGTCTGACCTCTGGTTACAAATGGATAGCATGTTGTTAATTGGTGAATTACTACTAGTATTTATATAAAACATTTCTCTATTTAAAATCTTTAATTGTATCTTTGGTACTTTAAACTTAATATAATTAATCAAACCACAGCTGGTGTACTTAATATTATTGAATATATAATACACAAAAATCACATCCCGTGTTTTTCTTCTTGCACTGAAGGTAGGAAATTGAAGCACTCAATCATAGACCTATATTAGACCATATTTAAATATACATAATTTTTTTCTGACATATAGGTATCTTAAACATTTTTTTTGCACTTTTTCAATCTCATTATCATTTGCATCTACTGTTGGTAATCAGACAATCGAAAGTTGATTTCTACGTAATGCTTGACTTTTCTGCAAAATTTGAGAAAATTAGGTCAGAGGTTCTTTAATAATAACTTTTTTAATATTTCACTAGGCCGCCATTTTGTTTTGCCATATTGGATTTTTACCAAAATATTACTAGGTCATTCCCATACGACTCTTAATTTTTGAACAAATTTGAACTATCAGGTACGGTAGATTTTTTAGCTATGCCGCGAACAGACAGGCAGATAGACCGACAGACAGACAGACCGACGGAATTTGGAAAACATGAAAATTTCAATAGAGACGCGGGCTACGTGCTACATCATGAGTGGAAATGAATCACCACAATGAGTCACGTGTCGATGGGCATAGATCGGGTATAAATTGCTGAACTCTGCTTAGCGGAGCTCATTCAAAGTTTTGATCTCATACAGCGAAAATCCCCGAAGATGCCTCGTACAATCGCAGGCGAAACGTCGGAACCTTCTTTCCACGTTTGAAATATCCTGGTGGAACCTCTCACCTTGCTTGTCACTTGCAGCACCACAATTTTCCAGAAAGTAATCCAGATGAAGTTGGGCAATCAGGTCTTTATAGTCTTCTGCTTTTATGTTTCCCAAAAATTTTATTGCAACCATTTTAAAGGCATTCCAAGCGTCTTTTTTCTTGCCTTCAAGTATGGAATCGAATTGCACATCTCTGAAAAGTTTCCTATTCTGGGGACCCACAAATTATAAGAATGAACTAGTAACATTTTAGTATGAATCCAAGATAGCAGAACAAAATGGCGACCTAATAAAATATTTAAAAAACTACTTAATGATTAATATCGAAGGTCACAAAATTTCAAATTCTAAAATGTATGGTTATATTATCTGCTATGTTAATTTTATTTTAATTAAAACTTTTGGTTCCAATTAGTTAAATATTCATCAACCAAAGCCTCTCTACTCCACTGGATTTCCACCTCTTGCTCTCGGCCTTTTGCTAATATTAAAATAAAAACCCATTACTTATTAAGCAACCTTTAGCTCAGGTGTTCTCCTAGGTTATATTAATGAAAATGCTTAAATTTCAGCCTCCAACATCCGGATTTAAAATTAGGAAACATCATTATGTATTAGTTTTTTTTTTGTCAGCGTAAAAAACATTGTTAATTGCCTTTTAAAATAATGAATTTTTTCAAATTTGCTTTATGTTAGTTGCATTTAAAATTGATTAATTCAGGCAACTTTTTTATTGTATTTATTTATATTTGCCTGTTACCTTTCAGGAATCAGCAGGATAATTGGGTCTTCCTTTGGAGTTTGAATAAAAATTATTAATATTTCTTTAAATATTTTAAAGAATCTACAGGGTGACCAGTAAAGTCTTCTTAATATAAGGGCATTTTTTAGTTTCTTTGTAAAAGGTAAGTATTGTAATCGTGAAAAAATCACCCTCCGAAATTTTTCAAATTTTCAGGTTTCAGGGTCCTTAGATGCTGAAAAACATGTTTTCTCAGTTAGTTGTGGCGGTCTGTCTGTCTGTTCGCGGTTTAGCTAAAAAAATTACTTACTCGATTGACTTCAAATTTTAGTCAAAAATTAAGGGGGGATGACCTGATAGCATACAAATCCAATTTATTTCAAATTTTACACAAACATTATATTGGAATCAACTGGCAAAATTTTGGTACGAATCTAAGATGACGGAACAAAATGGCGGCATAATAAAATATTTAAAAATTCAGCCTGAAGAAACTACTTAATGGATAGATTTTGAATTGTGTGCCATAACTAAATGTGGTATAGGGATCAACTAGTAAAACTGTGTTACTAATTCAAGATGGCGGAACAAAATGGCGGCAATATTTGTAATCGTGAAAAAAATCACCCTCTCAGATTTTACATATCTGCACGTTTTAGCGTCTCTAGATGTCAAAAAACATGTTTTATTAATTCCGTCTGTCCGTCTATCGGTCTGTCTGTCATTTCGCGGCATAGCTTAAAAACTACTTATTCGATTGACTTCAAATTTGTATAAAAAATTAAGGGTCATATGGGGATGACCTGGTAATATTTTGGTAAAAATCCAATGTAGCGAAACAATTTTGTTAGGGTGGTGTATTATAGGGTTAGGATCCGGTAAAAAAAACAAAAATATTTTTTTAAATTGTCGACGTTTGGCAACTTCATTGTTGCATCATCAGGAGACATATATAGATTTATATCATGCATGAAACCCATATTATCGGTCTTTACCTACTCCGTTGGTTTGTAGATATTTCCTAGATATTAAGTTTATAAATTGTTTTCGTTAAGGTTCCTCTTGTTGTTATGTTAGAGTGGTGTATTTTAGGTAAAGATCCAGTAAATTGTCGACGTTTCGCAATTTTATTGTTGCATCCTCAGTACACATATATAGATTTTATATCCTGAGTAAAACCCATATTATCAGTCTTTACCTATTCCATTGGTCCACAGATATTTCCCAGATATTAAGTTTCTAAATGCTTTTCGTTAACGATCCTCTTGTTGTTATGTTAGAGTGGTGTATTATTTGGAGTAGATAAAGACTGATAATATGGGTTTCATGCAGGATACAGAATTTGCATATGTGTCCTGAGGATGCAACAATAAAGTTGCGAAACGTCAAAACATTAAGAAAAGACTTTTGATTTTTTTACTGGATCCTAACTCCAAATAGTACACCATTCTAACATACCAACAAGAGGATTGTTAACGAAAACACTTTAGAAAGTTAAAAAAAGTATTACTTAAAAAACTAATTATCCAATTTACCTCAAATTTTGTATAAAAATCAAGTGTTAAATAGGAATGAAGTGGTAACATTTTGATATGAATCCAAGATAGGAAAACACAGTAGAGTCCTAATAAAATATTCAAAAAATCCCCCTGAAAATATTATGAATTAAATTTATTTCAATTTTCTGTGCAAGAATTAAGTGTTATATAGAGATACATTGGTAAAGTTGTGGACGAATTTAAAATAACGCCCAAATAAAATTTTTAAAAAATCGACGTCAAAAAACCTTGTTCAATTAACTTTAAATTTTCCAGAAAAATTAAATGTGAAAATGGGATAAACTGGTACAAATTCAACATGACGTAACAGAATGGCGGTATGTGTCAGTGTAGAAACTATTTATTGAATTTATTTTAAATTATGCCCAAAGCTCAAGTAGCAAAAGTCAAGCATAGGTAGAAATAAACTGGTAAAATATTGGTAGGAATCCATTATGATAGAACAAAATGGAGCTCAATAAAAATGTTTGAATGGGCGGAATATGTAAAACATATATACTATGACCAGTGGCGTATATATAAAGTATATTCGGGGGTTGAGATGAAAATTTTCAACAACCAAAAAAAAAGGTCTTTAGTTCTTTACCTAATTTACCTAAATTGAACATAAATAATATGAAAAACCAAGAAAAAAAAACTTAAAATAGGCTCTGACGGGGGTTTTACCCTCCAATTCCGAAAAAATAGTAGATGTGGGGAGGGGGGTTTTAACCCCCAACCCCCCCTATATACGCCACTGACTGTGACTATGTACTGAACGAAATTGGATCACACTTCACTATTTCTAAAAAATGGAACAAAAAATCATAACGAGGGAAGTAAATTTTCCGTTTTTTTTTATTTGGCACCTTCTGCCTCGGCTAATTTTGGACGAAGCCGATTATTTGCCGTGGACCCTAATAGAATTCAATAAAAATATATTTCGCTGCTATAATTTTGTCCAACCATTTTCTACAAAAATCCAAAATATTTTTTATTGGCCTGATTACTTTTTCCATAGAGATATTTTGATATGAAATATTATTAAATACCCCACAATCTAAGATCAATTAGACCGAACTATTACTTATTTATATTTTTACGTTAAAAGGTTATAATTTTGACCAATACTGTATATCCGGCATCCGACTGTATTGTGCTGTTAGATCCCCATGTATTTCGTCTTATTGCGGGCGATTTTTTCAGCAAACCAATCCAGATTAAAAGTGACAGGCTCTCAAGGAACCGGGAGAGCAAATTGTCACATGTCACCGCGCCAAGGTTTCCCTTTTCTATAAATTTATACGAATTGAAGAAATGTGTTTTTTAGCCGGTCCTATGGGGATTTTTTTTATTGACGCGCCCTTTATTACCCCGCGTTTTGCCTTACGAGAATGGTTAACAAAATGATCTTTTAATTAGGCGTCTGTTGTTCATGGAAAGAGTAATCGAATGCTGTGATGACGGGAAAACAAGAAAATTATGAGAGGATGTAAGTTAAGTAAATATGTACTGGATATATAGTGTGACCAGTAAAGGCATTTTTTCATAATTGACAAGTAAAATTGGAGGCAAAAAGTTTTTGCTTATAAAATACTCAAAATGACAATAAAAAAGTTTGTCACGTGATTTATCTTGCTTATCAAATTTGACATAAAAGAACAACAACAATTTAATATAAACTACTCTTAAATTGCATTATTTATTAAGATAATACATATTTATTTACTTTTTAATAAAAACGTAGTCTGAAAACTCCTTTTTTCTATTTTTATATCGCCATTTCTAAAAATGAAGAGAATATTTTAATTAAAAACATTTAAATAGCTAGATAAAACTTAAATAAAGTTTATGAAAACAATTGATTAAATTCTTTAGCCAACGATATTATTAATAATAGTGCATTGTTTAGCTAGATGAAAAGGAATTAAGTTGAAAATTTAAATCAACCGAGAAAGTTTAAATTTGGCATATAGTTATGAAATTAAAAAAAAAAAACAAAACATAATTTGATTTAACATTTTTCAAAACAATGAGATTTTTGCGGTTTTTTTTATGTAAAATTTGACAAGTAAGCAAAATCACATTACTAAGTTTTTGTTGTCAGTTTGCATTGTTTTTTAGGCAACATTTTTTGCGAACTCAAATTTTACTTAAGTATATCCAATAGATTTTTTCTAGCTTACGTACTCTCAAAATTTCCTTGTTTCTCCCTCAACAGTATTCCACAAGATCAGGTATAAAATCTTAAATTGCAGGTATTACGTCTCTAAATCTTTTACCTACTCCATAACTTTTATCCTAACAACATTTTGGTGATGTTTCATGAATATTAAGCAACTAGCTAAACCTAGGGCATTAACAGGTCTGTAAATAGAACAGACTAAAACGTTTTGCTTAATAATTTCTAAAATCTCACCCATTTACATTAATATTATAAAGTTGGTAATTATGCAACGTGATCAAGTCACTGTTATACATAATTAGGTACTTAAATAGTGATTTTATTTAGCTCCAAAAAAATTGTATTTTTTTTATCAGAAACTTAATGTAAAATTGCTTGTGCATGTTATTACTAAGGAGCAATCTAGATAGCACATTTAAAATCAAGCAAATAGATATGCCGTTGATGTCAAAAATTGAATTAAAATTTTCCTATATTTATATCTCATCGTACTTTTAACGGCCCTTGTATAATAGAGTGTATTTCAACCCTAAGCCGAGACAATTTATACATAAATAAAAAAAATTAGCTTTCCTAGAAAAAAAACAATTTAAAATCGATAAATTACACAGGTCTGCAAAAAGAAAAAAATTGAGAGCTGTTTTTGTTACTTTATGTTTTCTTTATGTTTTTGGGTGTGCTGAATCCGAAAATGATTTCCGTTTTGTCATGAGACGTCACGTTTTCTAACAACTAGGGTCGCTATGTAAAATGAGACCTCTAAAAAAATAAACAGCAATAGACTTAAAAAATAACTTTTTTATTACAAAATCATTTACTAAACATATTTTTTAAGTGAAATAAACCTACTAGAACTCACTAAAATCTATTCTTTTTTCCTGTGAGGCTTCTCTTGGTACATTTACGCTTATGGGTAGCGTCTGGAATGTCTCTCTGAAGCATCCAACAGTAGTCTGCCATCATTGAAACGTTCCATCTTCCCTGGTATCTTTTTTCCATCTCTTTGATATCCTGATGGAATCGTTCACCTTGCTCCTCACTTACAGCCCCCAAATTTTCCGGAAAGTAGTCAAGATGGGACTGGAGAAAATGCACCTTAAGGCTCATCAAGCAACCTAATGATTTAAATGCTTCTAGCATTCTGTCGACGATTTGCTTGTAGTTTGGATCTTTATTATTTCCTAGAAATTTCTCAATAACTTCCTTAAATGCAATCCACCCTTCTTTTTGAGGATCCGTCATAGAATTGATAAACTGTTGATCAGTCATAAGCCTTCTAATGTCTGGTCCGACAAATACACCTTCCTTTATCTTTGCCTCCGAGAGGCCTGGAAACTTGGCGACCAAGTATTTGAAACAATCTCCATCTCGTGGAAGTGATTTTACGAATTGTTTCATTAATCCCAACTTTATGTGAAGAGGTGGTAAAAGAACTTTATGGCGTGGTACCAATGTTTCTCGAAGAACATTCTTTTCACCAACTTTGAGCTCCCTTGGCGGTCAACTCTTCTTAGTCCAGTGATTTTGTCTGTCTCGACTGTCCCATAAACATAGAAAACAAGGGTATCTAGTAAAACCACCTTGTTGTCCAAGTAACATGCACAATACTTTAAAATCCCCACACACCGTAGTCTTCGTATTTTAGTTTCCGAAGAACCAATTCCAAGTTCTCATAGGATTCCTTAAGGTGTACAGAATGACCTACAGGAATGGAGGCATAATAACCGCCGTTATGAAGCAAAACGGCTTTAAGACTTCTTTTTGAAGAATCTATAAAAAGACGCCATTGTGAAGAATCATATTGAATTTTAAATTTTTCCATCAAACCTTCAACATTGGTACAATAAACCAACTCCCTCTCTTGGGCAAAATAAGGAACGAATTCCTTTTCGCGATATCGGAACCACGAAAAAGACACTCCTGGCAACAATAAATTTCTGCTTTTAAGTTTTGATCCAAGTAACTCGGCAGCATCTTTGGGAAGATTCAAGTCTCTCACCAAATCATTCATCTCTCCCTGGGAAAACAATTTTGGACTTGAATCATCTTCAAAGTCAGAACTTGACTCCTCATCTTGTTCAGGTATCTCCTCGTCAGACATTAGAATCTCTTGCAATGTAGCAGGGGCTTTGGGTACTGGGATTTCTCCGCCATGAGCAATAAGACGAATCGCAGACTGAAGGTTGGGGTAAAAAATGGAACGTTTCCATTTTGAATTATACCCTTTCACATCGATTGAACAAAAATAACAATCGTCACTATGGTTCTTTTGCTCGCGCCATACCATAGGAATCCCAAAACGGAAAGCTTTTTTCTTACCCTTGAACCAGTTTCGAAGGTCTTCAACACAACGTTTACAGACTTTATGAGGTGCCCAAACTTTATCTTGATCCCCAAGTTTTAAGCCGAAATATGCAAAATAAACCTTTTTAACAAAATCTGTGATATTCAGTTGTTGCTTTAAAACTGTATTTCACCACAAATACCGGTCAGTGGCGTAACCACTCGCTAAATTAAATAATACAAAAATAAAAATGCAATGCAAACGGGTCTGGCAAAGACTCGTACGTTAATGAGTAAAAATATTAACAAAAATAAAAATGCTCTCATTACCATAGAAACTGTGCATTTTGCTAAATATCCTGACGTCTAGGATTTTTTTCAATATTTTTTTCGTGTTTAGCACAACAAAATACGTGGAAATCAGTTGAAAGTAACCAAACAGCTTTTTTGTTGCAGACCTGTGTTATTAACCGAAATACGAGCATTTAAAGTTACATCAGATTTCTAACTATTTCATAATTGTTTTGAGAAGTATATTTATTTATGCTGCAGTTATTATCTCGCCTGTTTTATGTCAAGGGGGGGGGGTCCATAACACTTTAGGCTTTTAACCTAATTTTAGGTGTTTTCAACAGAAATATACAATTACTTTTTTGCGGACATGCAAGTCAAATTAATGCTAAATTTGACACACAAATTACTAACATAAGAGTCAAAATTTGTAAAATGGAAAAACATAAATAAAAAAATATGAATTAACAGCACAAAACTTACTAATATAATCGTCAAAATTTGTGCAAGCGGCCACTATTTGTGGGGTCGAGATTTTTTCTTACAAATGAATTATGTTCTAGGATATCACATTAATAGAAGGATTTTTTTGCAAAACTTTAATTTTTTTTTAAGTTATTGTCCTATTTTTTAGCACTATTCTGGAAATTACTTTTCTCTCTCAGTCTATGGAAAGAATTCTTTTACTATCCTATTTGGTTGTATGTTTAATCTATACATATAAACACAACACAAACATGTATACATTTTCGCAAGTTCTCTATCGATTTAGATGCTCAACGCGTTGCATGTACCGGGTGAGTCAACGATTGAAAAAAGTGAATTTACGTCGAACAGGTACAATTTGGAAACAAACTGTTTATGCTATGGGATACATATGTAAATCGCCCTCATTCTAAAAATTGTATTTTTTTAAATGGGACACCCTATATTTGACTTGATTTTTAAATTGTACATAAAATTCTAACACTTTTTTTATGACATGTTATATGGCTAAAATTGATACTTTCTTAAATATTTGGCTTTAAACGAAAAGAAATATAAATTTGATGCACATCTATGATTAGCAATATAACGCCTAGTTGTACCACTAAAAATAAAATATTTTGCTTCTGCACAAAATAGGCATAGAATAAAGGACTGCTTTCGTAATATTGAAGATATTACATACAGGGTGTCCAAATTTAAATGCCCAACTTTAACATATTTAAAACAATGTATTTCAGTTTTTTTTAATGGAACCCCCTGTATATATAAAAAATCTAAAACTTTTATTACATATATTATATATCTATCTTCAATAGTTTTCGAAATATTTTAAAATTTCCTTTTCTTGCGTAATTTAGAAAATTACCAACTCGATCAAAGTAGCCATAGTAGCTGTCAGTAAAACAAAAGTATTTAATATGAATACAATAGTTTATTATCTAAAGTTAATCCAATGAAAATTTAGATAATATAATAATTTGTTAATAAAATTGCTACAAAAAAAAAAAATATCTAATAACATTAAGATTTTAACATCAGAATCTACAGTAAGCAAGACTACAAAAAGTATAAATATCATCCATTTTATATTACATTAAATCAAGAGTTACACGCTGAAGATTTTAAAATCCGTGTTAAGATTTGTAACCCAATGATAAGGCGAGTAGGGCCATTTCCGAATTTTTTAGACAATATTATGTTTTTGGAATGAATCTTACATTTCAGAGCAAAGGATACGTAAACAAGCATAATATTATAAATATTTAAAAATTGTGTTGAAAAAGGGGTCTACTCGTCTAGTTTGCAAATAAGTAAATACACTCCAATGAAGGAATACATTTCAATTTAGATAGTCGAAAACTTATATTAATAGGTACTAATTTTTAAAGATATACAGAAAAAAACACTTATCAGACTAAAAAAAATCGCTTTTAAAAGTTAATCAAATGTTTTCATAGTTATATTTTAAAAGATGCTCAAATAAGCGTCCGCCTTCACGAGTACACATGTTGAACCTTTTAATAATATTTTGCCTAGTTTTAACTAGCGTGTCTGGTGATATAGTGGCGCACACATCCCTGATTCGTTCCTGCATGTTCTCCCTTGCTGTAGGTGGTTGGGTGTAAACACGATTTTTAATATAACCCCGCAAGAAAAAATGTAATGGAGTAATCTAATCAAAAAATCATTTGCCTTCACTATTTGATAAATAGTTAAAAACTCTTTGTCTCTTTGCCTTAACGCAAAATTTTAGACGCAACCAAACTTGCTCTATAGGGTTACAATCTGGAGACTTTGGTGGCCATACCGTTCTAGTGAATTTTATTGACTATTGCAGCTTTATGGGTCGCGCATTAGCGTTAAGTAAAATGAAATGATGAAATCGTCGCTGAAACTTTGATCAAATGGAACCACTATTGGTATTAGAAACTAGTCGCGGTAAGAGGCTGTTGTAATTGTGTCTTGTGACATCAAGAATTCGGTTCTCCCTTAAGCATCAGTGTCCGCTTTAGGGGTGGACGATCCGTTTGTCCATTTTGACTGTGAATGTGCCAGAATACTGATAAGATAAATATATAATAAGCAAAATTCATAGTTGTCATTTTTTTTAACAAATAATTATATTTAATTTACATGAAAGTATTTACTATGTTTGCCTAAAATTTCAAACATAAAAGGGGGGTCTAGGGACCTGAAAACACAAAGATCTGCAAAAATCTCGGAGGGTGATTTTTTCACGACTACAGGGTAAAAAAATACAAAAAGTCATAGAAGCCCATATTTTGTAGTTTTTTTCCTGTCCTGTCTCTTATTCCTTATTTCCATTTATTATCCTATAGCTTTTTAGCAAGCTTTAGATAAAATTATTTAAGCATTTTTCCTCTTGATTGGATAAAAAATGCTTTTAAAAAGTCCGGTTTTTGCAAAAAACTCTTATCCCTCTGATGGACAAATACCAACATTCCACTGGACATGCCATAAATGTAAAAGAAGTCAAAGTTCTTGCGTCCATCTCGAAATCCTATAAACGGAAAATTAGAGATTCTAATGGAATCTATAAGACTCTTAATAATTCACAAAAGGCTACATAACATAGTTACTTAACCCAATTATAGTTCAGGAGTTTAAGACAACTAATGGGCGTGTACAAAGTTTAAACATTTAGAGTAACTTAGGTACATTTTACTTATAGTTTTTTCGCTTATCCTAAAATTAAACTAAACTCAAAAGTAATTACTTGCTAAGAAAAAAGTATCTTTTGAGGGTTGCTAGAGGACTGCAAAAAATATCAGATAAGCCTATTAATTTGTTGTAAATGTCCCAACATCTGTTTATAGGGTAGTATTTGTAAATGTTGGTTCTGGCGGGGTGTAGATAAAACGTCTAGAACCCGAGAGAGAAAGGTCCCAACATCTGTTTATAGGGTAGTATTTGTAAATGTTGGTTCTGGCGGGGTGTAGATAAAATGGAATTCTGAAGTTTAATTTGGACAGCAAGTAGTCGCAAATACTATTGTAGGATATTAGTTTGGAAAAATCGGATTTATACCAAAGCATCTTGGCGAATTTAGGCTGGACAGATTCAAGGTCGTTTAGATGAGTTCCGTAGTATGGGGACCATATTAAAGATCCAAACTCCAATTTTGACCTGACGAAGGTATAGTAGAGTAAATATAGTATGGTGGCATTTTGGAACTCTCGAATACCCGAATTACAAACCCAATCGCTTTATGTGACTCGCAGATGATAGTCACAACGTGATTCGTAAATGATAGATTCTTGTGAAAAGTAACGCCAAGAACAGTGTTCAGATAAGTAAAAAAAAATAAGGTGTTCGTAGAAGCCATAGAGCGATAATTTTTTTAAGAATATTTTGTGATCAATACGGTCGAATGCTTTAGAAAGGTCGGTGTAGACTACATCCGTTTGTAACCTATTGTCGATGCTTACAGCGACATTTGGCAAAAATTATGGTAGTTACAGATTTCGTGTTTACCATCTTTTTTAAAACATAGGACGGTCTACATCATACGTGGCAACCGAGAGTCGGTTCGGTGAACTCAGAGCGGGTGTAAATAACCGGCCTAAATCTCCCTGAGCTCATTCAGTATTCCATTCCAATCTCGTGAAGATCTCTAAAGATGCCTCGTGGAAGCAAAGGCGAAACGTTAGAAAGTTATTTCATTTTGACACGTTCCAATCCCAAGAGCTCTTGTTTCTAATTGCGCATGTTATCCATTACTTTTACCTCAAATTAAAATGAGATTAAACTTTGCGTATTTCGCAATTAATTAAAGTATAGCAGAACATCATTTTGTTATTTTCGTATTCTTACTTCACATCATCAAATTGTTTTGGTGATTAATATTTAAAATTAATTGGGGAATATGTTCAAGTAAATAAAAAACGGGTTATAAATACAATCATTTTTATTTAGGTACTATTTTGTTTAATGTTTATGCTATATACATGGTTTTGTTTACCAAATATAAAATCATTAAATAAAGTTCCTTGTGACGCAAATTCATCTTATTTGGCACTGGTTTTGAAACCGTTCTATAATAATCTAAATTTCACAGTTTTTTTTACATTAAGTAGTCCTAAATTACCGAGACAATTAAAAAAAAACCATAATTATATGTCTTTTTTGATCGAGATTGCACTATATCTAACTAAATAGCTACTATGTTTTAAATGTATACAAAAACGAATAAAAAATCTTAGAAATATCGTGTATATGTGTTCAAAAAGATTATACAAAAACAAACAAAACGCAAAGGTTAACGTGCATAAAAATCGATGTGGAAAACCGAAAACAATTTTATATAAGTACGTATACACAGTAAAAAATATTTATTAAATACTAATTTACAAAAGTACATTCGATAGGGACTAAAAATAGTTTAAAAACACTGGCCACCAAGAATAGAGAAATGTACATAGTCATCTGGTCATCAATACAACAACAATATAGCAAGAATTTAACAACAATAATAAACAATTATACAAAACAATATTAAGATAACTAGAACGCTGTTTGTACTAGAGTTTTTTTATTCAAAAATTCTGTTTTCTAATAGGTACTCTTAGCATGCTGGTCATCCTAAATGAAGAAATAAAAAAAAGGTAACTAATGAGTTTAAGTAGGTACCCCTCATAATATAATCATGGTTATTTGGATTAGGCAATGTCAAAATTAAGTTAATTTTCCTCGTTTCCCTTTTAGTTGCTTTAGACATCTTCCGGGATTTTTTCTGCACGTAGGCTAGTCAATATAGGGGGTACAACTAAGACAATACGTTTTTATAAGCATGGATCCGCAACTGCTTCGTTTTGAAGATACAGAGTGGGAAAATATTTGAAAAATAATAGATTTCTTTTTGCATTCCCAATATGCTAAAAGCTATTTAGTTGAAACTTGATGCATTTTAATCAGAGATGTCAAGTAACTGAATTAAAAGAATTGAAAAAGTAATTCAATTACTTACGTAAAAAGTAATTGATAATTGAATTACTTTTTCAAAGTAATTGTAAGTTGTAATTGGATTTTAGTGTTTTGGGGTACTTCAGTTATTTTTGCAAGTAATTGAATTTCTCAAATTCAATATTATTATTTAGACTTCTGGTCGCTTTCCATCGCAATATGGAGTTTCCAGAAAAAAGAAATAAACAGCTGTACGGGCATATTGATCGAAACAGTCGATTTTTTAGGAAAAAATTAAAGTTAATTATTCCGAAAAATCAAAAAGATTGTATATTTATATCTATATATATATATATATATATATATATATATATATATATATATATATATATATATATATATATATATATATATATATATATATATATATATATATATATATATATATATATATATAT
Source organism: Kuschelorhynchus macadamiae (assembly GCA_030620095.1). Taxonomy (NCBI): domain Eukaryota; kingdom Metazoa; phylum Arthropoda; class Insecta; order Coleoptera; family Curculionidae; genus Kuschelorhynchus; species Kuschelorhynchus macadamiae. The sequence goes on from JAUTXW010001557.1 coordinate 2,975,281, forward strand.
ATATATACAGTGTGACCCATTTAAAAGCGGAACACCCTAATATCACAGGAATTAACTACTAGGTTAGTTTGAAATTTTGGTGATGTGTATGGATTTAAAATATGACTATTTTGACATATTCCACTTTGACATCGCTCATTGGCGTGCGAGCCTAGAGGGGGGGAAATGGTACGATTTTTAAGAAAAAGATATTCGCGAGATTTTGAACGAAATTTTTATTCTCAATTCTTATTTAGCATCATCCAGAACCCCATTATACCAAATTTCAACAAAATAAGTCATTAGTTTTGGGAAATATGAGCTTTTAAAAAAATGCTTAGAAATCTCTTAAACCAGTGCCTTTATCAAGAACACTATTTTACATTTTTTTTATCATTTTGATCATCTTTATCGAATTTAGAAACAAAATAGTTCTAGACGTAATTCAATAAAGATCGTTAAAATAATACAAAAATGTAAAATAGTGCTTCTTAATCAAGACAATCGTTTAAGAGATTTCTGCCTTTGAAATTAAAAAAAAAATGCACTTTTTGAAAGCTCGTGTTTCCCAAGGCTAATGATTTATTTTGTTGAAATTTGGTATAAGGGGATGTTAAAACAAAAACATACTCTGAAGGAGAGACACATTCAGTTGCACAATTATCTTTCTGTTTGTTTAAAATTTGAAAAGTTACATAATTGGAATTAAAAACTTTTAAAAGCATGTCCATCATGGGACTTCATTTTGTTAACTAGCAAACACGTTTTTTAAAGGAATTTTGAAAGTCGAGGTTTTTTTAATAACGGAATAATAAAAATAAGAAATGTTTAAAACGAGTTTCAGTTGCGATACCCAAATGTTAATAGAGAATATTTTGAGCGTTTATTAAAAATAAAGTATTAATTAAATAGATTTTTATGTTATATAAAAAATGCTTAGTTCTTCTATTTCGCAAAATGTTATGATGAGAGAGAGAGAGCTATGATGAAGTTTGGACATTTTATTAGACTCTGAAAATGATAAAATTATCAATAATGACCTTTTTTTTTATGAGTTTCTATGTATTCCTAAGGTATACTATGTAATTACACCTAGAATTTCTTTTATTACATGTTCTGAGCCATTTGTTTAATTTGTTTAGTTAGAAACATATATTTTTGAATTTTTTGGTTTCTATGGGTATTGTCCAGAACAAAAAAAAAATTACTGAAGTTTTTGTTTTCCAAGCGATTCAAACAGGACTCCGCCAGAGTTCTTTACAACCTTACTGGCAATGACAAATTGCCCCTTACCCGCATTTTAATATTTGAAATTTTATAAGAATATAATTTAAATGCGTTAGTTTAGCTTTAGGAAAAATTAAAATTCTACTGGTTAAAGGTATCACATCTGAGAAAAAGTAACTTGCAGCAGATTTTTCTAAAACTATAATGGCTTTACTGACATTAGTCTTAATATTCCCTGTATCAAATTCGATATATATAAAAATATCTAGAAATGTACGAGGAGAATTAAGAAACCGAAAAAAATATTAATATTTTAACACCCCGTATCTGGAAGAAGAAGCGTTTCGGGATCCCTACTTATATGAACTTTTTTCTCGATTTTTTTCTTACTTATTATTATACCTACAGTATTTATGGTTTCATTTTAAAAATATTATGACCACTGCGGTAGCGTTTTATGTGACATAATCTAACACTGAAAACGCGATTCTTTCTTAAACCAAAACCATGAAAGCTTCGGTTTTACGAAATTAAATTAAACGTATAATAAAAGATATATAAATTTTGAAGAGAAAATGTGAAGTAACCTCAGCAGTGTTCTATATATGAACATTATAGAAACAATAAGTCTACGTCTTTAATATCTCAGTTTAGAGCTGGATAGTCAAGCAATAATATTTTTGAAAAAAGAACGAACTATTTCATTTGAGAGTTGATTTGAAATCATAGAAATAACAAAAACATTTGTTTATACATAACCTGCCTATAGTTTCCTTCTTGAAAGAATTCGAAAAACTTTAAAAAAATGTAACGATATATAAGTGGGTATGAGGGCACCTACAAATTTTTTTTAGTTTCGCATTTTAAGTATACTGCAACGTTCAACAAAAATGAAAAATAACCTTAACAATATTACACTGTGCAAAAAAAATTAAGGATATTGAAAATTGTGATAATATTTCTATAACTTTTTTAAAAATTGGCGTTTCTCAAAGTCTAAACAAGATCTGGATAGCTTGTTTCTTTGCCCTATCAAAATTATAACAAATTAAGTACGGATCTCTCTTCTATAATTCAATTTTCAAATTATTTATTTATTAGTTGGTTCCATTTCAATTTATCTGTTGCAATTCTGTAAAATTAGTAAAAAATAAATATAAAAAATATGTTTTGTCAGAATATATCATTAGCAATGTAGGCAAAAGAGGGGTTCTTTTTACTTTAAATTTAATAATATAGAGAGTGCGTTGAAAATTATAATTTTAGAACTTTTAATTTAGTAGGCACTTTAATGTATACAAAAAAGTATTCAATGAAAACGTTTATCAGATGAAGTATATAATGAAAATGTTATATACTTTAATTTGCTTAGTTTGGTTGGATTTTCTTGTGCAATTTTAATTATTCGATCCATTTATTTTGTTATAATAATGGTAAATAAATGTCGATCATAACTTTTAAGATACACTGTATATTTCTTATATTTGGGTATTCTAATTCGTATCCCATATGCGTATAAATGTTACCTTTTTTATGCATCAAAGTGAGTATTAAAAAGAAATTATTCAAAGCAATATTGATATTGAATTAATAATGAAAGTTCTAAAAATATAATTTTTAAGGACATTGTATATTAGATATATATATTGCTCTAAATAATCAGTGGGATACTGATTGTAGTTATTATAAGACAGTAATCTAATCCATTCATTTACAACTTAAAATTTTAAAAATAAAAGCCCTTCATATTGAATTTTGGTTCTTTTACACACGCCAATTTTGATTGGTTTTCTAGAATTTCAACAAATAAATAAGCAATAAATAACCCGATAATTATAGAAATGTATAAAAATACTCTCTTTCTACAAGAGAAGCAAAATTATATTTTTTTTGTTACATACAGGCAAGGTAGCAGCCTAGAAAAAAATAAAACAAACACTTTTATTACAATAGCTTTCTTGAATCTGGATTTCTTTTTAAATTTTGCAGACATTTTTTTAGTCGTTCTGAACTAATTATCTAATTAATTTCGCATACATTTTATAGGCGTTGTGAAATGTCAAAGAAAGATTAATTTTTCAAAAAGTTATTTAGGATTATAAATGAGGGGCAATTTGCAATATCCTTAACTTTTTTTACACTGTGTGGTAGGAAAAACGAGCCTTTTTAAAATACCAGTTTCTGCTTAAGACATAGTTTATTGGTTACTATTTCCTTATGCTAATAATTTAGATGCCTTTTTTTGTATTTATTCTAGTAGAAACTACTTATTTACAGAATGTACAAACTTCCATTAAAATATATTAATTCCACATATATAAATTACGTCAAAATATAGCCACTTGAATATGTCGTAGAATATTACGATAGCAGTTTCAATCGACCGAGTTATACAGGCTGTCCCTCAATATGTGGGCAATCTTTCACAAATTAAAATTAACTTGTTTTCACTAAACACATTCGTTATCATATGTTCCCCATTGAATGGTGTATATATGGATATATTTTAATTCTTACAGCTCAAAAGGGGTTCATTCCCTCATTTCTAAGGACCAATTAAGTTCCAATAATTTTCATCAGACAGGACATGCTTTTTCAAAAAAAAAATCTTCTGATGGCAGGATCACCATTTAATGGCGAATATCTGTAAATTTTAAGTCTTTCTCCAACTCTAACTTTCTAGACTATTATTAAAATCATTAGGAACGCTACTGTGATACTAAATACAATTACTCACAACTTTTGAGGCATTTTGCAGCTGCTTTGTTAAATGATATAGAACATTCTATGTCTGAAAATGGATGTTAGATAATAATATTGAAGTGGCATAAATTTTGAACGATTTCTCTATAATAACTTCATTGTGATATAAAAGGAACATTAATTTCACTCTGAGTATTACTCAGTTTGTTTATATTTGGCAATTTGATATATAACATCGTTTTAACAACTGTCACCTCTGATATGTGAGTCTTCGAATCACACTAAATCTCCACTCACGCAATGACGATTGTCTTTTTTTTATTCACATATAACAGACAACATTAACAGGCAATAAATATTGACTAGTAGAACTAGTACAATTTTAAATATCACATATACGGCCAAGAAAATGAACTGCCAGATAATAGCATATCCCGAATTAGAGTTTCTATGGGAGTTTTTCCGACTAATCGGACGAAAAACAATTGTTCTATAACCGCGGAGCTGACAGTCCTTAAACTGGGCAACCTTAGTAGCAACTTTCCAAACCTAGTGGGTTGGTTCGGGTACTGGGACCTGCAGTATTCCTCCAGGGCACACTGGGATTTTTCTTGGATCGATTCTATATGAGCTACGTCGCTTAAGCCACATGCATCTGGAACAAAGAAAATATATTTATAATAATAGTTCTTAATTAATTAACGTAATTTTAATGTTTAATCAACACAGAAAAACAATTTCTTTCAGACAAGTAAATTTTGCGTTGAGTCAAGTCAATATGTTCTTGCTACTGGCGAAACACATATGAATTTGAGTTAAATTTCTAAAGTATTTGAATCTTAATCACAAAAAGTGAATAATGGAATACATATATAGTTATAGAAACACATATTTTCTTCTCGAGAGAGGCCACCTAATATTTTTACTTCCCTTGTAAAAGAGACCTATTGTAATCGTGACGAAATCAATCACCCTCCGAGATTTTTTCAGATCTTCACGTTTGGGATCTCTAAATGTCGAGAAACATGGTTTCTCTATTCTCTCGGTGTGTCTGTCTGTTCGCAGCATAGTTAAAAAACTACTTCCCCGATTGATTTCAAATTTTGGTAAAAAATTAAGGGTCATATGGGGTTGGCATGGTAACATTTTGGTAAAAATCCAATATGACAAAACAAAATGGCGGCCTAGTGAAATTAAAAAAAATATTACTAAAAAAGTACTTATCCAATTTATCCCAAATTTTATTTATAAATCAACTGGTAAAATGTTGGTTCGAATCTAAGATGGTGGAACAAGATGGCGGCTTAATAACTTATTTAAAAATTCATCCTGAACAAACTAGTTAATGACTTTATTTCAGATTGTGTCCCATAATTAATTGTGGTATAGAGATGAACTACTACAACTGTGATACCAATTTAAGATGGCGGAACAAAATGGCGGCCAAATAAAATTTTTGTAATCTGAAAAAATCACCTTCTTAGGTTTTACGTATTTTCACGTTTTGAGCGTCCCTATGCCAAAAAATCCGTCGGCCTATCTGTAGGTTTGTCTGTCTGTCTGTCTATCAGTTCGTGGCATAGATTAAAAAATACTCTTCAGATCGACTTCAGATTGTCGTCAAAAGTTAAGGGTTATATGGGGATGGTCTGGTATTATTTTGGTAAAAATTCATTATGTCGGAACAAGATGGCGGCCTAGTTAAACGTTAAAACAAATTATTACTAAAAACGAATTATCGCAACCTAGTGAAACGTTAAAATAAATTATTACTAAAAAAACGAATTATCCATTTTAAATAAAATCTTGCACAAAAATCGAATGTTACATAAGAATGAACTGGTAACATTTTGGTGTGAATATAAGATAGCAAAACAAAATGGCGGCTTAATAAAATATTTAAAAAATCAGCTTGAAAAAACTGCTAATAGATTAATTTAAAAATTTTTGCAAGCATGAACTGTGATATAGAGATAAACTAGTAAAGTTATGTTACGAATTCAAGATGACGGAACAACGTCTGTCTGTTCGCAGCATAGCCAAAAAACTACTTATTTGATTGAGTTTAAATTTTGGTCAAAAATTGAGGATCATATGGGGATGACCTAGTAACATTTTGGTAAAAATTCAATAGGGCAAAGGAAAATGATGGCCTAGTGAAATGTTAAAAAAATTAAAACTAAGAAGTACTTATCCAATTTATCTCAAATTTTGCAAACAAATCAAGTATTATCTAGGAATTAACTAGTAAAATTTTGGTACAAATCCAAGATGATGGAACAAAATGGCGTCTTAACAAAATATTTAAAAATTCAGCCTGAAAAACTATTTAATGAACTGATTTCAAATTCTGTGCCATGACTAATTGGTACAGGGTCTGATCAAAACTTAAAAAATCGATTTGCGAAAAACACATTTGTTTTAAACTTTGTTGGATGAAGGCTTGAATAAAAAGTAAATAACCGTGATTGTTTTTATCCTGACCTACTCCTTTTTTCTATAAAATACCATTAAGTGGGAATTATGGCACATTTTTAAGTGGCTTTATTTGGAAAACTATACATTTTAGATATAGGTTATGTTATACAAAAGTTGTTTAGAATTGCTAAGAAAGTTCGAAAAACCTAAAATAAACAGGGTGTTCCATTTAAAATAACGAAGTCGCGGTCATTTCCGGGAAAACCGGAAACGATATTCAATTGTTTTTATGTTATAAATGTTCACAATATTCAACCCTATCAACACACCAAATGCCGTATTTGTATCTCTAACCGTTTTCAAATGACGCACTAGGTAGTAGTTTCATTGTCATCCAGTGTATATATATATAAATATCTCATTGTAAGAGAAACATAAACTGTATATTCCATGCGAAGACGACACCAATTGGCATGGTTTACTACTAATAAAATGGCATTTTTAGAGATTCCTGAATTGTCACGTCATTTGACAAAATAAATATAGACTATATAGGGTTTTTTGAAAGCTTATAAAGAAGCGGATCCGATTTTAGAAAAATATATATAGTGTCCAAGTAATTGACCATATACAACTTTGGTCAATTACTCAAAAACAGTTGAGTTTAGAAAAAAACAAGTAAACCACTGGATTCTCCGTCAAAAAATCTATAAAGTCCCGTTTTTATATCTACAATAACTTTTTAAATAACCGAGATACAGGGGCGCTTAAAAACGACAAATTTTCAAAATCACCCTGTAGCTGAGATACTAAGAAGGCTATGACAAATTTCATTATGACACCTTTCAAAAAGTATCAGACTATTGCGTAAACCGCATTCTATCTCCACTCATAAGCCAGAAACCCAATAAAACACATGAATTCTACACCTATTTAGAATGTAAGTTATGTCCAATTTAAACGAATTAATGTTTGCAAATTATTAATTAACGATACAAAACAAAAATGTTGACTCGTTTTTACTCCAGTAATATTTATTTAAATAGTCTCGATTTTATCTGCCTTCGCCACTCTTTGAACCCCCGATGAGAGTAATAAAAGCAATTTGGCGTAACTTTTTGCTTTTACAGGCTCTAAAACCAGCTTTAAAAACTGAATGAGCAAGGGGTTAGCCGTTATGGCTTTTTAACTTCTTGTCTTATTGGTTTTGCATTTGATTCAGCAAGATTGTTTTTAAATTGAACTTTCTGGCAACATCCCTAACTGCATTATTATACGCAATTCTTTTGTTGTTCTTTTTCCAGTTACGTTTAAAATATATCTGACGTTCTGTGTATTTTTCTTAAACGAGGTAGAATCAGCCTATTAATAAAAATCTTTTGTTAAGGCACACGCCTATAAAGATACTAAATAGGTCCGCAAATTCTTGACAAACATCTGGACTAAAGATATTCATTTGGGCATATTATTGACCATTTCTTAGCTTTTGTAAACTTCGAGAGGCGGAGAAGTCATTTTACGCATTTCTCGTCTATGCTGTATCAAATTTCTTAACGGGGCGTGAAATTTCGCTACAAATTCAAAAAAATTATGTCTACATCAGAGGTAACGAACTAACCAGCTGTCGGGTTATAACAGAGAATTAGAAATTTGTAACAGTCTTTCGTTGGTAATATGATTCTTATTTTCGATAATCTTAAGGTTGTTTTAGAAATAAATCATGAATCTTAATTGTCAAAGTTATTTTTAATAGGCTATAAAAGTTGAACTTAATTTGTCCTCATTTAAAGAAATTACTAAATATTGTGTTTATTTTATCATTCAAGACTGTTGTTTGCATCACCCAGAGAAATCGATATCAAAAAACCTCTGAAGACTATAGAAGACAGTATTTTTTAGAATTTGCAATATACAGCATGAAGTAAGGTTTTTATTTTTAATATTTAGTGAAATAAACCTATGCCCATATAATAGAGATTATGTTCAAAAAGAGACAAGTTATGATTCGGGATAACCGAATTATCACCGTCTCTGGTTTTATAGTTATGAATGTTCCTCCTAGTAAAAAAAATTATTAAAATTGTTCTTTACATAAATTAAAACATTTTATATATATATATATATATATATATATATATATATATATATGTATATGTATATATATATACATTTAAATTAAAACATCATATATATATATATATATATATATATATATATATATATATATATATATATATATAATAATAATAATAATATAATAATAATAATATTTATTTACAACAGTAAAAATACAAGAAATAACAGTTTTATAAGGTAAATAAATATTAAAGGAATCTTACTCTTTTATATCTAATTTAAACCCAGATATCCCTGTTTACCATCGCTAAGCTTGCGGCTTGTCAGCCATGTATAAACAGAGTTTGGAAGTGGAAAAAATGTATGTAAAAATTAAGTAAAATTAACCGGTATATTAAAGCAAAACACCATTTTAACTTTTAAAAGGGTAAGAGAGCAGCATATAGTATAAAATGTAGAAAACAAAATATTACAGACATAAATATGAACTGTGAGACAAAAAAAAAACACAGTCTTAATTAATTATAAAAACATAACTGTTAGTTTAAATGTTATTAAGACGATATACGACATAGTATTTAGTAAAAATCATTACAAACATACATCTATCTAATGATCGATGATACCTATAAAATAATTGCCTCTCTTATCGGCCACCTTGTTAAGTGTTTTTTAAAGTTTTTATTATATATTTTATTTTTCAGATCTTGAGGCATTAAGTTATAAACTTTTTGGCTAATATAGCCAATATTAAACTGTTGCCTTCCTACTTGCTTGTTTGGTCTAGGCAATGTCAAATTTAGTCCTTCCCTAAATCTTGTCCGATAATTATGAGTATTGTTTTGGCTAAGTATAAAATAGACGATTTATAATAAAGAGACCTTACACTCAACATATTCGTTTGGGAATACAGAAGATGGGTAGGATATCGCCATTCAAGCTTAAATATTATTTTAAGAATTTTCATTTGTGCCATAATTACAGGAATTAGATTTGACTGATATGCGCCCCCCCATCCAATTATTCCATACTCTAACAGAGACTGTATAAGGGCGTAATACATCATTTTGAGATACTTAGCGTCAAGAATTTTCGACATAGTTTTAAACAGATACATAAGCGATCTCAGTTTTTTTGCAAGGGCTTCAGCTTGAGTATCCCATCTTAGATTTTCATCTATAAATATTCCAAGATATTTTGTATTTTTAGAGCGATGTAGAGTCCAGACGTGATTTCTCAGAGGTAAGTTTATATCAATTGATGCCGCTTGAGGTAATCCTCTTTTATAACTTGAGAACATTATATAAACTGTTTTTGTTAAATTTATAGTAAGTAAATTAGAATCGAACCACTCTACTATTATTTATAAATCTGTTTTTATTTTTCGCTCTACTTGTTCCCATGTATAGCCTTCTATAAAAAGTGCTGTATCATCGGCGAATGATATAATGGTTCCGGTACATTGTAGTGTAAGAAGTTCGTTTAAATATATTAAAAATAATACTGGACCCAAAACTGTTCCTTGTGGGATACCGTAATTAACCACCTTTGGTTTGCTGATTTTATGATCTATTTCTACGACTTGCACCCTTTCGCTAAGATAATCTTTAAAGAGATCATGTGCAGGTCCACGGATACCGATATTGTAAAGTTTAGATAACAATTTTTTATGGCTTACAGTGTCAAACGCCTTTGCTAAATCAACAAATACCGCAGCACTTGGTTTACTTTTATCCAAACTTTGATTTATTTTGCTAGTTAATAATGCTATTGCGTCATTTGTTGATTTATTGTTTTGAAATCCGAATTGGTAGGAGGATAATAGATTATTATTATTTAAAAATGACATTAATCTTGTTTTAAGGGCCTTTTCGAAAATTTTAGCAAGGTTTGAAATTAAGCTTATTGGTCTATAATTTTCCATTTTGTCCATCTCACCATTTTTGTAAATCGGCTTAATTTTTGCTTTTTTAAAATGTTTTGGGAATTTTCCAGTCAAAAATATCAAGTTTATTAGATAGGTTATTGGAGGTACTAGTTTGTAACTACTCAATTTTAATATTTTTGTTGTTATTTCATCAATTCCTGGAGTAGAATCGTTTTTTAGGGAGTCGATAATTTTACTTATCTCATCTTCTGTAGCCTCATATAAATAAATTGAATTTCTATATGTTGATTTTATGTTTTGGTATTTTCTTGCTGTTCTATTATTTTTTATAATATCCTGAGCCATCCGTTCGCCTACAGAGGCATAGTACTCGTTAAAACATTCAGCGATGGTTTGAGAATCTGTGTATTGTACTGTTTTGTTTTTATCGAAAATAGCTGGAATTTTGATTGAACTTTTTGTATAATTAGAATTATTGTAACTGGTTATTGTCTGCCAAATCTTTTTAGTATTATTTACATTATTAATAATTACACTTTTAAAATACCTTTGCTTTGTTATCTCAATTAGTTTATTGATCTTATTTCTGTAGGTTTTGTATTCTATGTATAATGCCTCGCTCTTACTTCTTTTATATTTTTTATAGATCTCATCTCTTATTTTCATTAATTTTAAAATTCCATTCGTAATCCAAGGTGTTCTTTTTGTTTTTGGTAAATATGTTGATATGCTCTCATCCATACATTTCCTCACTGTATCTACCAACTCGTAATTTCGTCAACATTTCCGTTTCCGAGGAAAATATTGTTAAAATTGTGTTTCTCCAATGATTTTCCAAACTTTGTATAATTAATATATGTCTTTCTCTCTACCAATTTTGCTTGTTTATTAGATATTTCATATGTTAGCATAATAGGATAATGGTCGGTTATTTTAGAATGAAGTATGATTGGTTTAAGTGTCTTTTGGCTAATAGAGGCACTTTTAAAAAAAATGTGATCTATACAACTTTTAGCATCCCTTTCGACTCTAGTAAATTGATTTATAAGAGACTTGTAGCCGGCAGCATATAACAAGTTTAGGTAGTCCTGGGTGTTACCTAAAATATTAATATTTAAATCCCCTATCAATATTTCCGTATCTTTTGTCGCAATATCCTTTTGGTAAATTTGCAGATCAGAAATGAACAAATTTATATCCGTAGGGCTTGGTCTATATATAGCTGTTATAGATGTAGTTTTGTCTGACATTATTAATTCAATTCTTAGACAATTTATATTGGCAATCTTAACTATTTTAAATTTAAATTTATATACATTTTTAATAAATACGAGCACACCATCATTCTGATTAATTTGACCATCATTATATACACAAACATAATCTTTTAAGCCAAATGCATTTATGTCTTTAATTTGAAAAGTCTCTGTTAACACTATTATATCATAACTATGTTCTAAACTCGCCAATAATGCCTCAAGAAGTGAAAAATTTTTATATATACTGCAAATATTTGTGTGAAATATTGAAAATTGCTTTTTTGTTTTAGTAGATCCAAGTGCCAGTTTGGCTTCAGTAATATTATTGACTTCACATGTATTAATATCAAAACAATCGAAATCTCTTGTATACCCATCCATACTAACCTTTCATTAAAATAAGTAAAATATAAAATAATTCGGCTTATCAAACAAAAAATCCTGTTAAAACAAAGATAAAAAATGAATGCTACAACTGTCCACTAACCTACACAGAACACTTATATCTTCATAACAAAATTAAAAAAAAAATGTACATATCTACAACAAAAAAATCAAGAGATGTGTATATGTATATATATATATATATATATATATATATATATATATATATATATATATATATATATATATATATATATATATATATATATATATATATATATATACATATACATATATATATATATATATATATATATATATATATATATATATATATATATATATATACATATATATATACATATATATATACATATATATATATATATATATATATATATATATATATATATATATATATATATATATATATATATATATATATATATATATATATATATATATATATATATATATATGTGTTGATTTTTACTCCTTCACGGATGGAAAAATACAATGTGTTTTCATTCCGAGTGTACATCCGTTCACTACTGTAGTTCTGAAAAGAACAGTTTTGCTGACGTTTCGCCAAAATCACATTTGGCATTTTCGAAGCTTTCTTTCTCGCGTCCGAATAGAGACTGAAGTGTTGGTGACTGCGACGCTTCCTTTTATACCCCCACTCGGGGCCGAAGGTTATATCTGCGCAGGCGTTGGTCGTTACTTATGTTTTCCGGATGGTGCTGTTGTTGTTGCGCTAATTGCGCTTGAGTTTTTGCGATTTTAGATTTGTCTATTATTGTCTTCCATACTGTTGGTAGTTTTAATGATTCGTCCCTTTTATCTAAATCACCTTGCTTTTCAATTTCTATGGCTTCTCGGATTATTCTGGTCTTATAATGTGCTATATTGGCAATCTCCCTACACCCATCGAAATTTATTTTATGGCCGGTTTCCTGATGATGTAGGAATAAAGCTGAGGTTGTTTGTTTATTTCTGATGCTGAGTTTATGCTCTTCCACTCTTGCTGATATTCGCCTGTTAGTTTGCCCTACGTACAACTTTTCACAGTCCTGGCACGGAATATTGTATACTCCGTGGTTTTCCAATTTGATTTTATCTTTTGGGTTGCCAAGTAGTTTACATATAGCTGTTTGTGGCTTGTGTATTGTTTGTATGTTGTGTTTCCTAAAAATTCTTCCGATTCTGTCTGTTGTGCCTTTTATATATGGTAAGACTACTTGTTGCTTTCCCGGTTCATAATTCTGGTTGTTCGTTGTTCGGGAAACCTGTGCATTAATAGCTTTCTCTATGATGCGATTTGTGTAGCCATTTTTCTTTAAAGCACTAGATATTACCTTTAGTTCGTTTTGTCTCGTCTGTGTTTCAGTTAATCTCACGGATCTGGATATTAGGGTATTTGTGCTGGGTGATGATGTGATTTTGCATTTAAATATCTGTCTGTATGTGTTGGTTTTCTATACACGGTGTATTCGAAATGTGTGTTATGCAGTTTTGTGACCAAAACATCTAAAAACGGTAGTTTGTTGTTTTCCTCTAACTCTAGAGTAAATTGTATTCTGGGGTGGATTGAATTTACGTGAGTCAGAAATTTTTCGAGCTCTGGATGACCATGTTACCATATAAATATGTCATCCACGTAACGAATCCATAATTTGGGCTTTAAACTTGCTTTCTCAAGAGCTTCTTTCTCGAAATATATCATAAATAAATTCGCGACTACTGGTGATAGCGAAGACCCCATTGGAGCACCATCCATTTGTTTATACATTTGCCCGTTGAATGAAAGTATTTTTAAGGCAATGCTCCGAGGGCCGTATTATATATGTGCCTGGAAATCCTAGTTCATAGCAATCTGGTCCAATGCTTCGTCGATGGGAATACTGGGGTATAACGATTTGACATCTAGGCTTGCTATGATATCGTTTTTTTCAAGTCAAGGACGATATCTCGTATAATTCGATATATATATATATATATATATATATATATATATATATATATATATATATATATATATATATATATATTATATAAATTTTGAAGAATGTTATAAGAAAGTGATGTTTTAGAAGTTCTAAAGACATTCTCTATAAAAAAGTATATTATGTTTGGGATACATTAGCAGAGAAAATCAATATCCTCCGACTTTAAGTTGTGGTGTTGTAGAATTATTGGAAAAATGTGTTAATGATAAGTGCTATCTAAAAATGTGTACTATTATTTGGGTTTCTTTCATTTAATTAAATTAAATATACCATATGAGTATCATTACGTGTGTATAACTTCAAATCTGTCTTAAATACATAAATATCTATAGTTGCATCTCTTAATATACTGCCTACACAGTGGGGTCGACTCAGGTAGTTTTATTGAAGTCATTCAGTCAGAACCATTTTTCGTGAAATTTACTATACCCTGTATACTATACATCAGACCATTGAAAATGTGCGAAAGTTGCTTTAAAATTCAATATAGCATCATTGAAAGCGTGTCGAAATTCATCACAGCTTATATAAAAGGTGAAGGCGTTTAAATCTAGATGCAAACACTTATTTTCTCACTTGCTTAGCTATATTTAAAATAATTTATCCGATACGACAATGATTTTTTCCGACCGTAATTACGACTGTGCAATCTGTCGTTTCTGTGACTAACAGCGATACACAATATGCACTTTTTAGGGAAGCACAAGGCAAGTTCCCTTTTCTGGGTTATAAATCGCATCATATACCACAATAAACTGCGGGGCATATTATATTTGAGCGTAATGTAATATAAGTGTTGCACCCAGGGAGATATGGAAATCGGATAAAGTGCCAAACCGGGTTTTATTCCTTTTTTTGCCGGGCACGTAGCGTATGGTGATATTTCCGATGATGTTCGACATTTAGAAAGATGCTCCACGGTGTGACTTTTACCTCTGAGGCCCGAAAGGTCACCAGGGGTTAATTGATAGTATTTACGACACTAAAGGGACAGCTTATCCCTTAATATTGCTCTGCATAACATTTTCATAGGTCAACGCTGAGTCTCTGTGTAAAAAAAATATACGAGGGAAATTAGAAAAGACACACCGAAAAATAAAGATAAAAACAATAATTGGTCTCAAGCATATATTTTATAAATATATAAACTAGTGACCAATTGCGAACAATAATATCCCAGAATATGTGGGCAATCTCTCGGATTTAGGTAGTTTGTAAAACAAATGTATCAGCTTATATAATAAACCTTTTTCCTAATCCTGTACATTAGGAAAAAGTTTATATTGCTATCTCGCTACCTATTGTCAGGGTTCATTTTTGTAGATAGAAAAAAATAAAGTTGTATGGATTTCACGGAACTTCCTAGAAAAAATAACTTTCAATATACAGAGTGAATCAGAAAATAGTAGCGTACCAAATTTTTTAGAGTTTTTAGATTCTCCTTTTCAAACATGTGTGATATGTCTATACTTGGGATCTGTAATTTTTGAGATATTCGATTTTAAAATTCCCCCTTTTCCTAATTAATTTACATGAAATCGTGTCCAAGGTGTTTTGCTGGTACTGACATTGTCAGATTGTCACTATCGGTTAACTTGTCTGTGTTAGTTTTGCCCAACAAAATGGGCTATTCCATTGCAAACAAATTAAATATAATACGCTTATATTATGTCAATTTCCCAGTAGAACTGTCCCAACACGAAGCACAATAAGATATCTAGTAAACAAATTTGAAGATGCCAAATGTTTAATTAGAAGTAGAAAAACTGCTAATCCAAACACAAAGTGACTTAAGCGCTTTGCTATTACTGAAGCCGCGATTTATTTTTAAAAATCATTTGGCAAAATTCAACAAACTCTTCATCGTTACAATTATCACCTATATAAATTTTTACCCGTTCATGGTCTAACTTAAGAACAGAAACGATAAAGATTAATTTTTTGTCAAGAAATGTTTTTTAAATCCTCTTCTTTCACACATTTTACTGATGAAGCTAAATTTACTATTAATGGTATGTTTCATCGTCACAATAAACATTTCTGGGCGACAAACAACTCACAAAATTAAAGTAGTCAAAATTCAAGGACGACAAAGTTTGAACGTTTGATGTGGCATTCTAAAAAATAATTCTATCGCACCATTCTTTTTCTGTGAAAGTCGTACTGGTGTCAGATATCTCCAATATCTGAAAAATGATATAGAACAGCAATTAGATAACATTCCTGTAAATCAGAGACTTACGTTCATTTGGCGACAGGATAACGCTTCACAATGTTTGAAATGCTATTCAGTTTTTGAATCGGAACTATGATCTGTGGATTGGACGAAATGGACATATAAGATGGCCAGCAAACAGTCCAGACCTGACGCTGAACATTGAATGTGTTCAGATCTCGTGGATTAAAGATCCCTGACGATGCCTTGTGCAATCGAAGACGAAACGTCGGTTGGTAATTCCAATTTGACAATGCCTAATCCCAAGAACCATGATTTCTTAATTGATTAGAGCCGTGAAAGCTTCCGTTCTATCTACGTATTTTTAGAATTTTTTGTTAGAAAAAATGAAAATGTCTACATTTTTCTGTTGAAAATCAAACACATAAATTCTTTCAAATCCAAATATCTCGAGAACGATTGCTCGTAACGACTTCTAGCAAGAATACCTTTTTGACATAAAAATATTAGAGAAATCAATTTTTTTTACTCAAAAAAAAATTACAAGCGCGTACAAAAGAGCTATGACCTTTCAATAGCGCCCCCTATAGGTCAGAGAAATACTAACAGAAGAATAGATGTGTAGCGGGTTTAGGACAGAAATAAAAATAACTTTTTTTCTTAAAAAAAATAGCCGACGTTTCGACTATATATTTAGTCTTCTTCAGGGTTATTTTGAAGGCAGTTGCTGTTGTGCGTCCATACTGAATGTCGGGTTTGTATTGTTATTGTTGTAAAAATAATGTCATGGTCTTCCTTAGGTTTCACATGGACACGTATATACTTTTGTGTGTTGACATAAATCCCATATTTTAAAATAGCCCTGAAGAAGACTAAATATATAGTCGATTAAAGAAAAAAGGGATTTTTATTTTTTTTCTTCTATTCTTAAATTTATTAGGACGTTAAATATCTCGTTATGGCGAAATACTTTTTTTTCACAAACTACCCAAATCCGAGAGATTGCCTACATATTCTGGGACACCCTGTATAAGCAGTATTCAAAAATTTGTATTACTTAGGTTTCTTTCATTTACTGCATTAAATACATAAATGTCGAAAGTCCCATCGCTTACTACACAATGGGATTGACACAGGCAGTTTTATTTCAGTCATTCAGTCAGACCTATATTTCCTGAGATTTACTATAAAGCATCTTTTTGGACAATAAAGCTACATCTAATACTCCAAATTTTAAATAAAATTCTATAAACGTAAACTTTAAAGTGATTTGATCTAAATTAAATTCTGAACTGCTTCATCACACCGTAGAAAATATTGGGCATATCTTTGAGGGTGACAACCACTGATTTGGCTTTTACACCCCATAAAAAACGTCACGTTCGTGATTACATGTATATCCATTGGGGGATGTCATTGTTTTCTTTAAATTAACTTTTCTATTGTTTAGAGACGGTCAACTAGGGTGATCGGTTTTGGTACTTATTTTATCGTCTGTTACGGTAAATTAATTTGCTTTTCAGATTGCCGGATTAAAAAGTTGAAGACCGAAACCAAATTAAATCACAATATTTGATTTTTCGTTGTGTCTAGCCTCCTGGTTTCGGTATTAATATCAATCTCGGGTGACTTGTGAACGTAAAAACTCCTATTGGGCAGATATCGCTGCTTTGCTGCGTACGATAATTAAAACACTATTATATTCAAAATTAGGGGTTTATTTTTTTTAAATAAAAAAGATGCCAACACACAGGGGCTGAACCATATCTTTCTGAGTGACTGATAACTAGGCTTAGAAATATATGCATTTGCATGAAAGCATATGCAAATGCATATTTTGGCAATTTTTGTATTTAAATGCATATTTTGCAGTTATTACAGGAAAAATGTATATATTCTAATTTTTCTGAATATTTTTTTATTTCCCAAGACAAATTTGATGTATCTCAAATATAATCCATAATAATAAAATAATAAAAAATGTCTAATTGCTGTCCTTTCTTAAAATTGTTATAATTACCCAATAAAACTGTGCTTTAAAAACTATGGATTTACCACGGCTTTACAATCATAAATACGCACGTCTTAAGAATGTTAGAAATAATTTTTCAATTCAGTTTAGTTTAAACATTGTGGCGTGAACATTGCCCAATATGCCGAAAGAAAAATGTTCATTAAGTGCCGTATTAAATCAATTCGGGAAAGATTTTCCTGATTTTACGACTGACGGTTTTGTGCTGTTTTGTAAATATTGTGATGTTCCTGTTACTGCGAACAAGAAATTCCAAGTGACACAACACATAGGAACTACAAAGCATCAGATCCAAAAAAGTAAAAAGTGTGCTCAGAAACAAGTTTTAATCACCACAACATTTTCCCAAGCACTGGGACCCAAATGATCAAAGTTAAATGAGGATTTGTGCAAGGCGTTTATTAGTGCGGATATTCCACTGAATAAATTAAGTATTCCTGCCCTGAAGTCATTTTTAGAGCAGTACCCAAAGACATCAATTCCACATGAATCCACGTTAAGGAAAAACTATGTTCCAGATTTGTACAATAAGACAGTTACCGAATTGCGGGAAAATGAAGAAGATAAAAGTATATGGGTGTCACTAGATGAAACAACTGATGTGGAACAGAGATGTGTTGCTAATTTTGATTTTGGTGTGTTGGGTGTGGAAGCAGAAAGGGATAAATCATATTTACTGACAATGAAGACCTTAGACAAAGTAACTGTTGCTGGATTTTTCAACGACTCTCTTACTCTTTTATGGCCCGGTGGTATTAAACATGATAGAGTGTTAGTGGCAATTACAGATGATGCTTCATACATGTGCAAAGCAATGAGTGGTCTACAAATATTGTACCCTGAAACGATACATGCCACATGTCTTGCCCATGGACTTCATCGAGTTGCAGAACAGGTTCGTGTTTTTTATCCACGAATGAACGATCCGATTTCCTCGGTGAAGAAAGTATTCCTAAAAGCTCCGACTCGGGTAGAAAAATTTAGCGAAACTGCAGGAAACATCCCCTTGCCCCCATCACCAATTGTAACTAGATGGGGAACTTGGATAAACGCTGCCATTTATTACGCAGATTAACATTTCGAGGCAATAAAAAACATAGTCAACCAATTTAATGCGGAATACTCACATTGTATACAAGAAGCACAAAACGTTTTGCTCAAAGAAGATGTACGTGAGGATTTAATTTACATTAAAAATAATTTTTCTTGCTTGTCTAATACTATAAAAAAAATTGTATGAAAAGACTTTCTTTGTCAAAAAGCGTACAAATGATAGAAAAAGTGAGTGAAACTATAACTAACACTAAAAATAAAGTAATTTCTCAAAAATTAGCTACGGTTTTACAAAAAAATATTGGTTACAAAAATTTGAAAAGTATTAGTGCAGTTTTGGACAATAAAGAGACATTGAATCTAGATAATGAACAATTTTTAATAAACAGTGATTTGACTTTGTTTGAATATGTTCCAATCGTATCTTGTGATGTTGAACGAGTATTTTCTGAGTATAAAGTACTATTGTCAGATAATAAAAGAAAATTTGAATTTGATAATTTTTTACATCATATAGTTATAAAATGTAACCGCAACTTGTTGAATAGCATAGACAATAAGTTTTAAACAGGTTTATTCTTTAGTTAGTTTTTTAGTTAGCTATATATTAAAATGTTATTTAAAAAAATACTTTTATTATATAGTTGCATTAATGTACTAATTACTGGTAAAAATAGCGTCTTAAGGATACCTTGAAGTGTAAATAATAAATTATTTTAATTGCTATGCTTTATTTCTGTTTGCATGCATGTTTAAGTGCATATTTTCCCTTGTTTCAGAGCGTATTTGCATGCATATTTTTAGATTTTTAAATGCATAATTATCCAATTATCCTAAGCCTACTGATAACTATCTAACCCTCTAACAGAATTTAGAAGCAAATCATACTTCAAACATCAATTTCTGAAAATTTTCTATGATTCCTAAAAATCTCTGAAAAGCACATAACATTTTCTATTAATTATTGCATATTTTTCATAATTTCCTAAAATTTATAAAATTATTAGACAACACCTATTTCCGAACGTGAGGCGCCCTTCGTGTATCCCCCATATCTCTCTCCGCGGCTACGGCACTGATACGGCATGTGGCCTAGGATTCCTTGTACGTAGCGTAAAAAAAACTACTTTGTCTACCAGAAAAGGGTTATCAAGAGCGAACACACAAAACGGCCTAATGAATTTTATTGAGCGAATTAAATAGAGAAAACCTATTCACCGGTATTACACGAGATAAAACTAAGGCCGTGACATAAAATGAAAGAGTCGAGGATGGACCTGAACTAGATAATAGGCGGCCATGGCATGCGGGCACAATAGTGACCGGCCAGAATACAATTCCAACAATGCATTTGTTTATCCCGACCGTTATCTTTATAATGAAAGTGCAAGACAATACATTTATTGTCACACCAGCACGAATCCTCACGCCTTGAACTTACACGAGCACTAGCCAACTTTGATATTTCGAGTTCCCGAACGAAAATTTGGTACAATGTAACACCTTAAAACTTATACAGGGCGTCCTAGATGTCTGTTAGTATGCATTAGTTATGTAGAGTTATTCAGGATGGCCTATTAAAATGTTATGCCAGTATGGTACGTGACAATTTTTCAATTGTAATTTATGTTGAGAGATATTTGTGATTAGGTATGAAAAATGCTTCGAACAACTTTTTTTTGTATAATCTTTACGAATTTGGCCTTTTATTTTTAACTGGTTTAAAACACCTGTGATATCACAGGTTTCTAAATAGAGTACAGCCGGAAGCCGATTCGACTCCACTCGAAATTTAGGTTTTTCAACTGACTTCAAAAAAGGAGGGGTTCTCTTATATAACGTCAAACGCCAAATACAATTTGGCATTTGGCGTTTGACGTTATATAAAAAAACACAGGTATAAGGGCGATAAAGGCAACGATTTTATAATTACGTTTACAATTTTTAATAGCGTCGTTTACTTCTCTATTCGACATTTCTTCTATTATATTATACAGAACTGGATATACATATACTAGAAAATATAATATTTTCAAAAATGGAACTTGTAAAAAATCACTAAAAAATGAGAAATAAAATATAAAAAAAAATCTCTAACCTAATAGAGATTTTACTATGTGATTCAGAGAGTATCACGTCACTATTTTGAAGTCGAACTACCCAGTAAATTTGGTCGCTACTAGGGTTGGAATTGTTTTATAGTTTACATTTAGTTTACCTAGGCGTATCTTCTATAATATGGCCATCAATAAAATCTTCATGCACTAACCTAGGCAACAGTTGCAAGGCCCCCAAAAAATTTCTGCGCATGTCTCGAAATACGAATTCATTATTGGTCGGTCTGTTTGGACATTTATAAATGTTCTATAGGAAGTCAAGATTGCCATTTGACTTCGGGCTCCGCGGTTGGATGAAAGTTCCACAAAAGAGCCCTGAGAGCAAGTGATTCGGGCATCAGTTGTAAAAGATATAAGGCTAGCTATATATTTAGTTTATATGTAACGTACTCTAAAATACATCAACTATATTTTGTAATGGGTGGGTGAGGATGCTTTGGGCGTCGACTTCAAAATGTCTATATTTAAGGAATAAATAAAATATTATTTTTTACCTTTTAGCGATTTTTTTTTGAAGTTAATTGTATTTTTTAAAATATTTTACTATATCGTAGGTTTGAACCTGGCTTGGCTGGCTACGCATGCGCACTTCTAAAAAATAATGTAATTGAAAGGAAGGAAAAAAACGCTGAGGTTATTTTCTTGATTTCTCTTCATGTTATATTCACTATCTTCAATAAAAATAATAACATTAAATACCAACAAATTTATATAAAAATAAATTCCCAACAAAATTTTGGTACATCGTAAATCTTTAAAATGTTTTCTATTAGTATGAATTATTTATGTAAAGTTATTCACGGTGGCTTATTAGAAAATTTTAACAAACAAAAAACTAAACTAATGGTAAAAATATATTTAACAAACATGAATTGTGGAGTTATACCTGAATTTTATGGCTAGTATGTAAAATTTGCAAATTTTTATATTACTGAAAAAGTCCGAATAGTAATAATTGTATTACAGGTAGATATATACACGGTGGGGCAAAAAAATAATTATTATTATTTAATAAAAGTTTTGAAGAAATATTCAATAGAACTACGTATGCAACATAAAATAAATTTAATTGTTAATATTTCATATTTATTTTAATATGTGAAATAATTAATTATATCATTTTTAACAAAATTTCTACGGTTTTTTTCTTTCTAATATATCTCAACAATCTAAATTTAGAGAATAAAAACGTATCTGCTATTTAATTTTTCCTTAAAAACACCCGCTCAAAAACGGCAACATCGCAGGATTCATCGAACATATGACAACAACAATTCGCAAACATAGCAGATGTAATGGTTTTGTCTTTGTTGCTTCCACTTCCACCTGGCTTAATTTTTTGTTGTGTAAGTTAATTCCATACCTGTTTAATACCTGGTGTATACAACTAATGAATATGAATATGTAAACATGTTATTTATTTGTGGGCAATGTAGACATCTCCCAGTGCGGGATACGGGAAGTGTAAATGTTCGTCAAAATAATCGTAGATCTCAGAGACAAATAGCACCAGAAAACAAAGGAACATAGTTTAGTTCTTTCAAAGGAAAACTGGTGTGGACACTCAAACAATTTCGCGACAAGTAAGATTTCCCATTTCAGCATTTACTTTAAGTTTTTTAAATACTTTTTCTAGTGTGTAAATTACCTAACTAGTGCTATAAATTAAAGGGCATGATTATTTTGTATTAATTTTTAGAAGGTATTAAACTTAATTAGAGTTCTGCAGTTAAAATTATACAAATAAATAATCTCAGAAATTACTATTACTTAGTTTCAATGACAGGTGGTTTTTATCTTTTTTATACGCGCCGATATTATGCAAACAAACCACTATCCTTTTTAATAAATAATGAATTAATGTCTCAGACCTATGGGTTTTTTATATTTCTTTGTTCACAAAACACAGCTGATGATTGATCACGTGTTTTACAAGCGAATAGCAACGTTGCCATGTTGTCAAAAACTTAATTTAAACCTGTAATATCTCGGAAACCCCTCAGAATTTGTTCTATAGCATATAAGAATTTTTTATTCAAAATCATCCATATTATCAGCTGTTAAAATATTTGTAGTCAAACCCCTAATACCACTTGGTAAACTACACAATTGGTAAAATGCGTTTCGTCCGACCATAAAACTTTTTTGAAAAAAAAAAAATGGGCTTTTCTTGGCATTTGTTTCAATACCAATGAGAAAATCGCAGTCTTATCTCAAAATCACTTTCATTTAGCCCTCGTACAAGAGTGGGTTTGTAAGGACGGTAACGGGCTGCTTTCAAGACGTCATGAGTGGTTTCATTATTTTCTTGATACTTTTTTGGTCGAGGTTTCCACTCCAACTTCCATATGCAAGTAGGTTGGAAATAAGTGTGGAGAACATTTTTCTCCCAGGTTGACGTCTTTCCGGACATATTTTAAAATAATCGTTGGCGGTACTCTCCGCATTTCTTTGATTTTGAATATAAGTTACTAGCATGAACAATTTCTCTACGTTTGAAAAAATGTCCGGGATTTCGCAGAATACTTTACAATTTTTGACACCAATTCAATAAAATGTGCAGGTAAATGAAAATATCTGACAGCTTTAGTACCATAGCCAGTGGCGGCTATTCAGGTGAAGTAGGTGAAGTGCTACTTTACCAGGAAAAATAAACAAACAAACATCTAACTATATTTATTATATATCTCTTAAAATTTAAATTTTTACATTCATTTATTCACCTAATTGGCAAAAAATAAACTGTACATCTCGAATAAATATTTTACTTGACCGTTGGCGGCATGTCTTTTTAAAACTTTCAATCGAACTTTATTATAACAACTATAACAGTGGCGCAAACCGCTTCGCCTTTGCTGGAGGTGCTATGTTTAGTTTACGATTTTCCTACTACGTTGTCATGACAACGCGTACGTAATGACGTCGAGCATATGGAAGAGTAATGTTCACCAGCGCCATACAACGCTCTCGGTGAATTGCTAACGCAGTACACTACACCCACGTGTCGTTCAGTTTGGGGTGGTTGTTTACTTTCATTTTCGCGGATTTCGCTGCAACCGGATAGTTCCATTGCAGTTTGCTTCTCTGTTTTGTGTTATATTTATGTATGGTGTTGTTACAACTTTGGTGTCGGGTTTATTAATTTACATTATTGATGAATCCGATCACGGATGTGGTTTGCATTTTGTTGGAAACTCCATTTAATCGATGGAAGAAACAAGATCAGAGTTTTAATTGTCTTCCTGGTTTTCGGCATACAAATGGTTATGTAGTAGTCAAATATTACAAAAATTGTTTTGCTGGCCTTGTTTACTAGTTTCCAATAAATATTCAGTGTGGATTAGGGAAGGATTTGCAGGTTAAATATATGAAGGTGTCTACATAAACATGAAGACTCGGCGGAGCATTTAAAATGCGAATTAATGCTAAAAACATTTGTAAAAAATTAAAGCACTATAGCTGATACTTTAAAAGAAAATACTAAACTATATAAAATACATTTTAACGAAAACGTCTGATTAAATAGACTATTTATGTGCTTGGTAATTGACGCAGTTTTGTACCTTACAAAACAAGAGTTAGTCTTTCGCGGCCATGATGCCAGCAGCGAGTCAATAAATAGGGGGAATTTTAAAAAGATTTTAGGTTTATTAATATCGAGAAGTTCCCAAGAACTAAAAGATCATCACGAAAAAATTTTTTTTATAAATATAATAAAATAATATAATAAATATATAAATAATGAGCACACAGTTTTTTTCTGTGTAAGTGGATGACTCCAATTATATTACGCAAACCTCCCAGTGCTCCATAATTTTAAGATACGTTAATTCAGAAGTTTCAGTAGTCGAAAGATTCTTAGGATTTTATAATGTCAGCTCCGGTAGAACGTCGGAGAATTTATATTCTCTATTGGATCAAATTTTGGACCAATTTGACTATAAACATAAATTAATAGGGCAATGTTACGATGGCGCAAGTGTGATGTCTGGCCTTCAAAAAAAAAAAGAAAAAGCCCCGCAGGCTGTATTTGTCCATCGTCTTGCTGCTATGAAGGATAGGAGAATTGATTTAGTATACAAAATTTAGGTAAGTCGTAAAAAAATATTCTACCCCTTCCACATATAAAAAAGTTCTGGAAAAAAATTATTGCGATATTTTCTTGCTTCGTTTGCACTTCACTTACTTTTTCACCCGCGAGCCGCCACTGACCATAGCAACGGCAAATATGCTTCACTGTCATCTTCGCAGTCATGACCAACTCGAACAAAAAACGAATTTTGTCGTTTTTTGACTTTTTTTTCATAACCGAAACGTCGAAATCAAAATCTAAGGAATATTGCCCTTAAAAAGTTGCCTAAATAATGTTTTTACAGATTTTGAAAATATTAAGAATTAAAAAAAAATACAACACTTATTCGAAAATGCAAACTTTTAGTTTTTTCGAAATATCTCAAAAAAGAAAAAAGATAGAGCCGTCATCAAACCGGCATTGAATGTACAATTGAATGGTTTACAATTATCCTCATTTAATCATCTTTCTATCCCTTATAGTTTCCAAGATCCCAATACTTTCCCTACCTATTTCAGACACACTATATATCAAAGTTAATAATAAATTAAAAAAGTAATTCAAAAATTATAAATGTAGATATTTTTTTTGCTCCCCTGTTTAAATAAGTTTTGTTCATTCGGTATTTAACATCCGAAGAAAGCAAAATATGTCACTTTATTTTAAGCAAATATAGTTGAAGCCTGTAACAAATACTGTTCTTTACATTTTACATAATGTTATTAGGAATTTCAACCGAATATTAGTGGACACAATCGTATTAACAATATTTTATTATATATTCAAAAATTTCGATGTATTTTACCACATGCATACGTGTCCCTTTTTAATGTTTTTCGGGAAACTTTTTACGTTTGATATATATTTATAATGCTAATTTGAGCTAGTGCGCCCGCATTTCACGGGAGGATATAAAATTTGAAAAGTTATATGGGCCCAAAAGGCTAGACTGTCTATATACCGTTGGGAAAAGGACGGACAAGCTTCGGCTGCGTTACGATTGCTATAAATCCTTGCTAATAGCTCGACAACAATGGCATTGCTAGTCGTCGTGCAATTTTAGCGGTACGCCTTTTCAATGTAGTCCACCCACATGCTACGTTTACCTAAAACTGTGCCAACTTACATTATTTATTATTGACTGCTACTTGTTATTTTCCATTTTTGTCCCTGCCGGTATTTTCGATTTTTGCCTAGTGTTTACCCTTTTTCAACTAGAAAGGGGTATATACAGAGTTTCCCAGAATAGGTAGGCAATCTCTGAGATATAAATAGAGCAAGTAAAAATAATGTTTGTCATATTTATCTAAACTACTCGCCAACTGGAAAATGATTTGGAAAACAGGTTTTCCAAATAATTTTGGTATCATTTGACATAAATTTATAATATTTGTTTTATTGATGTAATAGCTTAAGTTACTTAGGAAAATGTTAAGAAGCAAAGGTAGCGGGACGGAGGGAAGAACGTCGAGATGAAACTACTTTTAAATTTCTTTACTACACCATTTTTATCTTCGTAAAGATATTTCATTAAAAACATCTATGTTTGTCGCTTAGACATTTTTAAAGATAGAAGGTCCTCTTTATCAATTTCCAAAAATTGACTCCTTTTCGAGAAAAACGATCATTTATAAAACACTGCATTTACTAATTTAAATTCATTTACTTGAAAATTTGCATTGTCGGTAACGTCCGGTGACTTTTGATTGACATTGAATAATGACAGATTTTGACAAAAATGCACTTATCAGTAAAGACATCACGTAATTATTAAGCAAAAATTATACAAAATTATTTTTCCAAACATGTATGCATTTTATGTTATTTAGTTGAAAAACCTATAGGTTGGTTGTACAGGGTGTCCCATTTTGGGTACTTTTGCGGGATATCTCCGTTATTTTTATAGATAGAAAGTTGCGCGACAGTGTGCTACTTTTTAGTAAAACTAAAGATGCCGTTAAGTAACTTTTCATAGCCCTTTTAGTTTTTAAGATACAGGGCTAAATTGAAAATGTTCCATTTAAGGCACCCCTCGTATCTCAACTATCAGATAACTTATCGAAAATGTGAAAACTGTTTCGTATATAACTTTTCCCGTAGAACTCAATACAGGGTCAGATCAAAAAGCTATCGGACCCTACTTTATTTTTTTTAAATGGAACACCCTGTATATTAATAGACTATAATTTTTTTCTTTTTTTACTTTTTTAAAAATATATAATAGTATAGCACTTTTTCTCAGAAACACGCAAATAAATGACAATTCTCTGAAATTAAATGCATAATTTAATAGTAGGTTATGGGCTATTGTTTGACAACAAACAAAAATAATTGTCGAGTATTTGTATCGGTTTTTGGATCGACTTTTGGTTTATAAAGCAGTTTATAAAATTCTGTAGGAGCCTCGGAATAATATTTCCAAAGGTAAGTAAGCTATTATGGTTATGAAAATATGTATTATCATTATAAGTTTTTGCTTGTTAGATATCCAGAAAAATAACTGTTTTTTGAAATATTTGCTCGTTTAAAAGCAAATTTAATTAAGCACGGATCATTTGTTCACCCGCGTCCTAAAACATACAACAAAGAGAACAGGGAAAGAAAAGAGATACATGTTTTGGGATATACAGGGTGTTTCTTAATTGAGTGTCAATATTTAAGGAGGTTATTTTTGGGTCCATTTTAAGAAGAAAACTTCATATAAACATATATCCTAAACGGTGTAAATTTTGAGATGCAGGGTGTTAAACTTTCAATAATTTTATAATTTTTCGATAATATCTCTAATACCACTCTAGATATTGTAATGAAATTTGGTATAGAGGTACTATGCATCTAGTGGAATTTTTTGATGTAGAACATTTTTTTTTATTTCCACCAGTGGCGTCCGTACGGAATCCGACCTGCATATTTTCCCAGACATTGATGGTACGCCACTGATTTTTTTTTAAATAAAAATTATTTTTGAAATTCCCATTCATTTTTGAGCAAGTTTGATCTGTTGGTAATTTTGAGTTGAACGCACGGTTTTCGTTTTAAAAATAAAAACCGTTTCTCTGCAGAGTTTTAACAATATCGCTAATATGACAACACCAATCGCCAAGGCATGCAAGGAAATTTTTTTTTACTGAAATTCAAGAAATCAAATTTACTTATGAATAACTAATACCCAAAGATTTCAAAATTATTATTTGAGCTTATAATTTTTTAACACGAAACTATAAAATACTATTAGTTCATCAATAAAGAAAGATTACTAATAATAATTATTATTGTAGTAGTCTTTGGCTGTCAGAATTAATACCTCTCTTGTAACTTAATTTGACAGTTCAGCTTTCAGATTCAGTCGGGTTTAATTAATTTTGTGTTCTAAATATCTGATATATCTGAGAAAAGAAATGGTTGAGTTTACCAATGAAGAGTTGGCAGACATGCATGGTTTGGCTGAAGGCAGTTCACCTGAAGCTAGGCGATTATATCAAGAGCGCTTTCCTGGTAGAGTCATACCAGATAGGCGAATATTTGCAAATGTGCGTAGAAGGTTGACTGAAACAGGTACATTCAAGCCAAATATTCAATTAAAAGGGGCCCATCGGACTGTAAGAACTCCAGAAATTGAAGAGGCAGTATTAAATTTCATAGATGAAAATCCTGCACTGAGTACTAGGAAAATTGGAATTAACCTAAATATTTCGCACATCCTAGTTTGGAGAATTCTACATGATTTTTTTTTATACCCATATCACATTCAACGAGTGCAAGCCTTACTTCCCCGAGATCTTCCTTGCCGAGTTAATTTTTGTGAATGGTTTTTGGAAAAAATTGCGCGTAATCCGTTATTTGATCGCGAAATAATGTTCACAGATGAAACGAACTTCTCCAGGAACGCTATCAGAAACTTCCACAATAATCATATCTGGGCCGACGAGAACCCCCATGCCATTGTAGAACATCATCATCAAGAGCAATTCTCTGTAAATGTTTGGGCTGGCATTATCGAAAATCGCCTAATTGGACTTTTTTTCCTCCCAGAAAGACTAAATGGCCATAATTATCGCCGGTTTCTTGAGAACGATTTGCCGATATTGTTAGAAGATATACCAATTCTGATTAGAACCAGAATGTGAAGCCAGAGAATATTTGAACCGCACATTTAACAACAGATGGGTAGGTCGTGGCGGACCCCGACCATGGCCCCCTAGGTCCCTAGACCTAAATAGTTTGGATTTTTTTCTATGGGGACATCTTAAATCTTTAGTTTACCGCACTCCAGTAAACACTGTAGAGGAGCTGAAGGATCGTATAAGACATTCTTGCGATATTATCAGAAACACCGAGGGTATCCTTCAAAGAGTTCGCGACAACATTAGGAAGAGAGTGTAGGTGTTGGGCATTTTCAACAACTTATCTAATTTTTTTCTTCTATTTTGTTTCACAAAGTGTGCTGTCAATTTGTTAAAACCTAATTATTTTTGTTGAAATTATTAATTATGTACCTAGTTGTATTAGTATAGTTTTGTAAATAACTTGTTATTGTTGAAGAATGTCATATTATTTTAATAAAATTTATAAAAGGTATTTATGAAGGAACAGACTTCTGAAAAACATTGACATGGTGGTCCTAGATTGGTGGCTAAAGACAACATACTATTATCTACAAATATCTCTCACTAAGATAAAGCGATTTCTGATTTTAATAAGAATGTACATAGTAATTACTTTCACGCCACTGATTTTTCTAAAATAAAGCATTTTTATTGATTCATTTGTTTGCTTTTGAAAACTTTTAGTATTTATTTTCGACAAGATTTGATTTCTCGAGTTTAATACAATAATATTCCTCTGCATGCATGGTGATATCCGTCTTATGACCAGGATTGTTTCGACCATGCAGAGAAACGGTTTTTATCTTTTAAAACGAAAACCGTGCGTCCAACACAAAATTACCAAGGGATCAAACTTGCTCAAAAATGAATGAAAATTTCAAAAATAAGTGGCGTACCATCAATGTCTGGGAAAATATGCAGGTCGGATTCCGTACGGACGCCACTGGTGGAAATTAAAAAAATGTTCTACATCAAAAAATTCCACTAGATGCATAGTACCTCTATGCCAAATTTCATTACAATATCTAGAGTGGTATTCGAGATATTATCGAAAAATTATGAAATTATTGAAAGTTTAACACCCTGTATCTCAAAATTTACACCGTTTAAGACATATGTTTATATGAAGTTTTCTTCTTAAAATGGAACCAAAAATCACCTCCTTAAATATTGACACTCAATTAAGAAACACCCTGTATAGAAGCAGCACCTTCGTCCTAAAAAAATTGAGAAGGAAATTAGTGTCCTAAAAACTGACGGCCAGAGGATCTTGAAGAAATATAAATATCATCCATACAAATTTAATATAGTTCAACATTTGCAACCTGGCGATGCTGAGTTGGGGCATTGTTTTGCCAGTAGCATTTGGCAGGTTTGTTATCTGGTAAGACGAATGTTTTTTTTTTTAAGTGCGGGAATTTTTAATCGTCACAATACCAGGAACTGGCATAGTGAAAATCAGCATTTAATGTTTGACAGGGCACAACAAGGACGCTTTGGAGTTGGGGTGTCATGTTTTATTTTGGGCAGACATATTGTTTATAGGATTTTTGAAGGAGGCCTTACAGCACGTAGATACCTAGAAATCCTTGAGGGAGTTATTCCAGAACTGCTCGAAAGTATTCCATTAGCCCAATATAATGCTGTTTACCTACAGCAAGATGGTGCCCCAAGTCACAACTCTATGCTCTTAAGGGAATTTCTGATAATAACTTTCCTCAAAGATGGATAGGTACCAACGGACCTATTAGATGGCCTCCACGATCTCCAGATCTCTCAATTTTAGATTTTTTGTATGGGGCTATTTACAAAATGAAGTATATAAAACACGATATGACGGCATAGCACCTTTAAACATTTGTTATTTCTTTTTTTTAATAATGTTATTTTTTGTGTTTGTTAAATTGTTACTTTATGCTAAAAAACTGTTGTTACAAACTTACTGTTATTAAAAACACTATAGGTATTTTTATATAAGAAGATACCTATATACAAGGTATCCAATTCTTCGTTAGCAGTATGTAACTTTCAATTGTTTATTATTGTTATTCATGGCCTACTATTAAATTATGCATTTAATTTCAGAAAATTGTATTAGCGTGTTTCTGAGAAAAAGTGCGTACTGTTATATATTTTTGAAAAGGTAAAAAAAAGACAAATTTTATAGTCAATAAATATACAGGGTGTTCGATTTAAAAAAAACAAAGTAGGGTCCGATAACTTTTTGACCTGACCCTGGACATTAATTCCGAAGGCGTAATTGAGTTCTACGGAAAAAGTTATATAAGACACAGATTTACATTTTCGATAAGTTATCTGATCTGAAATACCAGGGGTGCCTGAAAATGCAACATTGTCAATTTTGCCCTGTTTCTTAAAAACTAAAAGGGCTATGATAAATTTGTTAACAGCATCTTTAGTTTTACGAACAAGTAGCACACTGTGGCGAAAACTCCAACTTTCTATCTATAAAAATAACGGAGATACCCTGCAAAAGTATCCAAAATGGGACACCCTGTACATGGGCACCTCCCAGTATGATACATTCTCTTGCCCGTCGAATTTATTTCCCTCAGAAATTGCTTTAAACTAACTTTCTTGTTACGTCAAACGCTAACTCATTCAGATCCTTTAAATTTCGTATCGGTTTAAGTGATGATAGACCTTCTTGCCGAAAGTTTTTTAGCATTTAAAATTTCTCTTGTTTTTGAACTCTCAAATGATCTTTTGATTCCACTTCGTTTCGAGGGATACAACATGGCAAAAATAAAAGATATAGGGTCCTCTGCGTATCTCTCGAGAAAAATAGCATATTATGTATGAGTATAGAATGACTCAAAAAGAGGTAGCAAACCCAACATTATTTTTAATTCAACACCCTGTATATTATATAGTCATTACTAAGGATGGGCGTTTTATCGATATATCGATAGGTGAGCGATATAAATAAAAAAATATCGATATTTTTAAATGTGTGTTTTATCTAGTATGAAAGCACTTTTAGAACAATTTAAATAAAGCTGTTCACGCCTTCAAGGTTATCAAAGTTATTTGTAGCTTATCTATTTTCACTTTTTTGGTTATTTCCTGACAATTAATGTCGATAAAAACTTTTCTTACATTCAAATGAGTGCCATAGATGATCATAACTCACTAATAAATAATAAAAGCGTATTGTAATTTTTTTTCTTACATAAACAAGTACTATATTTAAACTTATTTCCATTAGACAGGACGTTTTCACGTTTTTGAAATAAACAAAATATATTCTATTAAAAAAATTGTTTCAATAAACACCTTTTTTGTTTAAATCAAATGATTTGTTTGTCAGTGTGTTCTAAAGTTAGCAAAGAAATAGTTTATTATATTATATTAAAAAAAGCGTTACTTTGAATAATTCCAACTTTCACGTATCTCTATTATCACATTATTCATTTCAATTATTAGTTATTATTATTTACAGGTTGGTAATCGCGCTTCTTAGAAGTGCATTGGCGTAACTAAACTGCTGGAACTTTTATTTTAAATACGGATAAAGATTTTGAGATAGTATTCAGCTCGATAAGGGCAGCATCAGGACACCATAGCAACCGTCTTATACAGGGAGTTATATAAGATCCTGTTATTTTTTAAAAAGTTTCTTCGACTAGACTTCTTACTATAGAAGATTTCTCTTTCTCTTTGTGCAACCAAAATAATCTAAAGCTAGGGAAGAAGAAACAATTTCTAGCGATTTGGAATTTTTTTCTTCGTTTCCGACATACGGGCTTTTTTCGAAAAATTGATTTTTTAAAATAATCTACTGAACAAAGCCCACTTGTGGTAATCAAAGGTATATCTATCAGATTATATACAAAATTGGCACCCTTAAATTTTCCAACATGAATATTGTATATAGGGTTCACCAAAAACTAAGAGGTGGACGTTAAATAGTGGTTTGTTGGGTTTGTTTTTTTCTATCAATCTTAAATCGATGTTGCTTCTAAATGCCAGTTTTAGTAATAATGGACATTTTTACGGAAACTGTTTTTTTACATTTGAAATTTGCTCTAGTTCCTCCAGTTATTGCCTTTAATTTAAAACAGATTTTTTTTTAATAAAAAATGAAAAATCCCCTTTTATCTTTGATATAATTCCCTTTGTCCCAATAAAATACAGTTTCATATGTTATTTTTGTTAATACAGACTTACTTAAACTGTTTACCTATCATTTCGAATTAACTGAGAATATGTCCCAATAATACAGTGGGTAACAAAGGTTTGGAACACTACCTACCTTGCGGAGCAGAAATTCAACATTGTTAAAGTTTAGAATCGGTAGACTTTTTGGTGCACCCTGTATACAGTATTCATGGTGGAATACTTAAGGGTGCCAACTCTGTTCGTAATCTGATAGACCATACTGAATCTATTTGCCATAAGTGGGTTTTGTTCAGCAGACAATTTAAAAAAAAATGTATTTCTCTAAAAAACCCTGCATGTCGAAAAGGAAAAATTTCAAAATCGCTGGAAAATGTTTTTTTGTACCTAGCTGTAGATTTTTTTGGTTGCACAAAGAGAAAAAGAAATCTTCCACAGTAAGAGTTCTGGTCGAATAAACTTTTCAAAAAATGACAGGGTTTTATATAACACTCTGTATAAGATGGTTCATATGGAGTCCTTACCGGGTTGCATACTCGTATTGTAGTTAGAAAAAAAAATTTATAATAAAATTGATATTGATTTATAAAGGACAAATTAATAAACGTTGAATTAGTTAATTAAGGGCTCACCCTTGTATATATAACAGCATTCCTCGGTTATAAACAGTATAAAAACTAATTGATTTTCGCATTCAAATAATGTTTGCCGTGTGTGTGACCGTTGGGGGGGCGTGCTTATTCGTTAGGCGGTGTACACGGCGGATAGCTGTGATGAAGCAAATCCTCTCGGCTGTGAAAAGCCAAAAGTGTTCGGTCAGTTGGGCACATCAGCATACAAAATGTCTGACGGCATTTAACACTTCCCGCGAAGGTCTGATGGGATTACTGACAGTTGAAGCACCTCGATTGGAATGGAACAAAACAAAAGATGTATGGGATTATTAAAAGGAATTTTCGACAGAGGCGGCCCGCCTTTTTTTCGCAAACCAATAGAGTTTTGCATCAATTGCTTATAAGTAAATGCATTGCCGTTCATAATTATCTGCTTATACAATTTTTCAGTCAAATTTCGGTATTCAATATCGGTACTATTATTTGACAAAATTAAATGCGGCAAAAAGTAAAATGATGCAAAAGCCTTCAAGAATATGCGTCTTGAAATGAGACCGTTGAAAAAACGATTTGTCATTTATACAGGGTGAAATGCAACAGGCTTCTAAAATTTTAAAAATACATTGCTAACCCAAATTTGCCGGAGTAACTTTCTTAAATTCATGCAAGTATTAACCATAGGCAGAATAATTTTTCAATATTTTATTAAACTCAGTTATGTTAATGCATACATTTTTTAAATTTAAATTTAAAATTTTAGGGAATTTTTTAATTATGTATGTTATTTATCACTGGTTTTTCGATGCCGCTTGTATAAAAGATATATAAATAACATAAACTTTATACAGGTTGTTGCAAACTCTATGCTCATGCTCACTAGGACCTCGCAGAAAAGTAAGATTTAAAAAAAGTTTTAATAGCGATAAAGTTACGCATTGTAAAACTTACTTTTTTAATACTGTCGAAAA
Organism: Kuschelorhynchus macadamiae; assembly: GCA_030620095.1. Classification (NCBI taxonomy): domain Eukaryota; kingdom Metazoa; phylum Arthropoda; class Insecta; order Coleoptera; family Curculionidae; genus Kuschelorhynchus; species Kuschelorhynchus macadamiae. The sequence goes on from JAUTXW010001557.1 coordinate 3,010,502, forward strand.
CTAAAAACTGAAATATTTAAATTGATTTTAATTTTTTACTCACTATATTTGAGACGTTGCATAATTAACATTTTCACTGCAAATTTTGTCCATCACAAAATGGTATTTTTTAACTTTCTGTTCGGACGGTTCGGTCCCAATCACCAATTACATGAATTTATACATGTATATTCTATGGTATTTTCTAAAGCTTTTGATTTTCCAAATCAATAATTTATTCGATTTGAATAAATTTGTTCAAAACATTAGATCCCAAAAAAATTTTAATAAAACATAAGCTTACAAAATGGAAAAAAGCCTTTGCAAGCAAACCTTTTAAATTGTAGATGCATTTTAAGAAATTTAACCTTAGTTTTATTGGGGAATTCAAATATAGAATTAAATACAGTGTTATCAATTTAAAAAAATGTAATTTTATTATGCCACGTATTTTTGACGCACCCTGTGTGTCTGAGAGAATGTAGCTGTATCTGATATGCATATAGCCTGCAAGGTTGATTTAAAAATAAAGTTCAGTAGTTAGAGACGGACGGGTAAGTTGTGCCCCACCCTGTATAATGGTTTTAATAATTATGTACTTTTTGGACACTCTGTATACGAAAACTTAATAATAAAGAAAAAAACATACTCAGTTAGGTATAACTTTAATTAGAAAGTGCCTAGAATTGGTAATTTACAAGAAAGTAGTTTTTATGTTAAAAAATTAATCAAAATTACTCAGACTACGGGTAATAATTCTATGAAATTTAAAAATCGTCCCGAGGTTTGAAGTCACTTTTATCAAAAATAATAGGAAAAAGTAAAAATACCCTTTACGGAATTCAGGAGACAAAGTCTAATTTAAGAAAATAAGAAAGAGATATAACGGTCTGAAAAAATTAATTAGTACGGCCTTGAAGTAAAATTAACAGTCAGGGAGGCAAAACTGTATTTACTTTTTCTCAACGCGTCCTTGGAGAAGCCAAGACGATCAAAATAATAGTCTTTTTAATAAGAGTTTTTAATTTAGAGAGAAAAATGTTGAAGAAATGCGTATTACAAGAAAAATATTAATAAAAAAAGAAACAAATCAAATATCAAAATTTTGAGAAATTAGTTTTTTCCTAAGAACCTGTTTACTGAGTACATACATATAAAATCAAAATAATTTCAGATTTGCAAATTGTCGCTTTTGACAAAGTTCGTGTAAAAAAAACTACTTTTGTCTTATCCCTCGTATATACCAGCCCAAAGCATCCCTTAAAACACACATGCTACAAAAATATTAATAAAACATAAGCCTACAAAATGTAAAAAACCGTTTGTAGACAAACCATTTTGTTTACAAGTTATAGCCATTTAAATTTAGGTTAAATTTTAAAAAATTGCGAGCCAACTAAATTCTTTATATCCTTAATCACGTGATCTTATGCTTCTTAGTACTAGTTCACTTGTGAATCAATATTTGTACAATATACACAATAGTACAATTACAAGTATATCTATACAGAAAAGGTATGTTACCTTAACTATCTTGTCAAGGTTAATTTTATTTCTACGCCAATGGATTGATAGATGCTATCAATAGTTAAATCGTTGTAAACTGGCCCCCCAACCTCGAGAATTTCGATATTATTGTACTTATTTATTAGGCAAAACCTGGACCCGGGGACCGAGATCATGTAAATTGATATCTTATCTCTAGCCAACCCTTGGTCCGTTTGTTAGTTGGGGCCTCTCTGTTACCGAGTGATAATTTGATTTATTTTCTAGCCTAAGAAGTTCTTTATTTATGTTCTCACTTACACAAGAGCTTTATAAGTTTAGGACAAACTATAAATGTTACGTATTATATATTCTTTAATACCTGAAAAATGTAAAATTTAATTTTACAAATGTTATACGGGGTTATTAGCTCGGCATCTAGACATATGCGATAATAAAGATAAATATGAGAACAATAAAATCTTATTTCTTAACTGTTTTCTACCCTTTGTGTATAAGCCTCTCCTAGTCTCTTCCAATTTCCGTGGTTCTGTGCCACTTGGTACCAGTATAAACCTACTACCCTTTTCAGATCGTCATCTCATCTGCGGTCTTCCTACGCTATGTTTGTTCCTCCATGGTCTCCATCTCACTAGTCTGCCGCTCTACTTTTCCTCGTCTCTGTCCAGCTCTACTTCAAAGTAGCTGCTCTCCTAATTAAATCCATTATCCAGTTAGTATTTTTCTTATTTTGCTCGTTGGTCTTCTAGATCAGCGTCAATCTCCAACACCCTGGTTATCCTAGATTGACCCAAATATGTATATATTTCAGTCTTGTCAATATTATTATTTCCAGTTGTTACATGGGCTACTGCATCATATTGATTTGTCATATATTGAGTTTTTCCAAAGTTTAGATCCAATCCCACCAATTTTGTAGTATCAGCAATGTCTTTAATAAAGGACGTGAGTTCCTGATATATTAAGCAAAATCTCAGATGTTGAGCGTCTTTTAAAACTAGGATACATCATGACAATATTTACTAGGTAATTTTTAAAGGAATGCGTATCAAAATTTTGTTTAACTAATTTACAAGAAGAATAAAATCACCCTGTATAGTGCTCCACACGAGAGGGTGAAATTAGGCTGAGGCGTTTAAACATCGGTGGTCTAACCAAATCGGATGAGGAATCATCAGACGTAAGTGTGACATGCCGCCGACAAGAGAGAAAGATTATTCACCCTTCTAAACCAATTTTGGCTTGAGGGTGACGGCCCTAAAAATTAAAAGCCGCAGATTTGCACTGTGCTATTATAACAAAAACTACCCCTCCCTCACTCTTGGGCTCTGTTCTGATTCATAAAGTCGAGGTCCCTTGGCACGGGCGCCCTTAGTTCAGATAATGTGCTTATATGTCAAGATAGTAAAAATCGATACAAGAAAATTATTTGATTTGAGGGGTGCATAGATAACCTTATTTTTTTGAGATATATCGGTCATTCATTTGACAGCTAGTCTCCTCTGCAAACAAGTATATGAAAGTATTTTTTTATAAAATAGTGTTATAATGGATTCATTTCGATACTCTTTTGGGTGTCGAAATGGTAGTGCGATAAAATTTTTATTGCCATATTTTTTTAAAATTAACTTAAGGATAAAATGCAGGGGCCCACTTACTTGCGCTTTCCTCTTGACTTTTTTTTTACTTTTTGATATTTTTTATGTGAAAAGTTATTTTTGAGAATTTCAAGAAAAGCAAAAATATTTATAAACAGTGAGCTTTTTTCGTAAACCAACAGGTATATGCACGTAATTTGGGTATTGTATTAGATACGGAATTACGATTTAGAGAATATATTGAAATATTAATTAAAAAATCATATTTATCCTTGAAGATATTATATAATAGCCGCCATATTCTGAGCTTATCTTTACGCAAGATGCTTTGGAATTTACTAGTTTTGTCAAACTTTAATTATTGTGATGTTTTATACGGCCTTTGTCTAGACGCGGCAAATAAAAATCGGATTCAGAAAGTACAAAACACATGTTCAAGGCTTATCTTCGATCTTAGAAAATTCGATTATATTTCTCATACTTTTAATGAATTGAACTGGTTAAAAATGGATAACCGTAGATCCCTACATTTAGGTAGTTTTTTTATGTAAATTCTTCATAATAAAATTCTACCATCATCTTTAAGAAATAAGTTTTTGTTTCGAGCAGACATTCACCCTCGAAAGGTTAGATTTCGGAATAAAATTACACTACCTCATCATCAGAGTGCCATGTTTCAAAGGTCGTTTACTTATAACGGTATGCAATTATACAACTCATTGCCAGACGATCTAATAGACTTAAGTAAAAATAAATTTAAATTTCAATTCAAGAAATATCTTGTTTACGCTCAAATATAAGTTTCTCAACTGTTCATATTTTTTTGGATTTCGTGTTTTCCTTGTGTGCAGTTACAGGATAGGCTCCCAACTTTATTTACTACCACTTTTTTCTAAATTAGTTTTTCTATTTACTACAATTTCTTTTCCCTAGTATAAAAAGTTGTTTTCACATAATCAGCGAGCCAGTTTCAGTAGAGTAGCCTTCTCGGCTAGACTGCTTCTCGCTTTCTAGTATTTTTTTCTTTTAGTTTAAGTGTATACATTTGTATAATGTTTTGTAAAAAAAACAATAAAAGACATCTATTATTATTATTATTATTATTATTATGACTTTGCCCTAGGGCATTCACACTTCCTCAAAGGGGAATATTCACTCATCCCAGATATCTCAGATATCAAAAGGATTGAGCTCTGGTTTCCATGTGATCGGACCCGTTGGGCAACTCTTCTTTCTTCTGTCTTCCCCAGAAATTTCCGAACTGTACGGGCAGTTCCAAGTAATACCGCTTTTTGCATGTTCTTGTATATATGGTCGCTGAGACCTAATGCTTTAGTGTTCTCCAGAAAATTTTTCGCAATGACACCGGTTGTTGAAATAATTATTGGAATTATGGGTAGGTTGTTGTTATTTGGTATAGCAACATCGATCAGTGTTGTTTTTCTAGACAGCTTATCTACAAGTATAATGTCTGGTCTATTATGAGCAGCTCGTTGGTCAGTGAGCACAGATCTATCCCAATACAATTTATATTCGTTATTCTCGGGGATGGGCTCCGCTTTGTACTTGTAGTAAGGAACTTTGTCTGATTGCATTAGTTTAAAGTTAGCAGCTAGTTCTTGGTGCAGTATCTTAGTTTCTCCATCCAAGTTTGCAGCTTTTCCTGCTCGGTTTTGAATTGGCTGAGCATGTTTTGATCCCTTAGATGTAGAGGTGTTGATTCATCGGCCTCACATATAGCTCTATGAAGTGTGGATGCCTCGGCCTGCCTAAAAAAGTAAAGACGCAGTTTTACTACCTGTTGTTCTAACTGCTTACCTATATCTACCAATCCTCTTCCTCCCAGGTGGCGTGGTAGTGTTGTTCGTTCTGTTGCACTACGTGGATGATGTTTCTGTGCCTTTGTCATTAACGTCCTCAATTTGCGCTGAATACTATCAATATCTGTTTTAGTCCATCTTACGAGACCAAAAGAATATGTCAGTGGGGAGCATGCATAAGTATTGAGGGCCTTGCTCAAGTTCTTGCTGTTAAGGCTTGTTTTTAGTAGCTGTTTTACTCTTTTCGTAAATTCATTGGTTAGTTCAGTCTTCATAATTTGTTGGTCTATTCTTTGGGCCTGTTCCATTCCAAGATATTTATAGGACTCTTCTGGATTCATGGCTTCGATGTTCTGGCCATTTTGCATTTCATAGGCGCCTGGTTGCAATTTTCCTTTTACTATATTTACGACTCGGCACTTGTCAAGACCAAACTGCATTGCTATATCTTTAGAAAAGTCTTCAACTATCTTTAGCATTTGTTGTAGTTGATTTTTGGTGGCTGCGTACAGTTTTAAGTCGTCCATATATAAAAGATGGTTTAATCTTGCGCGTTCGGAGTTATTATGTTTGATTGCGAAGTTGTAGTGGAATTTAGGCGACGCGACAGCGGATTCATCGACAGACAGAACCATAATGGACTAAGCGAGTCACCCTGGAATATGCCTCTTCTGATAGGGATAGTGTTGGTCTCAATACAGTCGTTATAAGGCATTTGTAGTCGTATCTTGGTTCTCCAGGTTGTCATTATATGATCTAAGAATTGAATAATATTAGGATCTATTTTATAAATCCTTGTAGTCGATGTAGGCCGAGTAAAGGTTTCTTTTCTTGTTATGGGTCTGATTGCGTATTACAGAATAATAATAATAATAATTATTATTATTATTTCGAGTCGTATAACGAAAGGGACAATGTTTTAATTAACTCGTTCTGATGAAACGAGATTATTCTATACATTCTAACGGCTTCTAATGGAGTTATAAATAGTGTGTAATATCATAAATATATAAATGACTGTCCAACTGGCAAATACAATTCTCTAACTAAAAATTTTAATTTCAACATTTCTAAACAGTAATTACTGTAAGCTTATTACGCCTTCCTAGTTCCTCTGCATTCATACCAACTCCATTACTAATAATATAATATTTAAATACTGATTTTCGTTCAACAGTATCTATTTTAGGCTTTAATGGCACAGTGGAAAATTTCTAATTAGAGTTTTGTGAAATATTATATTTGACTTTAATATGAACGGATGAAATAAATAGGAAACTCATCATGTCCCAAAAACAAACTTCTATCTGTAGTTATAATTTGTAGCTCCGGATTTTGCATTATTAACATAGTCCAGTGATCAGGGGGTTGGGGACGTGCAAAATACTAATGTGCACTAATTTTTTGCTCAGACGTAGACCGTTAGGGAGTTGTACTGCATCAATTTATATGATTTTTTTATTAAATCATCCTCTAGTGACCGAGACCTTTTAACATTATTTTTTTTGCATTTTAAATTTATACAGGATGTTTTAAAAAATCGGGCCACTGATTAATCACGATTCTGCTTAAACCGAATGACGTAAAAAGCTGAATTTTGGCATACAGGTTCATTGTAGAATGTAAAAGTTTGATAAGAAGGGATTTTTCTAAACTCAAATTTCATGGGGGGTGAAACCGCCCCTCAAATATTATAAAAAATGTTATTAAGAAAACGGTTGGTCCTTTGGAAAAACGCTTAAACTCGTGTATTTTATTTGATTATTTTACATATTTTGAAATTTCTTAAAAATTGATATAGGGTGCTTCAAAAAAATCGGGCCACTAAAATAGTAAAGTAAATAGCTGAAGTTTGGCACACAGGTTTATGGTAGGATGTGTATGTTCGATAATAAAGAATTTTTCATAAATCAGATTTCAAGGGGATGAAACAGATCCCTAAATATTACAATATTTTTCATTTAAAAAATATAAATATCCCAAGTCCCTGTTGATAAAAATTGACAGAATATGCAACAAAAAACGTGGTTTGTAAAGAGGTATTTAAGTACGCGTAAGGTGATTTAGGTACCTCTTTATATGCCTTATTCGAACGAAGTCGTGGGTACTCGCCAATTTTTTATTTATAATTCAAAATGCGTTTGGAAGAAGACATCTGTGGCTACATAACCTAACCTCAAAGAAACTATTTTTCTTTCAAACTTAATTTTTACAAAAAGTATGAGAACTGCAGAAAAAAAGATGAACTGCCTTACATTTTTGCTCTACCTGCGATAATTCGGAAGACATTAGGCAAAAACTATTTTTTGCCACTTTTGGGTCAATTTTTTTTTGTAATTCAGATGTTTCGACATACAAAACATTAAGTTTCCTTCATTTTATTTCAGAATGAAGAATTTTAACAATGTCAACAACTGTGTTTGATTCGTTTAGTAGATGAGTTGCTTAATGTGGATTATTAAAATGTTTGTATGTAACTAGCTTTATGTTCTTTTATTCATTGTTCAAAACATCTGCCGGTTTGATCCACAAATGTATAATTTGTGGACACGAACCACACTTCAGCACGTGAACTCCTGATTTCTTCTTTTTATTTTGAGTAAACTAATTATTTTTTATTATTTTCTCTAATGTATTGTTGGTCTTAAAACTGATTTCTAGAAAGGTGTTTAAAATTTTGGTACTCAATTTACCGATATGGGTTATAGTTTTAAAGGTACTGTGGTTAACGTTTTTAACTGATGGATAAACTAAATTGATTGCTTTTTTATAAGATTTGTTGACGATTATTAAATCTGCTTTGCGTCCGTAATTTTCATGTGATAAAGGTACAAGTCTGTGAATAAAAGAGTTAAAAGCTGACGGTTTTTGTGAATAAACATGACATGAATTATTATAACGATATCTGTGTGTGACGGCTTATGATAGAGAAATCTTTTTTTTTTGTATGTGTTATAGTTAGGTCAAAAAAATTAATAGATTTATTTGGTTCTATTTCTGCGGTAAACTTAATTCTTGAATGTAAATTATTTATAAATTTTAGGAATTGTTTTAATTGTCGTTCTGTACCTATATTTTTCTTCTAAATTGTACATAAAGATTTCAGCCAACAACGGACTTAACGGATTTCCCATTATTAAACCCTCATTTGATATATATAATTCACTATTAAATTCAAAATAATTTTCATGCAGATAGACTGAGAGAGCATTTAAAATATCTCTCCAAAGCAAAATTCTAATTCTTAACAATCAACCATATTTCCCTATTCTATATAATGTTGTAATACCTTGACCATATACAAGACACTTTAAATTAAGCATACTTGTGAATATTTAAATGTAATTTTGAGAATTATTGGTTAATTATTTAGTTTCCATTAAACCTAAGAATCTACCTTTAATTTTTCACAACCCTCTGTCTTCACTAATATGAGGGATACCCCGTAAAAACAACGAAAACGGGATACCCTTCACAAGACAAAATTTTCTGCGAACATGCGTCGCCCATTACGTTAGTTTGTTGAAATTATAACTTTCAACTTTAACCTTATTGTCAAAACAGTGAGGTGCCTAACGGGGGTATCAAATGTACGGGCATTTGCTTACGTCGAGACTGACTTTGTATTTTCCGATCAAGGTAAGAAGTAATGAGAGATTTTCCAGTCTAAAATGAGAATAGAAAAGCTTGGACAGTCGACGAAAAAAGTAAACTTTGTGTTAATATAAAATCATTTTTAAAAATGTACTTAGCTTTCGTGAAATAATAAAATACATTTTAAAACGTTTCATCAAAATGCATCACAAAAAGCATGCCTCAATCTGTACAAGCCTCGTGCGTAAAAATTGTCTCATTATTTCTCACCGCAAAGGCAATCCGTTTATAGAAAGCGCTTAGTTGCATCTTGTCAAGATCACAGCCGCGCAAGGGCATCCCTCCGAGATCAGGGACCGAACAATTGTAATTTGATGCCCTGTATACTTCCCGAAAATAAAGAATTGCCCCCTCACCCTCGCATAAAAAACTTCTTATAATTTAGTTTTCCTGTCAATAGACACGCGTCAACCGTTCGTGACCCCCAAAGTACGTTGGGGTGGAATTACACGACTGTTATTGAATTGAAACAAATGTATCACAAATAAAGCAAATATAACAATTTAATTATAATATAAAACTCTGTAGTGAAAAAATATAAAACAAATTATACAGGGTTTACACAACGTTTAATGACAGATTGTTGACGTCAAAATAAGCCGATTTAAGCCAACTTACCTATATACAAAAGTTTCGTTTCGCCTTCCCTTCCAGACAAGGTTCTAACGAAGTAAGAACTGTCGCATGTACTTTTACAAGTAGTCGACGACACAAATAAATTATTTAATATTGTAAATTGTACTAATGTACAATATTACTAATGACAGTGAACTTTTTATTCGGATATATGTAATTAAGTTTTAAAAATAAGTTTTCAGTTCCCATTTTGTAACAACTTAGAAATCAAAAACATTTTTCCCATTGCTAAGCCATCAGACTGTTTGTAAAATTTGCCATTAAATGAGAAAAAAAATTGAGAAAAGCAAAAGTTTAAAAGAGATAAGATGTGTACAATTTTCTAATTATCAACAAAAATGATTTGAGGAGGGTACATTTAATTTATTAAAATAATTCTTATGAAGAAAGTTTACATATTTTTTCAAATTTTCATATATGGTTTTTATATTTTGATACTTCTGATTTTACGTTAGTTGTTTTTTATAAAATTGAGTAAATTAAATTAATCTTTTTATCAAACTTTTTATTAAAATTTTCTAAGCGAAAGTTATTTCCTTGCTTTCTACGTGCACACAGCCACTTTTCTCATTTTCATAAATAAAATAGTTTTTGTTCAATAATAGAAGTTCTTATATATAACTTTGCGACGTTTTAAACAAAAACCTTAATAATTTAATTAATAATGATGACTTAAACAATAAATTCACCCCTTTTTTCACAGAAGTGGTTAAGTTTTGACTTTGCCTGGTTATAGTATAAGACTTTTTTGTTGAAAATGACCCGTAGTTTTACGTGTTAAAATATTTTAGCGTTTTCCTTCTTCCCTGAATAGTTGTTACAAAGAATAATGGACATCAATAAATATTTAGTCAGTCATCTGATTTCATAAAGATGATTATTATATATCGGAAATGTATCTCTTAAAAAGTACAGCGTGGCATACGAGCAATTATTAAAGTGCTTTTGTATTATAAGGGCTATTTGGAGTGTTAAATCCGAGCCAGTTCAATAGGATCAGAGATCGGCTCTTAGGCACGGGGTATATCATGCCCTAAAGAGGGTAATCTATTTAATCGATATTAATTTTGTCCATGAATCTCTCAAGAGGTCTCAGTGGATCCTTAAGACCTCAAGTTTTTATATTCAAGGTCTCTTTAAGTGAGACTTTGGAATTTCCATGCAGTTAGTTTTTAAAGGTGTCAAAGTGGGAATTTTGCGTTTTCAGTTGCTTGGAAGCAAATGTATGCATTGGTAAAAATTTGACATGATCTAAGTTTTTAATTTGTTTATTATTATTATCGAAATGGACAATCAATTTCTCAACAAATGTTGGGTTCCAAGCCCATTCCGGATGCATGCATCAAAAGGAGTGTTATTGTGTAAAAATTTTCTCACTATGTGGCAAGTACTGAGCAGGACTGCCTTCTGGATATCGATGAAGGTGTTAGTATGCAGTCCTATGATTTTCAGGTTCTGTTTTAGTGTTTTTGGGAACTAGTCCAGTTGATGATACGATGATGGATATCACATGAACCATATTCAGTCGCCAAATTTGCTGTATCTCGATGGCCAGCTCCGCATATTTGGCCTTTTTCTCTTGATATGTTGTTATTGTTGGGTACAGCGACATCTACAAAATAAGCTGTCTTTGTTTCCTTATTTAACAGTACCACATCAGGCCAATTATTCGTCACCCGTCTGTCGGTGATAATTCCCCGGTCGTAGTACAGTTTGAAGGCATTATTTTCAAGCACTGAACTTGGTTGGTATTTATATTAGAGCACAAAGGTGTTCAGGAGCCCGTATTTATTGGCGAGCTTCTGATGTATGATGTTACACACCTGATTATGTCGCAGCCAGATGTTATATGCTGTATAGTCTCTGATCTCTCGCTACATTTTCGACACTTATCGGATTCAACGCACCGGTCTTTGATGATGAATTTCGTGTATTAATAACTTGGTCCTGTATTGCCATCATAAATCCTTCTGTCTCTGGGAATAGTTGTCCATCCTTCAGCCACCTGTTGGATGCTTCCTTATCTATGTGTAGCTGATTCAAGTCGTTGTGATGTCGCCGTGCAGTGCCATTTGAGCCCACTGCTCTTATTTATCGGGGTCTGTAAGTGACTTTAGTCCCTCTAGCTCCATGTGAGTTCATTTCAAGATTCGGCAACTGTAGGTCAACATAGGCATAGCATAGGTGTTAATTGCTGTAATGAGAATTCCGGCGTTTAGTTCTGTCTTAAGAAGAGTTCGCACTCTTTGAACGTACTGACCTTTCATCTTGGTCTTACCTTGCTTATCCTGGAGCAGTCTAGCTTGTTGAAATCCTAGGTATTTGTAGGTCTGTCGTTGGTTCATCGCTTGAACTATTTCTCCATTGGGTAGGGCTACATCACCATTAATAACTTTGCCTTTTTCGTTGTTTAATTTGCTTTATATTTTTCCATTCAAAATTTCATATGGATGTCTTTCGAGAAGGTGTATGTCACGTCAATAAACTTTTTTAGTTGGTTATGGTTTCCACCATAGAGCGGGACTCGTCTCTATTCGCTTTGATGTTGAAGCAATGTCTTGTATTGTTGAGCAACGTGGGGAGGGGGTTCATCGCTAAGCAGAACCAAAGTGGTTTTAACGAGTCTCTTTGGTAAATTCCCCTATTGATGTGTATCTCATCAGTAAATAGAGATTGATCGCCATTATATATCCTCAGGTTCGTTCTCCACTGGTGCTTAATAGTTGCCAGGAAATTGATGATCATAGGGTGCATTTTGTATATTCCTAGTATGTCTATGAGCCAGGAATATGATACACTGTCAAACGCCTTTTTATAGTCTATAAAAGCAGTGTGTACGTTGCGTTGTTTTTTCTTTGCCTGCACCACAGAGTCGATTATAAGTTGTTCTTTGCATCCTTGATGGTCTCAAATGCATCCCTTCTGTTCCTAATAGGTTGTGACTGTCAATATGATGATAGATACGATTTGCAGTGCATCCTGTTAGGATCTTGTACATGGTGGGCAAACAGGTTATGGGCCTGTACTGGGGCGGGACTTCTGTCCTATTGCTTTGGAGTAGCATAGCTGTAGTGCGTAAAATTCGGGGGTTGTCTCCGGATGATTCATTATTTTAGTAAAATGACGGGTCATAGCTTCATGGAGGACGTCAAGTTTCTTATACCAGAAATTGTGAATATGGTCAACTCCTGGCTACTTCCAGTCGCTCGTTTTCTTAATAAAACTGCTAACTTCCTCCTTGGTGATAGAGTCAAATTTCATTTGTGGTGTTTGAATCTGATCACGTTGAGATTGTATCCATGTAGCATTTGGTTTTTCCCAGATGTTCGACCAATACTCGGTCAAATGCTCGTTCCTGGGTAGCATCTTCTCAGTACTGGTTTGGTCTTTGGTGTTATTGATATACCGATAGAGCTGTCTTTGGGTGGTGTTGAAAAGTCAGATCTGTCGTTTTCTCTTTGAGCATTTGTTGTATCTCTGCAGACTTTTCGCTTTAGATTTATTTATTTATTTATTTATTTATTCACACAATACATACAGAGTAATAACTCCAAATTGTACATAAAAAAAAGTTTTAACTAAAGATAATCAAAATCAATCCTTGGTGCTTCTAACAAATGCTGATCTTTAATTCTACATTTAAATACCTCAAAGCTGAACTTAAAAAGATCTATTTCTCTAAAATTATCGTTATAGTTCCTCATAAGCCTATCAGTAAGGCTCTGGTGCATGCTATAATTAGTTCGATGATACATATTTTGAAAGAGGTTCCTAGACCTTGTTCGCCTTTGAGGTATGCGAAAATATATTTTAGACAGTAGATGGCTGCAATCAATTGTACCATTTAGGAGCTTATGCAAAAAGTATGCTAAAGCATTATGCCTTCGTTTTTGTAGGCTTCCAATTCCAGCAAGTTGAATGCGTGTTGCATAAGTTAGGTCCTTGTATGAAAATCTTAACTTAAATAAAAGAAACTTAACGTATTTATTTTGGAGCATTTCCAATCGCTGTATGTGACGGTTGTAACTAGGACACCAAATAACACTGTTATACTCTAAAATACTTTGCACCAAACAATTATACAATGCCTTAATGGCCCTAACATCACAAATCCTGAAACATGTGCGACGAACAAAACCTAACATCCTAGAAGCTTTCATTAAAATAGTGTCAATGTGTTTGTTAAAGCTAAGATCCCTATTAAAAGTAACACCCAAATCGTTAAAACTATGTACAGATTCCAAGATAGTATTTCTAATGGAATATGGACATTCTAACGGACATTTACACTTGGAAAAACGCATAATCTTACACTTAGACACATTAATTTGTAAAAAATTTAAGTCACACCATTTAGCTAAATTATTTAGGTCATTCTGGACAGCCACACAGTCCTCAAAGCTTCTCACAGCTTAAAACAACTTTACGTCGTCGGCATATAAAAGATACTCACACTTCTCAAAGACAGATGCAATGTCATTTATATGGGATCCCATACCTTCCGGGATGCTACACTGCCAAGTCTTACACACTGTTTACGGTTCTTGAGGTATGAGTCTATCCACTGAATGTATGCTCCAGTTACGCCCAAAGCAGAAAGCTTTGCTATAAGTAGTTCAGGGCATACCCGATCAAACGCTTTTGCAAGATCGGTATAGACCACATCCACTTGTGAACCTCCCTCGATGTTCGTTACTAAGTATTCCTGAAAGACACCCAGGTGGTGGCAGTAGATCTTCCTTTGAAAAAGTTGTTTTGGGGATAGGCGATGCTTAAAAGTCTCAAAAAGTTCTCAGATTTGTTTATTGTTTATTATTATTATTATTATTATTATTATTTATTTTTTATAACATCTTTTACATAGTCTACAAAAAATAAATTATGCCCTTTATTATTTTCCGCCATAATGGATTTACACAAAAATATTACTAGTTTATCCCTACATCACACTTTATTTTGCGCAAATTTTGAAGTCCATTCGATTTTTAACAAAATTTGAAGTCATTCGGAGGAGTAGTTTTCGAACGACAGACAGACAGACTGACGGAAATGGGGAACTATGTTTTTGGGGGTCTAGGAACAAAAAAATGTAGGAAAGTAAAATGTAAAAATTTTGTATAAAATATGGAAAACTCAAAATTCAAACTTTAAGAGCTTTGATGAGGAGGTCGTGATCTAAAAATTTATCAGAAAAATTGACTCAAAGCCATTTCCCGTAAGAAATGTGCGGTACAAATTTAACATAGTTTGAGGAAAGGAGGCATATATTCGGACTAAAGATCATTCTTTGCTGATGTTTTTATCACAGGGCAATTTTGGATTGTAAAATGTAAAAGGCTTACCATAATTTTATAATGATTTTTCACTCGAATCGAGCAAAAAGGAACATAAACCATTATATTCAAATTTCCGACATTTACAATTTTAAAGCCCTAAATTGGATAAAACGTGAACCAGTCCATATTAACACTTAATAAATCTGAATCTCATTGATGTAGCTAACGAAATTACATGCATGGCTTGGTTCAAATCACGGTTTTCAACATAGCTGATCTCGATACCGGAATTATTTATGTCAGCACTATTGAGAATTTGATGGTATCGTGATTTTTTCCGTGTGAAAGCGTTTTTATTTTTATGTTCAAAATAAAATTCAATTAGTTACAGGACGTTTAATGGAATATTACAGCAGTAGCAAACATTTTTGCGAATAAATGCAGATTTGTGTAATTAATTTAATTAGCAGTATGTGCCGTTTTAACTTGGGAACTATTAAGGTCTGTAGTCCCCGGTCGGCTCCAAAATATATATAAATGATATTTTTTCCAGAAGAAAAAGGAATACGGATTCATTAAAATACTTAAATAATTAAGTAAGAATAACAATAATAAAATTAATAAATCTGCAAATTAAATCATATTATTTATTGATTTAAATTAATTGATACTTGAACGTGAAAACATTGTCCTCTGTCTGAAAAGGGCCTTAATGAACACTTAGAGCAGCAGAAAATTTATTTGCCTGCTCTTCACATGGAATTAGGGCTTATAAACATTTTTGTTAAACCCTTAAATGAAGAAGGAAATGTTTTTCTTTACTTATTTCTTAAAGAAAGAATGTTCGTTGGGTCGCAAATACAATTTTTTAAAAAAAATATTTTGAAAGTACACTTTCGAGAAAAGAAAATAGGGCATACAAAAATGTATGCAAAAACTTCCTAGGTAACAAGAAATCGGAGAACTACAAAAATCTAGGTGAGGAACTTATCCAATCTTACAAAACGTTTGGTTGGAATATGTCACCGTCCCAGTGGGAATTCTTCAGTGACGGCTCCTGGGAAAATTCTCTTTAAAAAAGTAGATAAATATTTTTCAAAAATAAATTTGCAAACATCCTAAAAACGCCCAAACCAAAATGTAGTTTATTATTTCCTGGGCACATAGCAAAATAGGTGGGTATCCCTATTATCGTTGCTTGACAACATACAAATAACGCCATTAACAGCAGTCCATGGGCCACCGTCCACAGATATTCTAATATATTTATATTCTATTTATCATAGACGGTGGCTCGGCCAGCCGATTCCATCATCTCACTTGCTAGACTTCAGCTACTAATTCACGCGGTACGTAGTACGTTCGCATACATCCCCATGCTATAACGTTCGTTGTAGCTTATATCACCCAACACCGGCCCGTCTCGGTGTGGCCGTATCCCCGGAATATAATTACTAATTGTAATTATTATAAAATGATACTATTTATTTTTAAATTAATTTGTTAGTTCTTTACATGAGTCATGATGGTTAATATATTATAATTTTTTAGTAATTTTCACTCCATTTTACATGTTTAAATGTGGTGACGAAATATGAAGTTAATATTTTAAAATATCATTTGTAATTTGTTTTATAAGTTGGCCGGCCGCGTGATTGTTCTTGCTGGACAATATAGTTTTTTGGTTGTGTATGTAGCTTTCACTTTGGCACCTATTTTATTTTCCTCTTGAGGCAAGATAAATTAAAATATCGAAAAATTGAATTGACTGACTAGAGCGTTTTACTAACATTTTTTTCTCATTTATTAAATTTATACTCTAGCCTAGATCTGCTATATATAGGTTGGTGCCTACCTAATTATCATTGAAGAAATAAACGGAAAATAATAAGACTAGTATTTGACCATATTTGGACGCGGCACCAATTAACACCACATTGACTTCAAGGGCGATTTTAGGAAACCTTTCTGAGGTGGAGGGGGTTAATTTAAAATAAAAGTTTGTTAATATATTTTATTGCAAATGGTATGAGAACAACATAAATACCCATATTTTTTATCATACTTGTTGTGGCATAAGTGAAAAAAAAAACAGCCTCTAATAAATAGTTATTCCTCCAGCAAATTTATTAATTGCATTGTTTATATTTACATCAATACTCTATCTATGGATATGCAAAACACCCAATCCAACAGGTCGCTCTTGTGCTATAGTGTTTCCTAGTCAAGTTTTTAATCGAAATTTTCACGTAAAAATATGTAAATTACACATGATGTTTGACTTGCCTGGGGGGAGGGAGAACATTGATGACATGATTTATATTTTTCGATTTGATGAACAGAAATGTCAAAGTTATTTTGAATTCTAGTGTTTAAATTATGAATATTATTTCGAAATTGATTTTTTTCATATAAATAATTAGGCAATTTGTTTTAAATTATTTTATGAACAAGATAAGCGGATTTCGCCTCTAAATTTTAATTTAGATAATTTATTAAAAATTGGAGATATATGGTAATATTTTGTAAGACTAGTTGCATATCTGATTCAGTTATTATGTAAAATTTGTAATTTATGTTTATCATTAGAACTGATGCTTTTATGATAAATTTAATCGCAATAATCAAGGCCACTTAGAATTAAAGAATCAACAAGTTTTAGTTTAGTGTTAGTACTTAAAAAATGTTTAAAATTGTATAAAATTCTTAGTTTAAAATAAGTATTTTTAACGATTTTTTTTATGGTCATTAAAATTTAAATTTTAATTTTGATAAAGTATGAAGTAACAAATTGAATAGTATATATCTTATGAGTAATTTTAAAATTAGAATTGGCTTTTATTTTAGTTAGTATATTTTTTGGATCAATTAATAATAATTTAGATTTATTTATATTAATTTTTAACCTACGGTTTTTTATGTTTTTACATATATTAAAAAGGTCTTCATTTAACATTAACAAAATTTATTATATTTTCAAAATTAATTTTATGATACATTTGAGTGTCATCTGCAAATGCTAAACGGTTACCATGTTTAATTGATAAGTAAAAACCAAATTTGTAAATAATAAAAATCAGTGGGCCAATAACAGATCCTTGAGGTACTCCTTTATGTATCGATAGCATATTAGAAGTGTCATATTTGTATTCGTGAGAAATTCCAGTAAACTGATTAATAAACCATTGACAGTGACAACTGAGAGAATAAAAAACCTAAAACTTTTTCTAAATATTTGTGTTTTTTAAAATCAAATTGTCGGCATGCATTTCACAAAAACGATATTGCTATCAAACAATTCTAAGCCTTTATATTTTTATTCGATAAAGATAATAATTGTGTTGCTTCATTTTCGGCTAAATTTAGTAGTATTTGATTGCAGTAATATAAACTAATTTATATATCCTTTTTTAAAATTAAGACAACAGACATTATTATGTGATTAGAAAAGATAATGACTTTGCACAAATATACAAAGAACATATAAAGTAATCTTCATAAAAAGTGTTGTGTACATAGAATAACATACAATTTAATTTAAAAAGTAATGGGCTATTAATGCATTATAAATTAGGGGATTTTTTTTCTACAACATGCGGCAAAAAGTTTCATGTTTCTATATTATACGAGATGATCAAGTCATGTAAAAGTTCAAGAAGTGTGAGTTTTTATCATTTTGAAGGCAACAAATTTTACACATTTTAATACGTTACGTTACTGCTTAACGAATTTTAACGAACTTTTCAGATTCTGAAAGTTTATTTTTAAGATTTTCTATGATCAAAGTACCCGTCAAGAAATAAAAAGTAGGTAATAAGCGCTTTTGTAAGATAGGACAAATAAAATCAGTATGTTAAGAAGTCATGATTCTTGTGATTGTCAAATTGGAATTAATATCCTACGCTTCGCCTTCGATTGCACAAATCATCTTTACTCTACGAGATCTGAATACTGAATGAGCTCGGAGAGATTCAGACCGGTTTTTATACCCCACTTGTGCTCTCAGAACCGCGACCCTGTGTTAAGATCGGTTTCCACGTGTGATGTAGACCGTAATCCGAATTTCTGTAAAGTTTTTTGTATATTTAAAAATTTCAATAGTTTTTTCCAATTTTTCATTTATAAAATCCTGGAACCGACGCTAGAAACTTGGTTTTTTTTTACATTTATAATATGCTCAGTGGTATGCTGGTGTTCAGCTACAGCAGATTGAACAATTTGTTTCTTTTTAATACATAGTTCATGCTGCTTATGTCTAGTTGATATTGAGCGTCTTGTTTCTCCCATCTACACTTCTCCACGGGAGCAAGGAATTTTATATACTCCCTCTGTTTCAAAAGTTACAATATCTTTCGGGGATCGCCAGCATTGTTCAATCTTCTTATGTGTATTGAAGATTGTACGTATATTGGACCGGTGAAGTAATCGTCCTATTTTTTTTTGTAGTGCCATGCATGTAGGTAAAACAACACTACCTAACGGTGGCTTCTTATTTTAATTGAACGCGTAATAGCGTAAAAGCAGTGTGTAATTTAAAATTAATTTTACCAGATGTCAATTGGTACTCAACAAATTGACGGTCCAAAAACGTAGAATATTTAATACACATAAGAAGATTGGACAATATTTGCTATCCCCTAAAGGTATTGTATCTTTTCTAACAGAGTATATGAAATTACTTGGGTCTATAGTGAAGTATATGTGGGAGAAACAGGATGCTCAATATCCACTAGATTTAAGGAACCTGAACGATGCATTAAAAAAAAATAAGTTGTTCAGTCTGCTGTAGCTGAACACCAGGATACCACTGGACATATTATAAATGATGAAAAAAACAAGGAAAATAAACACATCTATGTAGCTTTTCTAATGAAAATACTTTTAAAGATGTATTTCATTATTTGGTGTTTTGTAATAACTATAGTAATAATATCATATTTTTATGCTGGTAGTTAATTATTGTTTATTTAAACAATTGGTCTGCGTTGTTTCTTTCCCTGAACAGACAAAAACAAGATTTTTAAAAACACTATATTATGTTATTTTAACAACTTCTACGCATAACAATAAAACAAACTATAGGTACACTGAGCTCTAAAAACCGCAACAAACTATATGTGAGAGCATGAAAAAACCTAAATAATGTACATTTTCAATTACTACTTATATATATTTTCATTTATAATGTTATTCTATATCTAGTTATGTTTCTCTGTGGC
Source organism: Kuschelorhynchus macadamiae (assembly GCA_030620095.1). Taxonomy (NCBI): domain Eukaryota; kingdom Metazoa; phylum Arthropoda; class Insecta; order Coleoptera; family Curculionidae; genus Kuschelorhynchus; species Kuschelorhynchus macadamiae. The sequence continues at coordinate 3,030,190 of JAUTXW010001557.1, forward strand.
TATATCCTCATCTAAATTAATTATAATAGGTTTAATTACACTTTACAAATACGCCTTTAAAATTTCTAACAGATCACTTTTTCCAATTTCGTAAAATTTGAGCCTGGAGTCTTAGTAATTGGCGACTGTGATAGCCCGCATTGTCCGTTACTATCACGCTGTTCTGAGGAATATTTGGTAAAAGGATCTTGAACAATTCAAAAAGTTTGCCATTTTATCTTCATGGAGGAGTCTGTAAAATTCTTTGCATAATTGACACCAGAACTAAAACAAAGACGTGTTTATAACTGTGAAGGACTTTTGCGTCGGTATAAAGCAGGATACGCTTTTCTGACAAGGGTGGTGACTAAAGATAGGTGCACTATCATCAACCTGAAAGTAAGAGAACAAGCAAAGAATGGCGCAATCCTTCTTCACCGAAATCCAAAAATGTCGTAGACAGTTATCGGCAGGAAATGGTATGCTGACTCTTTTCTGGGACGTAGGGTAATTTTGGAGGAGTACATGCCTAGTAAGGTCACTGCTACAAGGGCCACATACTCAGAACTTCTGAAGAATCGTGTCAAGCCAGCGAACAATAAGGCAAGGATCTCTGAGAAAAGGTATTTTTTGCAATACGACAATGCGCGGCCATGTACTGCGCGTGCAACTGTGGCGACAATCTAAGATTTTGATGTTTGAGTGTCTACCACATCCTTATTCGCATGACCTCGCCCTAAGCGATTATTAAGTCTTTGGTCAACTTAAAGAGGCATTAGATAGGAAAAAATTTCAAAGTAATGATGAAGTGATCCAGGCGGTACATGAGTGGCTGTGCACACGCACAAAGGTTTCTTTTTCTTTCTTTGGGTATTAAATCACTTCCAAAGCTGTGGAGAAAGCACATAAATCCTATTGCAGAATACATCGAAAAATGACATACTTATTTTGAACATTGGTTTAATAAATTTTGTTTAACAACGTTTTTAAGATTAATCTGTTAAGTAAATTATATCGCATTACAATTGAACACTTCCTGTGAGAAATAAAAAGTGACATTCAATTTCTCAGAAATGTATTTAAAATACCTGCTATAGGTAAACATTGAAAATATCTTTTTGTAGATCTTTTATACCTAGAAATTGTCTACACAATGGGATCGACACAGATAGTTTTATAGCAGTTATTGGGTTAGAACCTACTCTAAAGTTCTTTTAATAATGTTAATCAAATTTAAATAATACACGTAACACCAGCGGGCCACTATTTAGACAATTTAAACATGTCGACATTTAAATTATGACGTTTTTGATATAATAGACTGTGTTTAAGTTTCAGAAGAAAAAAAGGTTTATCATCTTTTTTCAAGTTGTGTATTTTTTATTGTTTTAAGCTGGTAGACAATGTAGACTGTTCACTAAACTCTTTATATTGGAATTGTTTTCGATTTTACAAGGTTTCGAATGGTAATTGTTTCCAACCGTTTTTAAATGTAATCTATAGTTTTCACTGAAACTTAGAAAACTAAAGTTCTTGCTTTAGGTTCAGGTTATTGTAAATAATCTATTGATCTTCCGCAGTGAAGTTCCCAGAACGTGCAAATTGCAATCACAAACAAAACATGTGGAAGTAATTTCAATTTAACACTCTTTAAACACAAAAAAGTATGATCCTTGAATATCTAAAGCCTTGTATGTTTACATTTGTATCATATTAACTGAAGAACTTTGCCTCTTCATAATAGATATTGTGAACCAATGACCCTTTGATATTAGTTTAAAGTTGCTTTAATTCACTTAAAAATAGTACTTATAGAGCTGAAAGTATTCATTCAGCATATATTTATTTGAGAATATAATACGTTTAAAGGTTGAGATACAAAGAGAATAAATTTGAAAGCAGAGTAAATAAAAGCAATACAAGCCGGTAAAGTCTAGGTGCGGTGACAACCTGACCTAAAGTTGACCCTGGGTAGTATATCTTTTGCAGGCTCCATCTTAAAGTAATGGTTGATTGATTTCGACTAGTTTTTTCGATTCTTTTACCGAAGTGCAGATAAATCAGAATGAAATAGTGCGAAAGTTAAGAGCCGGGTGGGGTGCATAACAAAACAGGCATCGGTTTTTGCCACGGATTAGATTTTTAGTCGACGACACGGCGGTTTTTGTCGCCCCATGAGGGAAAATTTACGCGAGAATCTTCATAATTTCATAATAACTCAGATGCCGGGTCTATTAAAACATGCTTAGTTTGAATTGTAAATATTTTTGTTTGTGTATTAATAAATTCCTAAAACGGAGATAGAATAATTTCTAAAACTTTTAAATTTGCATTAACCGAACAAAATTAAAACACAATGGCACCGAAAGAAAAAACTCGCTCCTCAATTGTTTTAAGTATTTGCATAATTTTATGCTGAAATGCTTAATCGACGTGTCACAAAAAATCATAATTTAATATGCACCTTTCGACTTGATTAAGTGCAAAGTAAAAAGTTCTCTGTGCGGTTTTTGTTGTTCCTCGTTCACAGAAATAACTCGTTTTGAAAATACTGGGTGAACGTCAGAACTGCCAGTTCAAGTAGATTGCTAGAATACTTTTAAGTATTTGAAATAATGTACCATTGTGCTAAAAAAAGTAGTACAAAAATTTCCCCAATTTCAGCTCCCGGTCTGACATACATAATTTTAACAGTTACAAGGGGACTTTTTCTTGCCGTATCCGTAAAGGATTTTCTGAATTTGCTAATCACTTAATAATATTCATTATCCCTGTACCAATAATGACAATTATTTTAACCTCACCCTATTGTTTTTTGCTACTTGTCAGCTAGAAGAGCAAGTAAGTGGGATACGTGTTTTTAAAATCCAGCTGATTCTCTTTCTTTTTCCTTCTTGCAGCTTATATGTGTTATAGGTATAATACCTCATTTGCAGTATAGTGTGCTAGTAAATTAATCAAAAATAATATTAAGGGAGAACAGCACGCAAAAAGTGAAAAACCAGCGACGAGTTGAAAGTAAGATGAAAAGGTACCTACGCGTTAAACTTCCTGCACGCCCGACCTAAAAAAAATGTGTTATGTATAGATAATTTAAATTACATTTCGGTTAAAAATGGGTTCAAAAGGGTTCACGCGCTGCAGAAATACAAAGACATGAGTACGATTTACCATTTCAAATTTTGCAGTTAGGTAGAAAAAGGATCAATGTAAGGCGGTAAAGAACCATTTTGTGGAAAAAAAATTATATGCGAAGACATGTGCGTCAAAAAGTGGTCAAAAAATGGTTGAAAATGGACAAATCTACTTTTATTTTATAACTCTAGATTTGATTTTTTCATAAAAATTCGCATTTAGCGCCCAACTGTACATATTTCCCTATTAAAATCACATTGAAGCTAATACATATCTCTTATAGTTTTAACATAATATTGCAGCGGCGGAAGGCTTGCAAATGATCTATATTACTGCGTGCAGTTCCCTCTTAAGAAAAGCCAAATGTTGAGTAAATTAAATAAAAACAACCGTACAATTTGTGTAGGTCATATAGGGGAATTATTGGAATCGTAAGCATTTTTAAGTTGAGTTTTTTCGACGTTTTGTAGCGTCTAGATTATGAAAAATATATTTTTAGAAAAAAGATTTGATGTCTGTACGGATGTGTGTGTGAGAGCGGACAAACCGATTCCTTTCATATTTGCACCAAAAACAGCCTAGGTTTGTGTCCCGCGGGTAGTAGATTTTGTGTGTCATGAGCGTAGATATTTAATATTCTTAAGGGGTATAAAAAAGTAAAAAAATATATTTTGAGAACGCACAAACAAACCGATAATAGTTGAAAACAGAAATAATTGGGGTAAATATTCAGAGATTGCGGAAGCCATTGGCGTAGATACTTGATTTTTTCGTTTATATATATATATATATATATATATATATATATATATATATATCCCATCGAAAACGAAACAGATGCATTTACGGGCAGCTCATAATTTTTTTTGAAAAATGCTCAGACACGTGGATTTTGTTTTCGAGGGGACCACTAAATTCTCATAAAATCACGTTCATACCTGCAGCCCCCTAGGCGGGGGTGGCACCCTCTTAAAGTCTTAAATGAAAAGGGGGGTCGAGTGATATCTCATTTTAAAGGTCTTTCCATCCCTTCAAATTGGTTAAAATATTATGTTCTTTAGTTCAGTAGTTTTAGAGATTTATTGATTTAAAGCTTAAAGTAGACTTTAATACATCAGATTAGTGGAGATCAATTAAAGCAACAAATTTGCCAGCAAGTGGTGTAAAAATAACTAATGAGGATACTGATGTTATTATTTAATGCATTTTTAACTCTTGCATCACTTACGCAAGCATACGGAGTTTTTTAAATTTAGGGTTTTAAAAACTTGAGTCTAAAAAAACTGCACAATAATAAATAACAAGAATGTATTTACGCGTCACCCAAGTAAGTGTTGAAAATGGCCATATATATTGTTGCAAATCTTGTAATGAAGTCGGTTGAGTCGCATAGATTGTGCTTTTTTAATTGACCCTATAGAAAGAAATCCAGAGGTAATAAATCTGGCGATCTTGGGGGGGGCATTCAATAGAACCTCTTCTTCTGATCTAAATATTGTCGAACGAATATTGCATAATGTGGCGGGGCACCGTCCTGTTGGAACATCAACCTATCCTCAACGTATCGCCGATCATTCTGATTTCTAATTATTGCTGTTAACGCTGCCTCTATGACGTCTTATAATAATTTTAAATACATTTCACCTGTCAAATTTCCAGGCAAGAAAAAAGGACTAACTAGAGAATCGCCAAAAATACCAGCCCAAACATTTAATATTTGTGGTTGTTGGGTATGTACCTCATGATACATTCTGCGATTAGAATCGGACCAATATCGGGAGTTATGACGATTTACCATGCCGTTTAAGAAAAAAGAGCATTAATCAGAGAAACAAGTGTTGAATAGAAGGTTTTCATCGTTCATCAATCAATCAATCAATCATAACTTCACAATATTGTAATCGCCGATCAAAATTGTCTTCATTAAGTTATTGCACAAGGTGTATTTTGTAAGGATGGAAACTATGGGCTTTAAGAATCCTTTGGATACTACGTCGACTAACACCAGACACAGTTTCCAATTGGCGGGTACTTAAGGTACAATCTAGATAAACTTGCCCTAAAACCATCGCTTCCGTTCCTTCGTTCCTTATGGGATTTTGAATGTTGCGTTTTTTATTGGCCACTGATCCAGTTTCCCGAAATTTAGCCACAAGTTCCAGAACATATTTTCGATGCACGTTGCTGTTCTCATGTCGCTCATTAAATATTTGGGATGTTCTATTAGCGATTTGATTATTATTATATAAAATATTTCGATCCTTTCTGCCGTACTGTGTACCATGGTAAATTTAAAAAGGTTTGGTCGTATCATTCGCGAACTATGTACTAAATTCTTATTTAAAATCAGTAAGAGGTGTTTCTTCTGTTATCTTTTTTTAAGAAAGAATTTAACACACAGCAACTTCGCCACAACAACGCTCAAATCGCTATTTTCAACAGTAAAATGATAAACAAACTAGTTTGTTTATAAATAATTTACCGTCAATCATTATTAACAAAAATGCGTTGAAGATGTTTCACAGTAATCAAACCAATCCAGTTTTATTTATTTTTAGGCTTTACATATGGCATCCTTAAATAGTCGTAAGAGATAAAAATGCATAAACTAAGAAAATAAAACTCCTCGGTGTATTTTTATGATAATTTAGTGTCCTCCTCGAAAACAACGGGTCCGAGCGTTTTTCATAATAAGCTGCCCATAAATGCCCCTATTTCGTTTTCGATACGCCACCCTATATATATATATATATATATATATATATATATATATATATATATATATATATCTTGTTATAACATTGGTGTATCTGGAATAAAAATATACCATTTAAATTAAACGAAAGCCAGGAGTCACAGTGTAATTCAATGCCGGTCGTGGTATTAGCCACCGGAGTAGTTGTTTTTGTGATTCCTTTTTGGGCCTTTGCCCTACACGGGGCTCGCTAGTCTATGGCTCTATGAGCTCTAATAAGAGCGAAATCGCGATCGTCGTTTTGAGTAAAATGGATCATTGGTAATCTTATTCAAGTATAGGGTCCAAAAATCATGAACCATTATACTGACAATCCTTTAAGCGCTTTCCATCATCTCTACCGGTAAAATTGACGACGTTTCTCCCTATATGGGGCTCATCAGGGCAATCCATTTGTCATTTTATCAGCATAATGTTTTTAAACACTACTAAAGAGGTATAAACAATAAATCTCGCATTTGTTCCGATAGATGGCACCTATTACTCTATGGGTTAAGAATGTTTTCTATCATCTCTATCACACGGCTGTATGGGCCTGATTAGCCCCATATAGGGCGAAACGTCGTCAATTATGCCGGTAGAGATGATGGAAAGCGGTTAAAGGCTCGTCAGTATAATGGTCCATAATTTTTGGACCTTATACTTTCATAAGCTTACCACAGGCAGAATATTTTGTCCGAATGGCCGTTAATTTCTTTCATGACAGAATTTAGGCTCGAAAACGGTAAAAGAGGTCAAATTAATTTTTGTGTACTATATTTCTTTGCAACCTCTGTTTCATCATACCTAAATAAACTATGGCCGCTTTTCAAGTAATAAGTAAACAAAATGAAAATGTAATTTGATGTTCGTCAACTTTTGGTTTGTCTTTGTTTCATGTAAAAAGTTTTAAGTACATTGATTTAGAATCATGTATGTTTCTGTGTGTTCACTGACTAGTAAGTATATTGTTTGATTCAACCTTCTTTTCTTTCACCACTTTTATAATTGAAGGATTTTATTATTCGATGTAATTATTTGTAGGTAGCATTGATGATGACTAGTTAGTCGAAAACGAAACGCTTTGCTATAATTTTGGATTTGAATAATATACACATTATACAAGCAGACCTTTTTGTTTCATTACATCTTTATTTCATTGCGAATACATTTACTACCTTAGCCGTACACTAATTTGAACGTCATTATGTACTTCTATAAAAAAAGTAATATTTATAGCGCAAGACAATGTATCCGAACGGCTGTACGGTTAAAATCGAGTGGCCAAATAAAAAAGATGCCATTAGCATAGCGTAGGGCAAGTTAATTACATTTTGTTCCTAAGAATAGATCGAAAAATTCTTGACCTGCAGTTTAATCGTTTGACACAGCCTAAAAATAAATGCGAGTAAAGTGCAATTATCCCAGGCTTTTCATTATTTTTACTACAATTGCGTTCCTTCAAACACTCATGTCCTCCAGTGGCGTGCAAAAAAATAATACTCAAGAAATTTTATTATTATTCTGTCTTCTAGAACGAGTGTTTATTGACGACGATCTTCTGGGTCTGAGAAGTAAAATATACAGGGGGTAACTCTTAAAACATTTTTAAAAATGACAATCCGCAAAGTATGGCCATGTTGCAACATTTTTAAATTTTATAATTTAAGTATTAATAGACCACAAATAGAATTAAATTTTTTAAAACAGAATTTAAATTATTTTAATAAATAGTTTTTCAAGCTGATTTTTTTAACTATTTTATTAGGCGGTCGTCTTTGGATTCATACCAAAATGTCACCAGGTCATTTCTAAGCAACGCTTGATTTTTATGCCAAATTTGGAGTAATTTGGATAATTAGCTTTTTAACATTTCACCGGACCACCATTTTGTTTCGCCATATTGGATATTTACCAAAATGTTACCAGGTCGTCCCCATATAGAGGTCTGTTATTTATTATTTTTTACTAACAATGAACACATGATTCCGGCAAATATAAGATATTTTTGGTCTTATATTAAGGCTCTTCGAGCTGATAAAGGTTTGCCTAAAACAATGTGTCATGATGGTCATGTTTCAAATGTCATCCAAATGCAACCTACTCGGATAATTATAACGACTTCAATGTCAGAATCCTTCTCTATCATAGTTTTACTCTTAAAGAAATTGCAAGAATAATTGACACTTTAGATATAAATAGAGGAGCAGGGCGTGATGGAATTTTTTATCAAGAGCTATAAAGATGCATTGCTGGAACCTTTGAAAATTATATTTCAGACCTCGTTTGATAGTGTGAGTTGCCCTCTGATTTGGAAGGAGGCTTCCCTTTTTCCTCTTTTTAAGCCTGGAAGCCGTAATAAGATTAAAAACTATCGAGGTATATCCTTACTTTCTGTGATTGCAAAAATATTTGAAGCTATTATAACTGATAAGCTTTTTGAGACATTCAAGCATAAGATAGTTGATGAGCAGCATGGTTTTTATAGACACCGTTCAACTACAGCCGATCTAGCTGAATTTCAGAACTTTCTTATCAATAATATGGAAAATGGCTTTCAAGTTGATGTTATATATACCGATTTAGAGAAAGCCTTTGATAGTGTCTGCTATGATTTTCTACTAAAAAAGTTTTTTGGTGTTCATAGTCGTTCCCTGCTCTGGATTTCGTCTTACTTACAGGATCGTGTTCAGCGTGTGAGGCTAGGGATTAGGGTCACCTCAGGGGTTCCACTGGGATCTCATCTAGGACCAGTTTTAGTCTTAATTTTTATAAACGACGTAGTTTTAAGTTTCCAAAACTGCAGGTGTTTGCTATATGCGGATGACCTCAAGTTTTTTTGTGCAGTTCTTACGTTGCTTGGATTGCCTCTGTATGAAGAGAAGTGTAAAATCATACGCTTTTTTAGACGCCAAAATCCAATACTCTTTAATTACTCAATAGAAAGTACAGTGTTAAAATCTGTTGAAACATTTAATGATTTAGGAGTTTTGTTTGGTTCTGAGGTAACATTTACAAAACATATAGATAATATTATCATTAAGTCTTGTCGAGTATTAGGTTTTATAAGGCGTAACTGTGTACATGTATCTGATATAAAGGCTATAAAGACACTTACAGCTCCATAATATGATCTCCATCATATAATGTACATAACCTTCCTCTGGAACGGGTGCAGAATAAATTTGCCAAAATGTTATTGTGGAAACATCACTTTCCTTATCAGAACATTGATTACTCAGTTCGACTACTACTATTGGGAATGGAAAGTTTGGAGAGAGGTCGTGACAACGCTTTGTTTTTCTTTTTATATAAGATTTTAGAGTGTGACAATTATTCATCGTTTCTTCTATCAAAAATTAACTTATGAGTACCTCAGAGAGCCACTCGTTCTAAACAGCTATTTCATGAGAATGCACATCCTGCTAATTATGGGTTTACCTCTTTTGTGGATAGGATGTTAACAAACTACAATAATAAATATCATCCCATCCTTTTATTTTCAACAACTTTAATTGTTTAAAGGCTTATGTGTGTTACAATTGAAAATTGTGAAGTTAGTTGTCAATTTGTTTTTGCATGTAGTGTTTTTTTTTCTTTCTTTGTTTTAGAAATTACTATTATTTTTCAAATGTACTTATCTATGTTTTATTAGGACTATAAGTATTATTTTATATTAATATGTATTGTGTACCATTTGGAACCTTGTTCTGTAGTGTACCTAGTTATTTTTTTTTCAACATTTATGGACGCTTCTATGATTTTTACGAGATATATTGTGAGCTAACAGAAATGTCTTTGCGAGCTACCGGTAGCTCTCTATCCACGGGTTGGCGACCACTGATCTAGACACTCATGATGTACCAATGTTCTGTTTTGACAAATGGTTGAACTTCATACTGTCATAATAAATCAAGATCAGCAAACAAATATAGAGTGTCCCATTTAAAAAAAAAAAGTTAGAAGCAGAAATAAAAGGAAATATGGCAACACTGTCATTTTAAAAAATTCAAGATTTTCTCCTATTTAACCAACCAAAATCGAATTCTAATATTTTGTCAAAAAAAAAGATATAAGGATGAGCTAGTTATTTGCGACACCCGGTATTGAATAAAAAGGCACTGTAAGTTGGCACGAAAAGTTTCGAATCTTTAGAAGTTAAGCTAAAGCCGTTTCCCCTCTATGTACGGTACTGTTGCCATCATCCTCATCTGGCCCGATCTTAAATGCAATTGGATTTAATTTACAAGCCCGGCATTATTAAAACATTCCTGTAACTGATGTAATTAATTAAGAATACAGACTATGCTAATCCGTGTTCATCAATTTTTAATGGCCATCGGAACAATTAAAACTTTCTAATATTAAAGCATTTTATGTTCCTGAGACTTGCTTTACTGCCATGCAGATTGAGGAAAGTTCCTCTTTAAGCCCTTCATATTGTCCACGTTTTCAAAAGTTCTCCGTCAAAGATCCTTCCATTTTCTCTTTTAGAACATCGCATTTTAATGAATTTCGCTAAACTTCCCTAATATCCTTTCATATTTATTATCTTTGGCTTGGCATATTAACTTTATATTTTGATCATCTTATAGGACATATCAAATTTTAATAATCTCTAATCGGCTTTTAAAATGAATTAATATGTAATTGATAAGTACTTGCATAAACTTAAATAACAATCACGCCTTAATTGAACTCGAACATTTAGTTTTTTTCCACAAAATCGAAATGCTTGTAATTTAAAAATTCGAAAAATCGATTTTTCAAAAATTTACAAATTCTGAAAACCCGATTAGTTGCGTCTAGAAAATTTTCCCGAGGACGCCTTACTTTGTTCGTCGCGTATACAGGGTGTAAAATAAAGTAGGATCTTTTCCGATAAATTTATATAAACTTCATTTATTGTAGAAAAATTAGATACGTTTAGCAACCACCTCTCTAATGGCTGGGAACGTTTTTGATTTTTTGTGGATAGCTTGGCCAACTATGAGTGCTTGTATTAGATTTTTTGAAAAATTGTAGGGCTATTGAATTTTAGCGCTAAAAATTACTAAAATATTAAAGTTATTGATAAATTGGCTTGATAGTATTTCGAGGTGTAGTCCAAGAGCTTTCAATTTATATATGCAAGGTGTTTGATTAAATATGTCTATTTAAAATTTGAATCAATAAATTTAGGAGAGAAGAACGAACATTTGTTAAATTTTTAAGTTTGCCAATCAGCTAATGAGAATTATCTTTGTATACGTATACTCGAACATTTTACTATTACTCTAGTCAAAATTTTTTTGTTTTTTTTTTTGGAATCGCTAGATTTTGGGGTGTAGATTAAGAATCCCACTTTTGCAGGAATTTAGGTTCTATATGAGCAAATCAAAGTCAGCCAACGAATTTTCATTAAGGACTTAAAACTGAAGAGTTTTTGGTCGTTTTTCTGTATTTAAAAAAATTTCTTTCTTTTAGTAGATCCAATCATAATGTTAGCCAATTTAATGTCCCTTTTAATATATAAAAATTAGTTAGATTTTACGGAAAAGAGTTTTCTTCAAATCCATTTTTTACTAACCATTTTGTTTGACCAAATTGTTTATGAAATTTATTGGTTTGGTCTTTATTTGTTCCTTAGACCGTAAGCTTTCATTTCAGCCCCTACGGAAGTCATTTTGACCATTTTCGCCCAAGAAATTGTCATTTTAAGCTCAGTTTTTTCGTAAAATTTCGTGTTTCTTTACAAATAAATGAAACATTTTTTAGGGTTATCGTAAGTAAAGCTGCAAATATTCGTATGAATGGATAAAACATCATAATCAACATTTTAAGGAGTTTAAAAAGCTAATTGGACCATTTGGGCTTAAAAAATCGTACTTTTTAGTTCATTTTCAGCTGATTTTGTAATGTGTTAAGTACTTAAAAAATAATATTTTCGATTCTTCTTTTATTGAAACTAGCTGGCCTGGCAGACCTTGCTGTGCCTTTCTCGTTAGATGTCGCGATGAGTTTCCAGTGGAATTATAAGAATATGTGGCGCATTCACCACATAGTCCAGAAATTTTATTGAAGGAAAACATGTTGGTTTTATAAAAAAATACGCAATAACGCAATACCAAAAATAGTGTTGAAAGGTCTCGGTAATCAGACCATCATATCAAAAAGAAACATGTAAATTGGTGCAGTACAACTCTCTCACGAACTTGCTGAAAAATATGATTTAGTGCTTTAAATATATAGATTTTGCGTTTATTGGTAAATAAACAAATTTTCTTAGGTTTCTGTGGCACTATAACTTACAAATACTCATTCAAATTTATAAAACAGTTTATAATGAATATTTTAAGGGATTTGAGAAGCGATTTTTAACATTTGGCTCCAAGAAGTGGTCAATTTAAGCTCCATTTTTTTCCGCCTTTACGTATATATATATATATATATATATATATATATACGAATTTTTTTTTGAGTTCTGTCGTATTTCAATTTAGAAATATTTATTCTAAAGTATGGAACAGTTTATTACAAACATTTTTAGGGATTTAACAAGCCATTTTCTTAACTTAGGCCTAATTTTCATAAAAAAATTTAATGTTTTCTATAAAATATTATAACGTAAATTATCAGTTTTATATAAACTTTTATGTTGCAATACTTTGTATATCATCATACTATTTCCTTTCTCCACAGTGCATAGTGGTCCTGATTTTTTTCAATTATTTTAATTCTTCTGTGACCTTATACATTATCATCATACAAAAAATATCAGAAAAATCCAAACAGTTTTGCAAGATAAAAACTTGCTTCAAATAAAGGATTTCTATACTAAAAAAATATAGAATGAAAAAAATACTGTTGATTTCATTTGCCAAAATGGTCAAATTTAATTTTAAAATCCTATTAAATTTGTATTTTGAAATACTAAATACATTAGAAAAACATTCATGACTAAAAGTATGATAATATATCATACAAATTCACTTCTTTTATACGAGTAAGATTTCTTTTAAAAATGGCTTCTTAGAGCCCTTAAAATGTTGATTATGATCTGTTTTGTATATTCATACGAATATTTGCAACTTTAAGTACGATAACATTGTTGTTTAAAACACTTATACTGGCTTTAAACTGTTTTGTTTTAAAAATTGTAATCAAAAACACAATTATTTGTGTTTAAAGCATCTTTTACTTGTCTTAACTCGAATAACTGTTATTTTTAAATGTGTTCAGATTATTTGTTGCATTTAGACTGACAAACAAAAATCTTTTTTGGCTTTTTCGCAACTGAATAAAAATATTTAACTTTAAATTAATTGAAGCAGATATTTAATATAATTACATACCTCAACATGTAGACTAGTCTGTCTACGGAATGTTTCGATACATAATATGAATAATATTATTTAAGCAAGCATAAGAAATTATATCATTTACCTTAAGTTTTTATAGACACATAGTAGTTGTACAAATACTTTCATCCTATCGGGACTCGTCAGTGCGCCGATCGTAAGAGAAAACCATTAAATAATAGAAAAGAATTGATTTCAAAATTTTGAATGAAAATATAAAAAAATATGCAAACTATCATTTTTTTCATATCTAGGTTACATGTCAAACAAACTGACACATTTTAAAATTTTGAAATCAATTCTTTTCTATTATTTAATGGTACGATCGGCGCACTGACGAGTCCCGATAGGATGAAAGTATTTGTACAACTACTATGTGTCTATAAAAACTTAAGGTAAATGATATAATTTCTTATGCTTGCTTAAATAATATTATTCATATTATGTATCGAAACATTCCGTAGACAACTAGTCTACATGTTGAGGTATGTAATTATATTAAATATCTGCTTCAATTAATTTAAAGTTAAATATTTTTATTCAGTTGCGAAAAAGCCAAAAAAGATTTTTGTTTGTCGAATAACTGTATAAAACATGTTTGAAACTTAAATATGTTTATTGTCTGCAGGAAAAATGTTCCTATCAAGTCTTCAACGAAAGAACAGTACTCTAATAATAAAACATAGTTATAAATCAATCAACAAATCAATAATAATAATAAACAAGCAAACAAAGAAATATACATAGGCTGAACTATAATAATAGATTTTAAAATAGTTGTTTTAAAGCATTCTTTTTTGTTTTGAACTTAATTCTCATCTTGGAGTTAAAAACATGTTTAAAATAAAAAGAAAACAGTTTAAAACAAACAAAAACACATATTTTGTTTAGGAATTAAAAAACATGTTTTTTTTGGTCTTTACTTATAAAACGTTCAGACAATTCTCTTTAGTTGATTGACAAACATAAAAATTTAACAAATGTTCTTGCTTCTCTGCAAAACTTGTTGCTTTAAATATACGTATTTAATGAATCACTCTGTATACATACATTGGAAGCTTAAGCACTACCGGATTCCATGTATGATAAACATGGTTCTTTCTAATATTCTGGATGTCTTTTTCTGTATCACCCATATCACCGCCTTAATTATTAAATATGTTGTATCATCAATGTAATCTTTTAAATACCTATAGAATACTAACTCGACTAAAAATATAAACCAGGCTAAGGCAGTTTCAATCTGAACCTAAAAATATCATACAGTCGAACAATGGCATAACAATAGTCCCTATTGTTTACTTTCTAGCCGTATGCATACGCATACATATCTTCTTATATGCCCTGTCACCTTTTGACACGCGTTGTGTGACGTCACTCTATTTAGAATAAACGTGATGCTCTTTATGTTAACTACAGCACTGTCAGTGCAATTTCCTGTTCGCGCTTATCAGATTTCACTCAAAGTGAGCTTTATTGATAACGATTTTGCTAATTAGTCCTTGACAGTAACAATCGTCGCCGTATTGTGCTCAAATGTTTGGGTGATAGAGGTTTATTTTAGAAGTTAGAAGGCTAAACGAAGTTCGAAATCGTTTTTGATTACTTAAAAACTGGTATAATAAATTTCGCGAAAAATAGTTCTGACTGAATGACTGTAATAAAACTACATGGGTCAGTCCGATTGTGTAGGCAATGTAGTAAAGGATCGGACTTTTGATATTTATGTATTAAATTCAGATTTGAGGATCTAAGAAAAACAAGTAGTGATGCTCGTATGATATGTTTATATTCATTTAACCAAATGAAAAAAATTGGTAAATTTCCTTTTACCCGATACTTCCCTCGTTATAAATCTTTCTTTTTATTAGGAATAGTGAAGTGTGGTCTAATTTAGTTCAGTATATAGACATTTAATAACACATATAAACTATATTTTCAAAAAATTTTATTGGACGCCATTTTGTTCCATCATATTGTATTTCTACCAATATTTTACCAGTTTTTAGCTATGCCATACTTGATTTTTGGGCATCATTTAAAACACATTCAATAACTAGTTTTTACGCGGCTGACCAATCATTTAGGTCAGATATGGGCAACCTTTGCTTAGCTGGGGGCATATTTAATCAGGTCGCGGGCCGTAGGTAAGAAATAAGTAGGTAGTAGTGAATAAAAATGCGAGAAAAATTCACACATTTTTTTATTTATTAATTATAACAGCATAATCAAACATGTAAAAATCAAATTAACAAAAAGAGATAGAAAAATCAAATGAAAATTAATGAAATCTCTCATTAATTTTCAGAGTTTGAAGCTGAGAAACAAAATGATCAATATTGGGGCCAATATTACTAGTACATAGGCGCAAAGTGTTTTCTAAATTAACATCTGTAAGACGAGTACGATGCTTATTTTTATTAACTTTCATGATTTAGAAAAGCTGTCCACATTTGTACGTGCTACCGAATGTACAAATTATTTTTCGTGCGAAAACTCTCAGCTTGGATATCTTTCTTCGGAAAGGTATGTTCTGTAATATTCGCTTAGTTCTACATCATCAAATTTAGACTTCAAAAGCTTCTTGAAGCTCGATCAACTCCATTTGTAGGTGAAGCGGAGCATCTTTCACATTGCACTTACAAATATTTGCAAAAATATTGAAAGTGCTATCGATATTCTTAAAATCGGAAAACCGATCAGTGAATTGCTCGGACAGTAGTTTCAGTTCTTCAGCATAGCCACCGTATTCAGTGTTTTTGTGACTGGATAATGTTAAAAAATGAAAAGAGTTTTTACTTCTCAGTTGTGTTTCCCACAAACAAATTTTGTTTTGAAAAACTTTAAGATGACTGCACAGCTGATTTACCAATTGCCCTTGTTTTTGAAGCTTCAAGTTCGGGTCGTTTAAGTGTCCTGTGATATCTACCATTTGCGATAATGTTTTTTCTTTTATTTCCATAAAATCAGCTACCTTACTTCTCAACAGTATGTCACATCATCGTGTTCTCAAGAGAGTTCATCCTCTCTCTTTAAGTGTCATGTTTGTTGAACGTTGACGACTGCCTTGTTGACGACATCTCTGTATCTTTCCCGATCTTGTGCTACATGGAGTAACTCATCTGCGCTCAAGCCAGTCAATTGTCGCAGGTTTCTCAGCCACGAAAGTCTCTTACGTCCAATCCACTTTTTTCCTTTTCTAGTTATATGGCCAAGGTATTCAAGTTTTCGTTGCTTGATAATATTCAGAAGTAGTCTCTCGAGCTCCATTCTTCGAAGAACTTCTTCATTTCTGGTTCTTGTGGTCCAGGATATTTTAAGCATTCTTCTGTATGTCCACATTTCAAATGCTTCGATCTTTTTCAGCATTTCTTTATTAGTCCATGTCTCACATCCATACAAAAGAATCGACCACACGTAGCATTTTGCAAACTTTCCTCGTATTTTGATGTTTAGTGTATTATTTGAAAGGAACGACCTAAACTTCTGAAATGCATTTCTTGCCTATTCTATGCGACATCTTATTTCATATGAAGGATCTATATCTTGATCAATCCGTTCTTCGTTTAAAAGTAATAGTGTTTGGCCAACATCTACTTTACTCACAACTATATATTTAGTTTTATTTATGTTGATACATACTAGCTTTATTGACTCTGTTTACTAAGTCTTTCAGGTCTACGAGATTTTCTGCTATACTTACGGTATCATCGGCACATCTTATATTATTAACTGTTTCTCCTCCTATTACAATTCCTTTTTGGCCACTTAGGGATTTTTTAACTATGTTTTTAGAATAAACGTTGAAGAGGGTGGGGGAGAGTATGCAATCCTGCCTCACGCCCCGCTTAATAGTAACTGGTTTCGATTCACTGCTGTTCACGGTAATGGTAGCTGTTTGGTTCCAGTACAAATGCGAAATCAGCCTAATATCTTTGTCATCTAGTTGGATGTTCTGCAGAGTTGATATTAGTTTATTGTGCTGGACACGGTCAAAGGCCTTTTCAAAATCAATAAAGCACAAGTAAACAGGCCTTCTCACCTCCCAAAACCTTTGCAGAAGCGTTCCCATGGTAGTAGAGTTCATCAAAAACCGCTTTAAACTGGCGATGGTTAAGACCGCGGGATCTATTGATGGTATTTACTACCACATCTAAAACGTTATTCAGTCGAATGGACTTAGAGCACATGTTTTGTTGGTGAATAATGCAATGCAGAATTATTAAATCACATTCTTACATATTCATAGCGGTTGCTCTTTTCTTCCGAATTCCGATAAAACCTTTTCGTGATCCGTTCATTGAAGGCGCACTATCTGGGCACACTCCAACTAATTTACATCACTGCAAACCATATTGCTCAAAAGTACTTTGCACCTCTGTAAAAATATCTTTTCCAGTAGTGGTCCCTTGTAGTGGCCGTAACGCCAGTAATTGCTCTGTCATTACAAATTCTTCACCAACACCTCTATAAAAATAGCAGATTTGGCTGTGTCAGATAAATTGGTACTTTCATCCAAAGCAATCGAAAATGCTTGAAAACCAGCCAATCTTTCACAACCTTCTTTCTCCTTTTGTGTGCACAAAAGTTCTGCAACATCTACTAGGTCCTCTTTAACAAAATCGAAGTCATTTTCTGAGGGAGAGCCTCAGAAAATGACTTCGATCTTTTCGCTATTTTAGAACTAACTATAAAACTAGCTTTAACCACACTGTCTAGATTTGAATGGAACATTTGTTGCTGTTTCTCTAAATCGGTAATCAGTTTTTAAAAT
Source organism: Kuschelorhynchus macadamiae (assembly GCA_030620095.1). NCBI lineage: Eukaryota > Metazoa > Arthropoda > Insecta > Coleoptera > Curculionidae > Kuschelorhynchus > Kuschelorhynchus macadamiae. Next base: position 3,048,152 of record JAUTXW010001557.1, read on the forward strand.
TGTATCCTTTCTTAACTGGCCCGCAAGTAACTTATATTGAGCGAAATGCTTGCTGGAGTAATGCCGCTTCATATTGTATTTTTGTTTTGAAACTGACGGCATTCTGTTTCCACTTTTCGCTTTTTTAAACCCGACATTTAGATTTTTTTTCTTCTGAGCTGAACTTGCTTGAATATTTCCCGCCTATTTTCTTATCAGTTGTTAAGAACTTATGGGTTGACATGCGCACTGTGCGGTTTATATATTAACCGCAATAAGCAGCTGGAATATTCTCGAATCGAGAGTCTCGATCGTACGCGAATATGCGATGCGAACGCTCAGAGCCGACTGTTATTCATAACGCATCGCTCGGAGCGCTTTAAGGTAATCGGGCGGTTTCCCGAATGTTTATCTGTTTGCCTCTTTCTAACGATTATTTCTGACTCGATCTGCGGCGTTCCACTAGGTACCCTTAATCAAATCATTTATCGATTTTCGTCTTTATGACTTGAAGAATATAGTTTTAGGTTGGTTGATAATAATTACAAATAAGCTGTGTGTGCTAAATCTTTAATTTCTTTGCACGTATATAATAAAAAGTAAAGGCCCCAAAATGCTGCCTTGGGGTACTCCTAACTTAATGAGAAGTTTTGCTGATTTAACTGTAGCATGCTTGGAATTAATTATAACATTTTGACTCTTAAATACGTTTCTAGCTATGACAGAGCACATCCCCTAATTCCATATCTAGATAATTTATTTTATTAGACAACGTGGTTTAAACAATCAAAGGCCTTGGAGAAATTGAGAAATAACCCAATCTCCTCCTCCAAGGCATCCAGACATCGCCAGCAAATTGAAAAATGGCAGTTTCTACAGACCCGCGAAAAAACCATGCTGAGAATAGCTTATTGGAGATAAAATATTTGATAAGTCTATATTGAAATATAGAGATATTGAGTTACTTACTCATTGACAAACTTACTGGGGTGACTGATTCCCTCATGCGCCAAAACAAGTGAATATCGTATTGAAGTACGTAGCCTTAACGTTAACTTTTAGTTTGATAACGGCTAGGGTTATATACTAGTCGAAATGTAGTGAATAAATTATTATTAAGTCTTTTTATAACCATACTTTTTGCAGTTTGTTGCTTCATACATGTGAAATGTAAAACCCCACACTGACGAATAGATAAAAAAAGGCTCTTAATAGCAATAACCGACTTAATAATTCACGTAATTTTTCATCGTGCCGTTAACAATTAAGAACAAGTGTTACTAAGCAAGACTCGTAGTTTGTAATTACTGATATGGGTTTAATTGTTTAAAAACGCCAGCTGCCTCTTGGGAATAACAATAAATATAACAGCTAAATTGCGCAACAACTATCTCTCATTAAGAAATTGAACTACAATTTTATTTAGTTTTGTCAGGATGAGTCATAACAATTAAAACTACAATTCTTTCAGGGTGCTCATTTCGCTGACCTCATGCATCTCAAGAATTCTGCCACTATTTTAAACACTTATATGTCATCGTGTTGTTTAAATGTTCCGATCCTTAATAAGTATCACGCACAAACCTTATGGAAAACCGGTTTCAGTGAATTTTTTACTTCCCTGGTTAATAATAATAAAAAACATCATCCGAGATTTTTTTTAAGATCTTTACGAGTCCCTAGGTGCCCAAAAACAGGTTTTCTCGATTCCGTCGGTCTGTCTGTATGTCTGTCTGTCTGTTCTAAAAAAAGCTATCTTTCGAATATTTAGAAACGCTAACTAAAGGAAAGCTTATTAAAAGTGCTTTTTTATAATATGCATAATATAGAGAGTGGTCCATTTGAAGACATTTCGAAAACCTTTCCGAATTTTGACCATCCTACATAGCCTTAGGACATACACATTTTTAAAGAACTGGAGAAGCATACCTAATTTTTTAACTCCCAAATTTAATCCAACATGTTGACGCTTGGACCTTGGACAAGGCATACCTTTTGGTATCAACATGCTGGTGCCTCTCTTCATTTTTATTTACCAGTAAGAGAGATTTTTAAATGAACGGAAAGAGGAAAAATGGATTGGAAGAGGTGGATCGACAGCAGCCTCCAAGATCTCCAGACCTGATACGTCTTGACTTTTATCTTTGGGGTTATGCTAATGATGCGGTCTATAAAATAGCTCCTACAACTGCCGATGAATTGAAGGAAAGAATAAGGGGAGAAAATACATTTAAAATTAGGTTTTTATAAATAGGTTGAATTTTGAAACTTGAGATTAAAATATTTTTTCTGGTAATTTCGTCATGGTAATAGAGTTACTCTAAATTTTAAAAAACAATCGATTTTTTTTTGAGAAATACTGGTTTTACTGGTACATTTGCATACAACTAACTTAATTCATAATTAATTGATGAATGTAGTGGTTTACTACAAATTTATGTTTTTCTTAGCATTTACTTTGTTAATAGGGTAAATTTTTAATTGGTAGTTAGAAACTTTTTTCTCTACAAATTGGATCGATCATAATTATATCATTATTAGCTAATTTTCTTGATTTTTTAGATTTTGTTGGGTTGGATTTCATTCACAAATTATTTTGGGGCAGCTATATTAAGGTTCTTCTATATTTTACAAATACGGCGTCTCATTTTCTTCATTCGTAGCTATTTTATTTATCATTTTCCGTTTGGTGTATACCGTTTCAATGAACCTTTCAATAACGCTTTGAAACGCTTCTGGTCTTACTGGCAAATACTATAATCGTCATAACAGTGTTGTAATCTAAATCTTAGTTTTGTTTTGTTTGCAAAAATGTACATTAAACATTAGTTTTTTTTTTCATTTTTAATTAAATTAAATTAATTAAATACCTGGAAAACGATTGAATTTAAGGAAACAACATTTAAATTTGCGAATTTTGACCATCATGGAAGCCTTAGGACACAGAAGCGTTACTAAATATTCAAATGATAGCCCATTAATAGACAAACATTTTGGGTGGAACTCTTTTTGTTGCTTTAACAGATGCCTCAATTTGTCTATAAAATCTTTATTATTTCCAAACCTTAAACTTTAAACCCAAATACTTTTATATCAAAATGATCAGCATCTTAGCGCAAATCTTTAAGCTATTGATCTACAGGGTGTTCTATTTAAAAAAAAACATAAGTTTAGATCGCCACGTCTTTCTGAGCTACCCTGTAGAGTAAAAAATATTTTTAAAATATACATCATCTTGGTATTTTACCTAAATCTTTTATTCAGAGATTTGTTTAACTCTCTTTTCAGATATTCTTCATCCCCCTGTAGTTGCCGGACTCTCTATAGAAAGAAGAAACAGTTGTCACTTAAAATTGTTAGTGATAAATCACATATAATCAACAAAAAAAACAATCTTATATTTTTAAAAGAAAATTTCAATGAAACCTCTACACGGCCAATTACGGGATATCTGTCTGTTTCTAAATAATAGAGGTTATCCGAAACAAATGAGGGATCATTCCAAAAGAAGTGTTAAACAAATCGATTATCATTAACGTGAATAAATCTTCTCATCTCCAGGCCAGTGGGGAGCTGATTAGCTCGTGGATCCAAATGTCCCGTCTTGTTACATCACTTACTCGTCTCCATCACCTCTTTGGTCATTTACATTCATGATTCTGATGGGGTAACGACCTATTCTCATTGTTACGATTTAGGTATAAATTTTGTATTTTTAGTATCTATTGAAACGTTTTAAAATTAATACGCAGTGAATTGAATTAAAAATTTAGATTAGAAATGAATTAATAATTCCTTTTTCTTTTAATCTGGTTACCGCATTTATCCTAATGGATTGCAAAAGCTTAAAACCTTGTTGACTAAAAAAAATCAATAGTAATGTCGATGGGTTCGTGACAAGACGTCGTAAGGGGCTGATATATGTATATATATATATATATATATATATATATATATATATATATATATATATATATATATATATATATATATATATATATATATATATATATATATATATATATATATATATATATATATATATATATATATATATATATATATATATATATATATATATATATATATATATATATATATATATATATATATATATATATATATATATATATATATATATATATATATATATATATATATATATATATATATATATATATATATATATATATATATATATATATATATATATATATATATAAGGACATTACAAAAAACTACAAATATTAAATTTTTTTGCCAGATATTGATATTTATCGGCGGAAATAACTTTTAAAACTACGTCCAAGTGTGCATCCGTCAATCGCGATCTTGGGAGAGATTTGTTTTGTTTCATCAAAGAAAATAGTTGTTCACACTTATAGGTACTTCCAAACGTTGACAGGATTTTACAGGCAAATTTTCTCATTTCTTGATGTTGAACAGGCAAGTACTTGTAAAATTCGAATGTACCAATACTATCAAATTTTTGTTTTAAATGGGTCCGACACTGAATCTCAATTACCTCCATTTGCAAGTGAGGGGGAACTTTATCAATATCGATAGTGAAGAGACCAGTAAATAGAGAAAAATTGTTTTCTTGGGTCTTAAAATCCTGAAAACGCTTCTCAAATTCTGCCAGAAGGCTTCTCATTTTCTCTGAATATATTTTGTATGATATTGGGACACTTCCTGATATGCCTTACAAGTCAGAAAATGTGGCAGATTATCCTCTGCTAACGGTTTTTCCCACAATATTATTTTACACTTAAAAGTTTTCACATGATCATGCATATCTGTAGTAACTTGACGTGGTCCTTGCAATCGCATAATAAGCTGACATCTTCTGCTTTTGTTTCCATGAAAACGCGTATTTCTTCTTTGAGTTTCCAAAACCGGTCGAGTACCATAGAACACGAAAGCCATCGCACCTCTGCATAATATGGTAAACCAGTGTAGTCACTTTCTAAATCACGTAAAAATGCAGTAAACTGTCGCTGATTAAGGCCTCGTGACCTTATGAAGTTTATAATTTTTTTCACTGACTTTAAAACACTTTCCAACTTGAACACTTTTGAGCATAAAACTTCTTGGTAGATTATACAATGAATATGATGAAAATCTGGTTTGTCACTGCCCGTTTCTCTGATCTTTGTCTGTAATATTTTAACGAAGCCATTTTTTACTACAGTCATTGAAGGAGCTGATAGGAGAATGGTACTAATTCCAGTAATTCTTCATACACATTGATATCTGTATCAACCGCACGAAGAGAAACAGCGAGTTGCGCCACACCACAAACATTCGTATTTTCGTCACAGGCAATAGAAAATGCAATGAAAGAGTCTGATTTTGTTTTCATCTGATCACTTATATCGGCAGCCAACTAAGTAACTCTTTCAGCGACAGTATTCCGGGACAAGGATATATTTTGAAATGCTTTCACGCTCCCGGGACTTACAATTTCCGCGGCCTTTACAAGGCACTCTTTTATATAATCACCTTCGATAAATGGTTTTGAGTGTTCGAGATCAACTCCGACAGACGTAGCTCGCTTGAAGGACAGATTCATTTTCTTGCTTTGGACGTGTAAACATAAGCTGCTGATCTTTCAACCGTGATTTTAACTTATTTAACTTTTTCGTTTCTGACCATGCCTGTATACTTGTCAAACATAGTTTTATGAATATCATAGTGACGTTTTATATTATATAATTTTGGGACACCGACTGTACTATTACAAATCAAACAAATAATTTTTTCTTTCACTTCACAGGAAAAAAACTCTAATTCCCACTTTTCTTCAAAGATACGATGCTCATCTACAAGTTTCCTCTTACTTCCACTTGGTTTTGAAAGAGACATGTTAAAAACTGTATCCGAAATAAATTATAATAAGTTCTGTTAAGTGTTGTAACAATAAGTGCGCAACTCAACTCGAAACTCTATCGCAACTGACTCATAACTGACTAAACACTGAACGACTGAACTCAATCGAACACGGCTTATATACGGATTGTGATTTCTCGAGTTCTTTCCAGAATGTTCAGATAGCATTATCTGTGTTTGTGCGCGATAGAATTTCATGGAACAAGCAAGATAACGTTTGGCTTTAGGTTTTAGGTTGAGTATGTGTATTTCATCCTCCTAAACATAGATAGCACTATGTACTATTGTACATTTTATTATACCAATCGTTGTTGCAGCGGTGCGCGCTTTCAAAAATTATTTACAACTTCTTCGCGTGCCGCATTATCGGGTTGTTTTCAAAACTGATTTGGGCCGCATATTTCACATGGCTATCTAAATAAATCTGAATGCGGGATAGCTTCTGAGGGAAGACCCATTGAAGAAAATATTTTTTGTTCACTTTATTGTTAGTGCTGTACCTTATTTTGGACACTTCCAAAATGAACCCGTTTTCGAATGATGAAATAAGAATTTCATTCGTGGAATTAAAACTGTTATTTTTCATTTTATTTTATAAAATGTTGAAAATGATCAATGTTAACTTCTTGACAATAATAAAGTATACTTTCAAATGGCCTTCTAACGTTTTGGAGCATTTCAAGGGTCACAATAAGGCAAACATTTGTTGTAGTTACTCAACAACTCCACGACCGACGCACGTCTAATCCAGCTCCCAGGAAATTTTGAAGATACTTTAGTATTTGTGACTCCAGTAATGACAGTTACGTCTATTGGCTTGTCGTTCAGAAAAACTCATATAAAGCAATCTTATAAAATAACATTAAAATCACTCTTTTAAGTGTAATTTGGGTAGTTTGTAAAAAAAAAGGGTATAAGTTCATATACATTTTTCTCCTAATGTACCCCTTAACGGAAGGTGTCAAAGTGCAATTTTTATTTTTGTTTTGTGTGAATAACTTTTAAGATAATCGTGATACGATACGAGAAATTCAAATTTGATGTTAGTATTTCTCTGATTTGTAGGGGGCGCCATCTACACGTTTTTTTTGTCCTTTTTGAAAGGTCATAACTTTTTGTACGTGCTTCTAATTCTTTTAAAATAGATTTCTCTATGATTTTTACGTCAAAAATGTATTTTTTATAAAATCATTTTATAAGTCGGTTCAACACGGTTCCCTTCTAATATTATGCGTTCCCGAGCTCTGACAATTGAAGACCGCTGGACTCTGCTGCAACATTGTTCCTCATTCCGTGACAATGGAAATTAACCCTTTCTAATGAGTTTTCTCTAGTGTCAATTGGCATGGAATAAACTAATTTTTTTAAATGTCCCCACATAAAAAGTCTAAGGGGTTAAAATCCGGTGATCGAGGATGCCAAGTGACTGGTCCTCCCCTTCCTATCCAACGATGTTCAAAAGTCATATTTAGGTGTTCTCGCACTGCTAGGGTAAAATGGGGTGGAGCTCCATCATGCATGAACCAAAGGTTACGGCACATTTCCAAAGGTAGTTTGGAAAGTTGTCTTGGAGGAAGCCCAAATAATGTTCTCCATTCAACCGTCTTGGCAAAAGAAAATGGTGCAATCAAATGCTGACCAGCAATTCCAGCCCACACGTTAATGGGTTCAAATTGGTGCTGATTATGCATCATGATAGTAGCATCGGGATTTTCCTCTGCCTATACATGTAAATTATGAGAATTTATGATGCCGTTTTTCGAAAACACAGCATGCCCCTAAACCAATAAAATTTTGCATAATTTCTGCGCTGTTCTAGAACCCAATTTGAAAATTCCATCCTTCGACGAAAATCTTCAAGAAGCTCACGGACTTTCCTGTCGGGAATCGTTCTTTGCATAACCTTCTGGCCTCTGAGGCATTGCCTAATGCAAACCCATATATTAAATGCATGTCTGCTTATTCACTGAACGTAAATTCCATATAATAAAATAAATATAACAATAACTATGTCGGATTTCAACGCTCTTCAATCAAATTCAGCCATTAAATTGAGTACGCATCAAAAAACATAATAAAAAGCAGGAATTTTTTGAACAAAACCACATTATAGTGCGTGATGCATTTCATATATTTTAAATAAAAATACTTTTATTTATAACGACGTATGTAATGTTGACATTTCTGACATTTTAAAAGTTTGAAAGAAACATATTTCTGACTTTGGCATTTATCCGAATGAAAAGTGACATTTACTTGGGTGGATCGCTTTCCACCCGGGTAAATGTCACTTTCCACCCAGGTAAATGTCGATATTTATTGAATAACGAAAATTAATTTTATTCGTCTATTTAATTTTTTCCGAACTTTCCGCGAATGATTTCTTCTGAATCGCGCATTGTCTTCGAAAACACTTTTTTGATGACAATCTATCAAAAATGCAACTAATTTAAGTTTGTATGCTTGGCTTGTTTAATACCGTAGTAACCATTGTCAAAATGTCATTTTGACTTTTTATTTGTTGATGACGAAGCTTGTGGTTATATAGGAGTCTTACTTTGTTAATTTCTTACATAGTTATATTTGTCACAAAAAACGTGATTCGCATTTAAAAGGTATTGCTGTAAATAAAATAGTATACAAACCTCGGTGAAAAGGTTTCATTCCTGTCACGAGAAATAGTTCCTCCTTTTCTCTCGACAGGAATGAAACACTTTTCACCTGGGGATGTAATATACTATTTCTCGAAACCGGTTCATTTTATCGACATCGAATAAAAGTACCTTTTTTTATAGCAAAACGTTTAAGCTATTTGGTTGTTTTAGTCAACTTTTGGCAAAACAATTATCGCTGATTATTTACTACTTAAATGCCTAGAAAGTTATTATCCCTAATAAATAACTATCTACCTGTTTTTGAAAAATTTGTTATAGGAAAATGTCTAAATTTTGCTGTTGAAAATCAAACGCATCAATTCTTTCAAATCCAAATATCTCTGGAACCATTGCTCATAGCGACTTCTAACAAGAATACCTTTTTGACATAAAAATGAAAGAGAAATATTTTTTACTCAAAAAAGTATGACAGGCGCGTACAAAAAAGTTATGACCTTTCAAAAAAAAACGTGTACATTGCTCCCCCTATAAGTCAGAGAAATACTAACATCAAATTTAAATTTTTCATTCTAAAACACCAAGATACAAATTTTTGTTCAAATATCATGATTATCATAAAAGTTATTCACATAAAATAAAAATAAAAATTTTGCTTTGACACCCTGTATCTCCGTTAAGGGGTACACTAGAAACACTACTCAAGTCAGAAAGATTAACCAGATATTCTGGAACACCCTGTATATTTAAAGTTCAAAAGTTCAACCTCCTCTCCCCATCCCCAGAATGAGATAAAAAAATGTCAAACAGCCAAAAAAAACGGATTTGCTGATACACACATACCTCTTCCAAATTGTAATATTTTTATCTTTGCTAGCTGGCCCGGCAGACCTTGTTCTGCCTTTTCCGTTAGATGGCGCGATGAGTTTCTAGTGGAATTATGAGAATATAGGGCGCATTCACCACATCGTCCAGAAATTTTATTGGAGAAAAACATATTGGTTTTATAGAAAAAATACACGGAAAAAATTATATAGTATATTATAATCTAAATATTTTAGTAAAATTTTTATATGTATTTTTTCAATAAAATATGCTACTAACCATAAAACACTTTGCTTCCTATTACGGATTATTTTTAGTAAAAGCTTCGTATGAAAAATTATAATTAACATAACTAATTATAAATTATAATGTCTTATAAAAATATACACCAATGGTAAAAAATAATTTAAAAAGCATTTATTATATGTTAGTAGAATATTGGAAATTACAAGGGCTAAATTAAAGCCCAGTTTTACATTGTGTTAATGATGTCTTCAATTTCGAACCTCAACTAATTTTTAATAATCTTGGTACTAATATTAATCAGCAGGAAGATAATGTATAAACTTTTCAATCTGCTGGTCAAGTGGTGGTCGGTTTTTAAGTGTGTCATGCCGGAGGCTCGGGTTCAATGTTATAATGGGTATATCAATATACCTTTTTTTATATTTTTTATTTATATATTTTTATATATTTTATTTGATTCAACTTTTATCATGCGCGTGTCAATACCTTAGAGAACTTCATCTCAGTGTGTATTTCACACATGTGACGTTATAGCTGTTTGATTTGTTCTTTTGATTTTAGTTAACGTCTTTGATGAAAGGTTTGTTTGAATTTTGTATATTTATAGTGATAGTTTTTGATTGTTATATTAATTGTAGGTCTGATGATGCCTGAAAAGGCGAAACACGTGTAACCGCATTATACTCTTTTTGACTGAGACCGAGACTTTGTGTCTTATTTCTAGTTTAGTCAAATTAACATTATATTAAGGTTATTTTAGTAATTTAAATTTTAATTTTCTGGGTATTTAGCCAGGATTCGTTAGTTATCGAGTGAGTTAATTATAAAAAAAAAACAGAGAAATAATCTGGGGATAACAAATGGTGCTAGAAGAAGACAGAATATGCTTTATTTTATCTTCACTAACCTAAACTAACCTAAATGTATTTGGCCAAAAGAATAATTAGAATTATTTCGTCACTAAGCTAAGCTTAAGATAACTTTAAATTTTATATAGTTATTCAAAGGAAGATAAGCAAAAAAGAAAGATCTGTTTCATCACACTTGTGAGTTCACTTTTTCCCAAAGTAGCATAGCATAACAATATTGATATATTAGTTATTGTATAGTATATATCTGACTGACTAAAAATTATTATAGTTAAAGATAATATTTTTTTTAGTTACGTTTGCAATATTTTTCTTTCCATGTACGCAATAAAACAATATAAAAATAGTGATGAAATATCTCGGTAATCAGACGATCATTTAAAAAAAAAGCATGTAAATTGGTACAGTACAACTCTCTAACGAATTTGCTGAAGATTCTGGCTTCTTGTTTTAAATATATAGACTATTACCCGAGATATCGTTAACCATACCAGGACTTCACAATAAAAATATTCTAAACGTCCAATAGATTTAATATAAATTGCCTCCCCACCCTCTCTGACATCATTATAACTACTCCGAACACCGTTTAATTAAAGTCACAATTTCCTGAACTTAAATGGTATCCGATTTTTTCCAAATAAATCTAACGATCAGCTTTATCTTAAACGAAATTGCGGACGCCCGAGAATATCCCGCATTTAGCACAAAATATCTATCTATAAAATTTTACTGCCATTATTAGAACTGTTTTCTAATGAAGTACCCATAGAGTACCTCGGCACGAGAATTTACTTCGTGAACGCCACATCTTTATTGCTGTAGTTTACAGATAAATGCTGATGGAAAAGTTTATGTCAGATGGGTCAACTAAACTATAATTTTATTATAAAATATACAGTTAATGAATAATCCTGGTCATAGGTTCTCCCTCTCTGATGCCTAATATTGTAAAATACTGTTGCGAATTTAGCCCTAGTTATAGATTTGTTAGGTTTTAGGTGAATTTATTTATTATTTTAATGAAGTAGACTTTTTTATCCATGTAATGACTATGAGAGTGTCAAAAATCTTTCTCCAAAGTTCTGTTAGGCTTGGTCTTTTCACCCTGTAGTATTTAGATTATTCTAAAAATTTCTAGATCATTTCATCCCTTTCTAAAGGCTATATAAGCGGGCCGCAAGGCAAGTGTATACAAGCTGCCAGTGACAAGTTTAAAGTCACCTTAGTTGCGATTGTTAGGTATAACCAATCTTTACCTTTGCTACATGCTACCTGTAAGCTGTGTTTTGAATAAAAAGAGTGCATTCAGAAACTACGTGTTTGTATACTAGCCAATCCAAATGAAGGAAAAATTGCTCAAAAATTTAATTCTTCCAGAAGAAAAGTAACTGTTGAAAAAAATATGAATTACCCCAAAGAAAAAATTATTCAGGGCGCCCACAAACTTCGAAAACGTTAATTTAGGCAAAAGTAAATTACCTGTTTTTATTATTTTAGAGGAAAATATTATTTGAAAGCTTTTAAAGTTCTTCTTCAGAACACAAAATTGCACTTAAATATTTGTTTTTATAAAATTTTAGTTATATCAATTGTCCAAGGCATTTTTACTTCCCTCCTAAGGGGAAGTATTGTAATCGTGAAATCACCCTCCGAGATTTTTTCAGATCTTTACGTTTCAGGATCCCTAGATGCCGAAAAACATGTTTTTTTAATTCCGCCGCACAGTGGAACGGCTCTATGTTAGAAGCCGGACATAGCAGAAAATTTTCCATTTCAGATTAAAATATAATTTCTGTTTTTTTTTATGTTTAAAAATGTATACTTTATTATATGAAAGCTAATTTAATTCAAAAAACACGACCTTTGTTTTTGGTTTCATAGAAATCACAAGTCTTGCTAAACAAGTACATTTTAATTTCAATAAAGATTAGAGAACCGAATTTGATTTAAACTTCTATTATGGTATGTTTCTTGCACTGAAGTTATGATTTCGAGTATAGCAAAGAGTCTAAAAGTACTATTAGCTAACATAAGTTTTTTTTATACTATTGTTTTCACAACTAAAATAATTAAAATCGAAAAACCAAACTATGACGTCATTATTTTCAATATATCTAAAAAGTCCTGCAGAGTCCCAGGGTTTTTCTACCTCTAATCTACTCTTTATTCCCTAACACATCAATAATTATGAAGTTTAGCTGCAAATATTCGCAACAAAGAGTGCCATGGACTAAATTGTTTCAACTTGTCGTCCCTGGCGACAGCCAACCTGTGCAGTATCAATATTTTGACTTTTGATAAGAGTTAATTTCTCATGATTATTTTCATATAATATTTGGTGGCTGATGATTGATTGGCATACGATTTAAGTTTATGTTTTAAGTATAGTGTATGTATAAATAGTTTCCTCTAGTTCCGTCAATCAGGTAATGAAATTATTTATATAATATTTAAACCTTAAATCTGATTTGTTGCCTTGATGCCTTGCAGTGTCCTAAAATGAATTCGCTAGGAACTAATAGAGAAGTTTTTAATCTTTTGAAAGACGCAAAGATCAGTTTCAAGGATGTTTCATCATCTATCAATAAGATAGAACAGCTGACGGGAATAAAGTCAACATCAGCATTTAGGGCCAAAATTAAATTGAATTCAAGATGGAACAAATCCTACCGAGTCGAATCTCGTTTTGCTAGCAAAAATTATAATTGGTTAGATCAACAGTTTGAAATTTCTAAGGAATTAAGATATACAAAAAATATGAGTCATTTGGAACAAGCTAAAGAGAAAAAAAAATTTGAAATTCTTAGTGAACGCCAGAAAACAAGACGTACCGAATACATTCGCAGTGCGCCCAACGAACATATACTTTTTGCGGCAAAAAAGCAGCTAAGATCGGCAGATGCTGAATTTATACTAGAATTCATGAAAAACCACCCCGAACATGTAGGAATCATAAAGAATTTTTGTGAATCTTTAGAAAAACCAAAAGAAACTCTAAGTAAACAAGAAGCATTGAGCGTTTTTGTTTCCGCCAAACTCACAAAATATCAATATAATTTGATACGAAATGCTACGGTTAGCTTTAGTCAAGTATGTTTTCCAAGTTATTTTCAAATTCAGAAAGCAAAGAATGAGTGTTACCTATCTAAAGAAACTATAACAATAACAGAATCTTCAGCCACGGTTACATTACAAAGCTTATTGGACAAGACCACTGAAAGATTACTGAGAACAATTAATATAGTAGAGTGTAAAAATCTAGTTTTAGTTTCGAAATGGGGTTGTGATGGCGCTTCTGATCAATCACAGTATAAAACCGGGTTTAATGATAATACGTATGACGACAGTAGTATTTTTATATGTAGTTTAGTTCCTATTAGACTTTCCAATTCGGATACTAATAGAATTATTTGGTCAAATGAAAAACCATCTTCCACCAGGTTGTGCCGACCAATCTCATTTCGCTTTGTCAAGGAAAGTAACCAAATAATTAATGATACAGTTGACTCAATCAATAATCAGATCAAAAATTTACTTCCAACTAACTGTGAAGATAATGTAAAAGTTGAACATAAACTTTGTTTTACAATGGTAGACGGCAAAATTTGCAATTCTGTCTCAAACACACAGTCCTCTATGAGATGCTATATTTGTAAAGCTCTACCTAAAGAGATGAACGACTTGCAATCTGTGAAAAAGAAAACCGTAAATGTTGAATTTTATTCCTTTGGTTTGTCGTCATTGCATGCTTGGATTCGGTGTTTCGAATGCCTTCTCCACATATCTTATAATATTCCGTTTAAGACCTGGTCTGTAAGAAACGCTGATTTCAAGCAGCAACGGCTTTTAAGAAAACAGGAAATTCAAACTGCTTTTAGGAATAGATTGGGGTTATTGGTCGACATGATAAAACAGGGTACCGGCTCAACAAATGACGGCAACACAGCACGAAAATTTTTTCATAATTTTGAAATATCTTCAGAAATTACAGGCTTGGACCGCAATATAATCAAAAAATTTTTTGTTATTCTACAGGCAATATCTTCCGGATATAAAATTAATGTAACTAAGTTTAAAACATTCACATTTGAAACCGCAGAGATATATGTTGCCCTGTATAATTGGTATTTTATGCCTGCATCAGTGCACAAGTTGTTACTGCATGGGGGAGAGATAGTTCAACATGCCCTTGTTCCTATCGGCCTACTCAGTGAAGATGCACAAGAGGCAAATCATAAGTTATTTCGCGATTATCGTAGAAATCATGCAAGAAAATCATCAAGAATTTCGAATAACGAGGATATATTTCATAGTTTACTTTTAGCTTCAGATCCTATAATTTCACATTTAAGACCAAACATAAACCCTAAGGAAAAACAGTTACTTATTCAGTACTTATTATCCGAACAAGTAGCTCCATACTTGAGTGCATTAACCACATTTATTCTTAAATTATCCAGCTGCTTTGTTCAGTTTTACACTACTTGTTGTGTACCGTAGAACTATCACATCCTCATTTACAAATTGAAATATTTTTTTTTATTCATTTTACTACACCTTTTTGTACTCTTAAGCAAATATACTCTACAGTGTTATAAACTTGTTGTAATTCTCTCTCTGAATCTGAAACAGTTATACTATCAGGGATAGGGTAACACTGATTCTTTGCTACGATAAAAAATAGCCCTCAATAATTTGGATTTTACAATTTCTTCTTGTATTACATTTGCTTTCAACTTAATTATATTAGGTAGTTTTTATCTATTCTAACTTCTAACGCTTATACTCCGCGGCATAATTAGTGCATTACCAGAAAAATCTAAAACAACGTCTTCTTGAGGAATTCACTATATGGTATATTTTGAATGCAATATCTAACAAAAGCGCTACCTGATTTCTCTGGCAAGTCTATAAAGGGCATAAATAGGAAGCAGTACACCTTAAATTATATCGTAGAAAACTTTTAGTAATACACTTATTATGACGCGCAGTGTATCTTGTCTATATGGTTTTCGCCTGAACATGTTGATTAATAAACAGAATAAGATAATAATATTTATTTATTAACTTAGTGTTTAATAGTACTTTTTTGTGAGAAGGAAATTTTAGGTTAGAAAGTTATTTATTAATAACTTGTATGTTTTTTGATGATTATTTGTTTGGTATAACATCCTCCCGAAACAACGATGGTCTGTAAAATCGGAAAAATGGATTGTCATTTCTTTGAAATGTATTTTTTAATGTGAGTGTCGAAGATCGTATCGCTTTTTTTTGTCATTCAAAATATTTCCATTTTTAAAAAATGGAAATTTCTATAGATTCAGATAAATGGTAAACTTGGCAACAATGCAAAACTCACAATAAAATCAGCAATAGTCTATTACCCAAGTGCACAAAATATCAGCAATATACATGATATAAGAATTCATTGTTACAGTATTTTTGTTATTATGTCAATTTGTCAATACCTAAGCCAATTTTTAAAACATTCTGTATGTTATAAAATTAAAATCACAATCACTTTTAATTGCAGTATTTATTTTCAGCAGACTTCGTTATTTGAACGAAAAAGGGAAAAAAGGGAAAGTCTATTATAAATCGCTTGCAGGATATAATCAAGAAAATTGAAAAAATACATTTAAAAAACTTTCAAAAACGATATAACTAATTAAAATGTATATTATCAGTCAATCGCAATTATAAAGCGTAAAGAAAACATAGCAAACAATTAGTTCAAAAGTCAGTGACATAAAACCTCATGTCCAACCGTTCAGGTAGGCTCGATCCACTGTGCGCCGGCGCCGGTCTGCATGTCTGTTGGTTTGTCTATTTGCGGCATAGCTAGAAAACTAATTACCCCATTGGCTTCAAATTTTGTACAAAAGTCAAGTATTATGTAACAAACAACGTACGAATATAAGATGGCGACTTAAGAAGATTATTAAAAATTCTGCTTGAAAAACTGCTTAGTTGTATAGAAACAAACTAGTAAAATTCGGGTATTAATTCAAGATGGGGGAACAAAATGGCGGACATATAAAATATTTGTTATTGTAAAAAAAATCATCCTCTCAGGTTTTACATATCTTCCTACCTAGATGTCAAAAAGTCCAGTCTGGTCTGATAATCCGCGTCACGTCAAATCCCTTTGTTCATCTCTTAAAGAGTTGGTAGGATATTCAATGAAATATAATAAAACCCCCATTTGAAAATCTTTAGAGACGATTGAACGGGCTTTTTCCCTTTTTTTATATTTTAAAACTCCATAAGTTGATAAATCAGTGCAAATTTTGTCAAACATTTTCTTGTTTAGTATCCTTGCCATGGGAAATATTCGGCGATACTCTCTTAACGCAAGTGCTGGATTTTTATTATTTTCAGTGTAACTTAGTCGCTCTTGTCTTGAATATTGAGCCATTTTTTAAAATAGAACAAGTAAACGCCGACACAGGGAAACCACTAAAAACACAAATAAATTGAAAAACTGTTAAATTTAAAACAAATAGTTATAGTATCCATTCCATGGCCTCCTATATTTTTTTTGAGTATGCAAGAAATAATGGAGATTTTCTGTCAAATTGCGATTTTCTCTGTAACCATCGAATTTTGTTATAGAACATATATATATATATATATATATATATATATATATATATATATATATATATATATATATATATATATATATATATGAAAAAATAGGTATTTTTATAGAATAAAAAACATAGTGGGTGTTCTATTTTAAAAAATCAACTTTTTCGCTTTAAAAAGGTGCAAGATTGATTTCGTAGATGTCCACCCTGTATAGTTGTGGACAAAGATTTTATATTCCGTATATGCATTGATGCTTTATAAACTGGAAATTGCCATCCAAGAGCCCAGTTTTAGATTTTTGCTATTTTTTATAGTGATTTGAAAAATAGCTCCAGTTTTCAAAAAATAACACTTAACCTTAATTTTCTCAGAAACTACACAGAAACCGACTATAGTTTAAATTGGTAACTTATGTTTATTTGTGACAAGGAATTAAATGATAGACATGATAGTTAATGATAGACCTGATGAAAAAATGAGACAAATGATCCCAGCAAATTTGGGACACCCTGTTTACATGGAAACTGCTGACATTTTGAGATAATACTCAAATTTGAACGTTTCTATCAGTTATAAAAATATGTATCTCTCAAGTGTCTGATTTCCACCTAGATCATAAACTCTATACCATGTGCTGGGCAATACCGAAAACCGCAACTCAGTATTTTAATCCTTATTGAAAATATTGAATTTTGAATGTTGTCCAAACATTTGCATGCATAAGTTCATCTGTCTAGAAGTTTATTTTTAAGCTATGCCATGAACAGAGAGACATACAGACATAATCTGTATGTCTCGATCTGAAAAACAGTAGGATGATTTTTTAAAATTACTTTACTTGTTAAAAGTATATAAACAACATTTCATTTACATTTGTAAAAATTAACCGCAAACCATGCAGTTGTAAAACGCACCTCTCGTGTCTTGCGTTCTTATCTAAATTAATTTTATATACATTTCGAAAAATAAAATCCCAACAATCATATAACGATTCCAAAACAAAAAAACATACATCAATAAATCATGCATCACACATTCTACCTTGTAGGTACCATAAAGAGCCAATTCATCATCGGTTCGCGTCTGTTCGATCGGACACTAGCAACAAACGCAATCTTTGGTTATTATTCGGAAGTAGAGGTCATAAGCCGGTGCCAGCATCTGAACCGATGTGTTTAGTACCAGCGGAGTACCCTGCACGATCTCTAGTACCATACCAGTTCCGGTATTCACTGTGTCAGTTTCTATCTGCAGGTACTCTCTTCTTCTTTCTTTTGCCCGCAGGGGATTGGGGGGGAGGACTGGCGGCCTCACTTTGCAACTTGTATCTTCGGTGTCCAGTGGCGTGCCATGGTACTACTCTGATCGTTAAATATTGGGCAGCACTATTTTTGTATTGTAAAATACGTTTTCTAATACCTATGTGGAAACCTGGTGTTTATGTATTGTATTTGGCAGTGTCTACGAGTTATTTGTGAAATGCGAAACATAAATGTACACTGTTATCCAACGAAAATAAGCCGTGGGTGTCTTGATTTGGAAAACCAAACTAGCTAAATAATTATATTTCTTCCCGTGAAATCCGAAAATGATAAGTGACCAACAACTGAACATGAAATAAAACTGCTGCTACTGTCTGTCTGTCGGTCTGACTGTTCGCAGCATAGCTAAAAACTACTTACCCGATTAACTTCAAATTTTGGTCAAAAATTAAGGGCAAGGGTCAAAGGGCGATGAACTGGTAACATTTTGGTAAAAATCCAACATGGCGAAATAAAGTTCGGCCTAGTGAAATGTTAAAAAAATTATTACTAAAAAACTATTTACCCAATTTATCTCAAATTTTGCACAAAAATCAAGTTTTATGTAGAAATCAACTGGTAAAATTTTAATACCAATCCAAGATGGCGGAACAATAATATTTAAAAATTGAGCCTAAAAAAAACTACTTAATGGATTGATTTCAAATTGAGTGCCATAAGTAATTGTGGTATAGAGATGAGCTAGTAAAATTGTGGTACTAATTCAAGATGGCGGAACAAAATGGGGGCCAAATAAAATTATTGTTATCGAGAAAAAAATCACCCTCTCAGGTTTTTACATATCTTCTCGTTTTAGCGTTTCTAGATGCCAAAAAAATATGTTTTATCGATTCCGTTGGTCCGTCTGTAGGTCTGTCTGTCTGCCGGCTGTCAGTTCGCGGTATAACTTAAAAACTACTTATCAGATTGACTTCAAATTTTAGTCAAATATTGAGGTTCATATAGACTTGGTAATATTTTGGTAAAAATCTAATATGCCGGAACAAGATGGCAACTTAGTGCTTAGTAATTATTACTAAAAAACTGATTAATTATCAAATTTAACCTAAATTTTGAACAAAAATCAAGTGTTACACAGGAACGAACTGGTAAAACTTGGTATGAATCCAAAATAGCAAAAGAAAATGGCGGCCTAGTAATTTTTTTTAAAAATCAGACTGAAAAACTATTTTTTAGATTAGTTTTAAATTTTATGCAAGCATTAAGGGTGATATTTATATATTTTTTTATTGACATTTGGGATACAAGGAGAATCACTGTTCCACTACAGTATCCGCTGAATACTAAAATCCTAGTAAACAAATATTATATACACTAAATTACCCAATTTTAACAAAAGAAAAAAAAATATTGTGTTGATAGGAGAGAGAAAAAAACTATTTTTAGTTCTTAAACACATCACAGATATCACCGAAGTCCAATGTTTCAAGTTTCTACACAACCACTAAAAAACACCTTAATTCTTTTCCTAAATAATGATAAGGACATATTGTATAAATCTATAGATTGTAAATTGTATTCATTAAAGTTTCGCATAATGCGACACATCGAAGAATATAACCCAGGTTTGTTCTTTTATATGAGACTCTAAAAGGATTTTGATCTCGAAACTGCCTAATCGGTGCATTAAAATTTATTTTTAAGAGCAATTGTGGAACATCCAAAAGGTGGTTTATTAACTTAAACAATATTACGAAATCTGACATTACTCTACGTTGTTGCAGATGAAGTATCCTAAATTGTTGTTGAATTTCTGAGTAATTATTATTAACTATGGAGATGTTAAATGAAACCTTTGATATAGAGATAAACTGGTTAAGTTGTGGTACGAATTCAAGATGGAGGCCAAATATTATTTTTAAAAAATCGACGTAAGAAAAGAAAATCTTATTCAACTGGCTTTAAATTGTACAGAAAAAATTAAATGTGATATAAGGATAATCTGTGTGGCAATGTAAAAACTATTTGTTGAATTTATTTTAAATTACGCCCAAAAAACAAATAAGGCATAATTTCTACCTATAGTAAAATATTGGTAGGAATCCAATTAGATGGATCAAAATGGCGCCTTATAAAAATGTTTCAAAATACAGTATACATGTGTTACCAATTAACTTTATACTGAACTAAATTGGGTCACACTTCACTTTTTACACACTTAATTTTTGACCAAATCAGTCGGAAGTCAATCGGGTAAGTAGCTCTTCAGCTACGCCGCAGACAGAAAGACAGACGGACAGACAGACAGATTAGCGATAATGCAAAAACTAATGTTTTTCAACTTGAACTCGAATGTAATACGGTTGCTATTTATTGGCTTTTAAAATAATGTAAAGCAAAACACAAGTAGTATTAAAGTAAAATGCATTATGGTCTTTTGTCATTTACTTAAAATATACATTTATTAAGGTTATATATAGCAAATTTGTAGTTGCAGACTTGTCAAGTTAAGATAAGATATCTCTACAAAAATCACAAAAGTTTTTGAGCATAATTTAAAATAAACTGAACAAAAGGTTTTTACACTAATTTTTTTAAGACCGCCTTTTTCATGGTAAAGAAAAGAATATGACTTTAATTTTTCTGCAAAATTTGAAGTCAAAAGAAGATTTTTATACGATGATTTTTTAAACTTTTTGTTTGGCCGCCATTTTGTTTAGCCATCTTGAATTCGTACCAAAATTTTACCATTTTATCTCTCTATGTTGCACAAAATTTGAAATTAATTAAGTAGTTTTTCATACTGATTTTTTAAAAATTTTATTAGGCCGTCATTTTGTTTTGCTATCTTGGATTCGTACCAAAATGGTACCAGTTCTTTCCTTGAATTTTTGTAGCAAAATTTGAAGTCAATTAGGTATGTAATTTTTTAGCTACACCGCGAACAGATGAACAGACAGACAGACAGACCGACGGAACTGAGAAAACATTGGCATCTAAGGACGCTAAAACGATATGTAAAACCTAGGAGGGTGATTCTTTTCACGATACAAAAATTTAATTTGGTCGCTCTTTTGTTCCGCCATCTTGAATTCGTACCACAATTTTAAGAGTTCATCTCTATACCACAGTTAATTTTTGCACGCAATTTGAAATCAATTTGTTAAGTAATTTTTTCGGGCTGAATTTTCAAATATTTTATTAAGCCCCATTTTGTTTTGCCATCTTGGATTCGTACCACAATTTTATCAGTTGATTCCTATTTAATATTTGATTTTCATGCAAAATTTGAGGTAAATTGGATAAATAGTTTTTTAGTAATAATTTGTTCAACATTTTAATAGTCCGTCATTTTGTTTCGCCATATTGGATTTTTACTAAAATGTTACCAGTTCATCCCCATATGATCCTTAATTTTTTATCAAAATTTGATGTCAATCGGGTAACTAGGAAGCGAGAAAACATGTTTTTCGGTATATTTCCTGTCGTAGAGGATAGGTCCCTGAAAACATACTTATTGCCCTAAATTTTATGGTCGTACTATGCCTACGTGAGTACGAACTTCTCGTTCCTTCCAAATCGCTACATTTCCAATTTTGCCTTATATTAGAAATAATCCTTGATCGAAATGTATATACATATAATTTCTAATATGGTAATCAAAGTACGCCTCTGTTAAAGGAGTACTTCTTCTGGCCGGCGATATGCCCCGAGCGTCGTACCACCAAGGAGTCACGACCTTTCGTAACCTAACTTGCTTACCAAATTCACACACGCGAAGTCGAGCTCACATTGTAAAACGAAATACCATAGTACCACCACGGTACCAACTTCTTTAATCGCCTTGTTTTCGCCACTTTTAGTACCCGTTGTCGCGTGTAGTTTCGACCAGATTTTCAAAGTCTTTCGCGTGGTTGACCTTTGCTTGAACCCATTGACAACGGGTGAAATAAGCCTTGACATTGAGTACTACCTGCGTACTCTTTGTTTTGTTTTTAACCTTTATCGTCCGCTCTGCAGAACATTGACTCAATTATGTAATGTGTTTACTTATGGACTTGCTCAAATTAAGTACGATACAGAAATTGTTTTGTACTTACCAGTGGTAAATAGTACTATTGCCTTTAGACAAGAGTACTCCGCTGAATCCACGTGTAATGCTTTTAATTTTTCTACTTGTTCCTATAAAAAAAGAAATAATATCATTAAATCCCTTTTTTTATTAAACTCGTTACAAAGTGGATATTTCAGTGTTTTTTATATTTGAAATAAACTGCTGACCGATTGTTAGAAATAATCAAAGTTTTGCTACTATTTTTAAAACCGAATATCTCTGTTTCAAATAAAAAAATGCGTTGAACATACTGTTTTATTACTTAAGTTAGGGTTTAAAAGGATTTGTATAACAACTACCTCTGCTTGTTATGCAGGGTATTTATAATATTGTGCAAGTTTATTTTTTCTCATGTTATTTATTGTACCTTTTTAGAAAATGAACCTTGTAATTGTAACAATTTAAAGTTGAGAAAATCATCTGTTTTTATTTTTTTTTAATTAGATGACTATTAATGGAACGACATCGTCTTGAATTGTCAAAAAAAATTGAAATATCCATTCATAAATTAATTTAAATAATGAGGTACTTACTTGAAATATCCTAATGTGATCCATGAACTGAACAACCCTGTCTGCACACATAGGAGATGCATGAAGCCCCGCCGCAGCAATAAGGGGGGCCACGTGCAAGGGCATCGAACACTGACTCGCATTAAGCACAAATAGTTCCGACCATACTAACCTAAGTAATGCCACCTGGAACAAAGGAGAACGTATGACTTCATCATAATATAACGTTTTATTTTATTTTAATCTGTTCTCCCCTTTATTTTCATTTTGGTCTTATAGCTTCGTGCAAAACTGTCATTTATAGTCCTGCGCATGATCCTGATTGTTTCTTGGCTCTGTGTCAGAGTGCTTTTTTGATAACTCTCGAATATATCTTTTTGACGCTCATAGGCAGGAATGGAAAAAACATTTATTTTATTTTTGAACAAGTGATTTTTTTGTTTAAATTTTGTGTATCAGGTTTTAAGATACCTTTCTTCATGTATAACAGTTTCAGTTTGCCATAGGTTTTCTTAATTGGAGAATTAGAGAGGATACGTGTTTTAAAAACCTAAGTTCAGTATCTAGGATTAAGCCTAGATTTCTACAGGATTCGACAGACACCAATTCTGATCCATTTATCAAAACTTTAAAACTCAGAGCTGACTTTTGCCCTCGTTAAGTACCAATCAATGCACTTTAATTACCATAGCCATAAGTTCAAGATCAGAATTGATAATATTGACAGCAGTATTTATATTGGAAGGAGAAAAGGAGCAGATAGTTGTGTGTCATCAGCGAACTGATCTGATTTGAGATTTTTTAAATATTTTGAAAAGTCCGCGGTATATAAAGAGAAAAGCAATGGACCTAACATACTACCTTGTGGTACTCCTTTTGGGACTGTCGTTGATATTTTAGAGTTATAGCAAACTCTTTGTTTCCTGTTATTTAAATAATTATTGAAAAAAGTTAAAGAGACATCCCCTAGACCGAAATATTTTAGTTTAGTTAATAGAATGTTATGATCTATGGTATCAAACGCCTTACTAAAATCGAGAAGGATGAGACGTGTAGTTAAGTTGTGATCCCATGCTGATTGCCGCGGAAACCTGACTGAATAGGGGAAGAATGATATGCAGGTTAATATAGTTAGCTAACTGTTCGGCTACTACCTTTTCAAGAATTTTTGAAAATATGAGCAAAATGCTGATAGGCCGAAAATCTTTAAGCTGACTAGGATTAGATACCTTGGGAAGAGGAACTATATGAGCAAGCTTCCATACATTAGGAAAACTACCAGTTAGAGGACATTGATTTATAATGAAAGCAATAAAGTTAGTTAAGTGGAGTGTAATGTACAGTAGGATTTTGAGATTAATACCAACGCAACCAGTCAAATTGGTTTTTATTTTAGAAATTATTTTTTTCTACTGATTTATTAGAAATCTCAGTGAATTTAAAAGATTTACAATTTCCAAAACAATTGTTTGAATAGTTTTGCGCAGTGAATGTTTTGTCCAGAGATGCCACTTGCGGCAGTACGTTAACAAATTAATTATTAAAGTGATTGGCTACAACATCCATTTTGCAAGACTTCGCATTATTGTTAGTAAGATTAAGGTAAGCTATAGTACGCCAAACATTTTTAGGATCGCACTTAAATGAGAACTGCAAAAAAGCTTTCTTTTTCAGCCCTGGTAGCAATATTGACTTGATTTCGTAGAGCTTTATAGCTTTATATTCCTCCCAACACAATTCAGTTTTTTTTTAATTTTGAGCTCGTAATGTAATGGGATCTCCACAGCTTACGAACCTGGCCTCAAATCCTGGCCAGTAAACTTAAGAGAGCATTTGTTTGGAAAACCATATTTCAGCAAAAGCCTTCATTTCAACTTTTTTCTCTAACTCGTACCAGTAATAAGGAACAATATCGTTCTGGCTAATATTGAAAAAGAGAACACTTACCTGATCGGTGACTTGAAGTTCAGGAAAAAATGGGATATTCCTTGCCCATTCAACGGCCGAAAAAAGCAGTCGCGCTGCTAATTCACAGATATTCTCAATTCCCATTATATTGTTGGCTTGTATGCACTGACCATACCTCGTCGTGGGGTACGGTTCTGCTCTTAAAAGTAAAGATATGTAACTACTGAGGTACGTGTGGTTGCTGAGTGAGGTTGTGACTGGATCTGACGAGTTGAGGAACTGATTAGGTAAGCCTGGCAACGCCGGCTGCGAGGGTGGGACTCTACCTCTTTGAACGGCTGCAACAAAATAATTAAGAATTAGGTCTACAATACTTGAACGAAATGAGGGTTTTACTTGATTAGATATTATAGTTGATAATTAAAGCGTTTTACATTAATATGGATAAGCTAAAGGATCTAGGCATTAAAGCCCTAAACTGAGTCCTAATAATAATTCTGGTGCATGGCGAATTCTAAGAGCAGGTTTCGGCATAGTTAAAGCAGTATTAGTGCCCTTGGTTGATTTGCTTCTTTGTTGCATGCTCTGATCGTCAAGCAAGTTAACATCTATTGAACTCGCCTGACTAAATCTTTCTTTTTTTTTAATATAGCAATGAATTAATCGTGTTGGAAATAAAACCTTGATCTCCGCTTAACTGAATGCAGTAGATGAAACTGATAATAGAAGAAACAGTTAATATAGAACGGAAGTTTTCACAGCTCTGGTCAATTAAGATATCATGGTAGACCGTGTCAAATTGGAATTACTATCCGACGTTTCGCCATCGAATGCACGAGGCATCTTCAGTAATGTTTACTCTCCGAGATCTGAACACTGAATGATCTCGAGGAGATTCAGGCGGTTCGGCGAGCATAAGTCGGGTATAAAAGCCCGCCTGAATCTCCTCGAGCTCTTTCAGTGTTCAGATCTTGTGGAGTAAAGATCCATGAAGATGCCTCGTGCGAAATGTCGGATAGTAATTCCAATTCGACACGGTCTAATCCCAAAAACCTTGATTTCTTAGAAGAAATATTTATTTAAACAAGACAACATGTTAATTTAGTTCTTAACCAGATGTGAATTTTACACCAAAAATACATGATACAAATGTGTTTGTATTCGTTTTGGCAGGTCACTGATGCTCTTTAGATCATGAAAGATATATATAATAGTATATAAAAAAATATCGGAAATTGCTTATAGTTAAGGAATTTTTGGTCAAGAAAGTATTGATACAGGTCTTTTAGGTGTACTTATAATTTCCATGTACAAATGAAAGCTATAAATGACACTGTATATACCATAAAATTTTATTTATTATTCCAAATATTGGATATATGGTAAAAGAAATTATGTTCGCTGGTTAACAATATATTTTTATGTAATTATTGTTGGGTTTTTATTGAATTTCAGATATTGGTCAATTTTTCTAAAAACTGTAACATTTCTTCCTATTGTTAATAACCATTCACGGCGAATAATTTGACATAGAACACGATGAGTCCAGAATGATTACAAAATTATTTTAAAAACTTCATGTTAACAATATTAGAATGTTTACATATAGATCTTATGTTAATGCAAAAGGTAAATCTTTTAAATTTGTATTCAGTATACGTAGTTTCAGAAAAATGTGATAATTAAATATTCATTATTCCAACTATTAAAGGGCCTTTTTACAACAAAAGAATGGACATGATACATAAGAAAGGTCTTTAAATGCATGACTTTTAAAATATTTAAGAGGCTGTATAAATTAATATCACTCTTGATTCTGTTTTAACTGACATTGAACAGTCCTCATCAGTCTTAACTGGAAGAAAACCGAATAATACATAAACCTGACTACACTTGTATGTTTAATATTTGTTGTTGCCCACACACGTTACCTGTGTGGAGGCATTTTTACTTCTTGTTATTTATAAAAATAACTTAAGGGGGCTAAATGATCTGATTTACAATTAGAAACGAAAGATTAATTCAGGATTTAAGGCGGGTTCTAACCAGCAAAATCAGTTGAAAATAATTGACTAATTCAGTGGTAATGAATGAATATTGAACGTGCGGATAACAGTGTGTTCTCATATTTATTATTCATTCACTATCCTTGAATCAGCGAAAGCTCTTTAGCAAAATTGACTGACAGTTTTTGACCAATAAAACATACTCAAATACTTTTTTGAATACTAGAAATGAAAACGAAACTCTTGAAGATTCAGAACTAGATTAAAAAGAGGGATTTATAGTAAATAGTAAATCCAGTATAAAAGCCTTAAGAAATCGTGGTTCTTGGGTTTAGACTGTATTAAAATGAATGAAATTTCGCCTTCGATTATGCAGAGATCTTTACTTCCCGAGATCGAAACACTGAAACTCATGAAGTAAATATCCTTAAAGAGGCCTCTTGAATTTCTGACTGAATTCATCTAGATGAAGTAATGAAAACACTTCAAGAGGAAATCTTCTTCGAATTCTTACGTTATCACAAAACCAGCTTTGTTAGAAAGTCAATATGAATGGGATTAATATAAATAAAACCTATATCGATGATATGATATGTCCTTGGTAGTAACTAAGTCCTCTTTGGAATATAGTCCAAGATGTGACAGACTGAAGAAGAAACTGCTGTTTTTTAACCCATGTTAAAATATTCTTGAGATTCTAACGTTGAATTGAAAGTTTTAAGCCTTGTTGCTTGTTGATCACTTTGTTGGGAATGGGCTTCTTGATTGAATAGTTGAAACAATATTTAATAGGTCAAGAAAGCAAAGAACTCAACCAGCAGATTTTCAATAAAATTCTTATTAGGCCAGTGTACCTGTTGAAAAAAAATATGTTCGTTACAATAAATAATTTTAGTACATCAAACAGTGTACTCCTAGCAACGTTTTGGAACATTCTGTTTTATATTAGTAGTGCATATTTTTAGGTCTATTATCTGTACATCCAGTATATTAAACCAAAGTTTGAATTTAACGGTAATTTATAAACAATCAGGGGTACAGTAATTCAGGCATCCAATCTCGAATATAGATGTGAGGTAGAATCTAAAAGCATTCCAGTTCCAAAAACACGAACAGAGATCTTTTGCACTTCAACTTTAAGAACATATAAAGGCAAATTTTTATACTAAAAATGTAAACTTGCCTTTAAATTTGCCATACGCACCACCTGAAATAGAAAAAATATGTATAAGTAATAATTATATTGAAGCTAGTATTCGCGATAAGGAAAGAATATCAGTGGGGGCAATAATCCTGCAAAATAAGTATAAAGAAAAAATTATACTGCAAAAAGAACAATAATAATTATCTGAATCAATCAATCAATCAATACTTTTTTTTAAATAGTTTTCAGCAAAAAAATTATATCTTGATATAAGAAAAACGGGTATTGTTTTTCACATGTGGTTTATTAGTGTACCTTTTATTAAGAAATCATTGTTCTTGGGGTTAGACCGTGTCAAAGGTTTCGCTTGGATTGGACTAGGCATCTTCAGGGACTTTTACTTCACGAGATCTGGACAAGTGTTGAGATCTCGTGATGGAGTAAAGATCCCTGCAGATGCCTCTTGCAATCGAAGGCGAAACGTCGGATATTTTATAATCATGATTTCTTAATTGATCAAAGCCGTGAAAGCTTCCTTTCTTTTATTAGGGCTAGAACAAATGGGTAAATACAATACTTGTAAGATACAAGAATGTGCATATTTTTTATATATTTTCAAGTTTATATGATGTTTCTGAAAAGTGCGGCTTAATAACTTTTTTTTTAATAAAACACCCTTGCATGTTTTTAAGTTTTATGTGCAATTTTAAATATGTTTGATCGAACATACCACTGGCCTTTTGGGCTTTTTGAATCGACCCAAAGAACTCAGGCAGCTAGTAGCTATAAAACTAAGAATTTTAGATATGTGGTATGTTAGATCGAACATTCCTAAAATTTTACGCATAATTAAATATTTAATTGATTTTGATGATCACATATGAAACTTAACAAAAAAAGCATATTAACTTGGCTAAAAAGTGGCTTATATCACACGGGTGTGCTGAACTTTCAACGGGACAGTATTTGAAAAATAAGGAGTCAAAAGAAAGTTGAAAAAGCAAAGCCTTCTTTTTAATCGACTTCAAAAAAGGGTGAGGTTATCAATTTGACCCTATGTATTTTGTTATGTATGTACATCGATTACTCCGCGATGGTTTGAACAATTTGGATGAAATTTTCAGGGAATATTCAGGATATTACCGAAGTGGTCTCATAGCAAGCATATTTAAAAAATTGCGGAATAACGCCATTTTCAATTATTTAGGCGAGCGCCGGAGCTAATATATATTGCGTTCACCATATCATCAGGAAAAAAGTATAACTGTTAATATCGTGTTTCATATGGTTTTCGGAGTTTTTAATGGCACGAAGTTTAATTTTATATACCTTTTTAAATGTTGCCAGTTTTTATAATATTAATACTGTAATTCTGGGAAAATTTCATATGTAATGGACCCAGTAGCTACTTATTTATTTTATTAGGGATCTCCAAAATGTTAATATAAATTTAGGCCTTAAAATTTAAAACATTGTATAAATAGGATGAAGTAAAAAGGATGAAATAAAAGAATAGAACCGACTTAAAAAAATGTACTAAAAATTACAATATAATATTTTATTCCATATTGAAAACTTGATTTATGAAATCTGCCTGTCCTCTAATACCATAACGATGCAGCTTTAACAATAGTTGCTCATGGTTGACCATATCGAATGCTCGGGAGAAATCAACAAATAAACCCAATACATGAAGTTGTACATCAATTGCATCGACAACTGTCGTCTGAAATTCACAAGGGGCAGTTTCAGTACTACGAGATTCTGTAAACCCATGTTGAAAAACACTAATAATATTATTTTTATTAAAAAATTATGTAACTGATGTTTCAAATTGAATTCAAAAATGTTTGAAATACTTGTAAACAAACTTATTCCTCTATAATTTGAAAATTCATTAGAATCTCCCTTTTTATATAGTATACAGTTGGCCATTTTAATTGTTCAGGGAATATCGCATATTAAGCGAATAAATTCATCAAATATGTTAAAACTTCACACAAAGTAAATTCACACCTTTTCAACAAATTATTTGATATGCCATCATGTTCTATGGTATCTGTGGTATGATTACTACACCTTTTTGAAACACCCTTTGTATATGTAAAACCTTATACAGTTCTAGACTTTATTTTTTTAAGGTTTTGTGGTAAAAATGTTGCCATAAAGGTCAACCTGTTTTTACAAGATTCATGAAATATGCGTCAAAATATGGATAGTCACCTGTCCCTAACGTGTTTTGACCACATTCCCCTGTTTTTTAGCATTGGAATGAATTATTGTAAAAAAATAATTTTTTTTTACTTCCCCCGTTTTGCAATCGAAATTTTTGCGTTTTCGAGTCCTTGGACCCTGAAAAACATGTTCTGATATTTCCACCAGTCTGTCATTCTGGTTATACGCGACATATAATAAATGATTACATTTTGATAAAAATCCAATATGGCGGAACAAATGACGTCCTCACAAAATGTAATTAAATTATTGTTCAGAATGAACTTCAAAATTTGCGCAGAAATAAAGTGTGATAAATATACGGTGTTTTTGATCCTAAATGGTTTTGCCATTGAAAATTATAGGTTTTAAAAATATTTTTTTCTTGCCCTTCGAAAAGTCCTAACGCCTTCAAAATACATTTTCGAAACTATATTTATATGAACTTTTTTTCTTATTTTTACAAGTTTTACTAGTTCCGAAAACACTATTTCTATTAATTTATGTATTCATGTATAGGTTAAAAATGATTAAAAATGTAGAATTTCAGTATGCATTATTTGATAACGTTTTTATTGTAAACATTCACCACCCTGTAATAGGCGGGCGCATTTTTATTTACGACAATAACGGAGCTAACAGACACGCATACACAAAATATGAAACAAAATGCTGACATTAATAACAATTAGTGTCGTTTGACAGATAGATGCCCTTATGTATCCCATTTACATCAATTTAAATACAGATCTTTTTAATGGTTTTATCTTTTGATGGGGGTACGGTCGTGTGCTGTGCTCTATTATTTCAATTGTACCAAACAAAATTCCCTTTACACAATAGATTTGTTTTGGTATTTCTAAAGAATAAACCTCCGCGCGTATACCTAGATTTCTTCCGTGTTAAAAAGGCCCAGATGAATCTTGACCTGAGAGAGATTTTTATCCGGAACCCTTTTCGTAGCACGCGTGCTTTCATACTTGCGGGCGACCTGCTGCGTTGCATTTTTGAAGGCCCATCACATCCCTGCCACGGGCAACGGAAAAATAGACCTGCCACTTATGCAAGTGGCAAAATAAATTTTGATTAACACCAACCTCTGAAATTAATTCCGCAACTTGACAAGCAAGATAATTATCCTTTCTTGTTCAAATTAATTTCCTTAAGATGAACGTCTATGATGTTTTACTTGCAATATTCAGCATCGCATCCTGGATTTTGTAAAATAAAATGTTGGTTGGTAATTTATACTATTTATTTTTATCGTACTAAGATTTGATGACGTCCAATAAACACGAAACATTCTAAATTAACTATGAATATATGAAGCTGTCAGTACTTGGAAAATGTAATTCGAATTCTTTTCAGTATTTAAAATACCTACTGTACTTGAAATATATTTTTGAAATTCAACTTTCAGTTTTATTACTCCTTAAAAGGTATTTTGTATTTGGTACTTTATTTTCTAAAAACAACGCATTTGAGGTATTTATGACTTTTTACTAGAAATACAAATACACTAAACATATAATAATAATTTAGTGTTTTTGATAAATTTTTTTATTGCTTCCCGCGTAAAAGAGAAACCCTCCCAGGTTTTTACAGATTTTTAGGGTCCCTAGATGCTCAAAACATGTTTTCTCAATTCGGTCGGTTGGTCTCTCTGTATGCGGCATAGCTCAAAAACTATCGGACTGACTTCAACTTTTGTTCAAAAATCAAGGGTCATTAGGAGATGAAATGGTTAAATTTTGGTAAAAATACAATATGGCGGAACAAAATGGCGGCTTAGAGCTCTAACTTTTCTGCCCATCTGATCCCACAAATGCTCTATAGGGTTAAGGTCTTCGAGCTGGTCACTGAGATCTCCACCTGTTTTGCGTATTCCTGCACGATTCTTGCAACGTGTGGCCTTGCATTGTCATGCATAAAAACATAACACAGTCTTTGCCTATGAAAGTTGCAAACGTTTGGAGGATTACGTTGCTCACCAGGCCTGCGAAAAACTTTAAGACGTCTGTCATTACTATAGAGACAAAAAGGGGATTTATCGCTAAATAAAACGTTACCCCATTGACCTGCACCCCATGGCAAATGCTCTCTAGCATACTCTAGCCTTTGAGGTCTATGTTGCGGTAGAAGTTTGGGACTGATAGCGGCTTCATATGGCTTCAGGCGATCTTCTGCTAACCTCCTTAAGGGGGAACTGCACGCAGTAATATGGATCATTTGGAAGCTATATTATGTTAAAACTATAAGAGAAATTTATTAGCTTCAATATGATTTTAATAGGGAAATATGTATAGTTGGGCGCTAAATGCGAATTTTTATGAAAAAATCAAATCTAGAGTTATAAAATAAAAGTAGATTTGTCCATTTTCGACCATTTTTTCTCCACTTTTTAACACACATGCCTTAGCATATATTTTTTTTCCACAATATAGCTCTTTACCGCCTTACATTGATCCTTTGTCTACGTAACTGCAAAATTTGAAATGGTAAATCGTACTCATGTCTTTGCATTTCTGCAGCGCGTGAGCCCTTTTGAACTCATTTTTAACCGAAATGTAATTTAAATTACCTATACAAAACACATTTTTTTGAGGTCGGACGTGCAGGAAGTTTTTTGTAATGCGTAGGTACCTTTTCATCTTACTTTCAACTTGACTAGACCTTGTCGGTGGTTTTTCACTTTTTGCGTGCAGTTCTTCCCTAATAGTGTTTGTTTACTTAAACGAATCTCGTAAACAGCAGCAAATTCCGACTGAAGTTTGACACTCGACATAAATCTACTTCTAAGAGCTTGCACTCTTAAAAATCTGTCCTGTACCGGAGTAGTAATTCTTTTTCTTCCTTGTCCCGCTCTTCTTCTATCCGTCCAAGTTTCCCTGCATCTGGCCAGAAGTTTTAAAATAGCCTTGGGTTCTTCCTTGCTCATGCAAACCACTATCATAAGCACAGTCCTCAGGAGTAATAAATCTGTTCGTTTTACTTTATCAAATTTTAAAGCTTTCTTATCACCCTGACAAAAATGCTTGTCAAAAGTAAGAGACATACCTGTAACGAATCGAAGGTGTTATCTTGCTTTTTACGAGGCTCTGGTTTTATGACGGTAAGTTTATGCAAAGAAGGTTGGAATGTTTTTTCTTTTACCCTGTATGAATGTTTACCGTGTACAGGGTGGCCATTTTATGGTGATACAGTACCTTATCTAGAAAACGGTAATAGTTACGTCAAAAAGTTAAATGCAAAAGTTGTTTGGATTCAATTAAATTTTTATTTTATTTCACTTTTGTTTATACAGGGTGTTTCGTTTTGACGCGACACATGTCAACTTTCTTAATTAAAATGGGACATCCTATATATTATTACATGTTCCGATTCTATTGTTAATTTGCGAAAGTTTTTATATTAACATCTATATTTGCATTCTTTATCGTTTTTGAGTAAATTGAGTTTTTAGAGTTTTTTTTAAAAAAACAATTTTTTTAAAAAAAAATTTTTACCTATAAAACTTTAATCGAACTGACTAATATCCTAAACATACATTACTAAGGGTTCAATTCAACGAGTCTCCATGCTGGTCTTACC
Organism: Kuschelorhynchus macadamiae; assembly: GCA_030620095.1. Taxonomy (NCBI): domain Eukaryota; kingdom Metazoa; phylum Arthropoda; class Insecta; order Coleoptera; family Curculionidae; genus Kuschelorhynchus; species Kuschelorhynchus macadamiae. The sequence continues at coordinate 3,081,920 of JAUTXW010001557.1, forward strand.
AATTAATATACAGGGTGTTAAAAATGGAGAGCAAAACAAACAGAATTTTAAATGTAAAAATCTCCTGTTTTTCAAATGGAACACCCTGTATATTTTTATTTCATCTGATTCAGCGTTCAATTACCTATCATTGCTAAAATGAACAGTTTCGATTTTATTAGCCGTTTTCTGATTTATCCCGGAATTTTGTCAGTAAATGAGATCAGAAACTAAAAAAATCAAGATAGACTTAGGAAATAACCTAATGCAATTGTTGACTAAAGTTGACATTTGCTTTGTTTGTCGTTTTTGTCAAATTTTTGCTGCGAAATTTGTTAAAAAATGGCCTTATATAGTTTAGATGAACGTTTGAAATTATACAACTGTTTCATAAAAAATAATAAAAGTCCAGGGTTAGCCCTTAGAGAATATTCGAGGGAATATCCTAATAATCGAGTTCCCTCCAGGACTATATTTTTTCGAATTGTGCGTGATTTGGGAAATGGTGTCCTTAAAAACTCTAAGAAAAATCGTCCCAATTTTGTACTCACTGAGGAAAAACAACTGGAGATTTTACTTTATTTCGAGGAAGATGATGAAAGATCTCATCAAAGAGATGCTGACAGAGACATTGCAGGTGTCAGTAGAGGAAGTACTCAAAAAACACTGCAGGTGAATGGTTATCATCCTTATACATTTCTTCCAACTCAATTATTATCACAATTAGACTTTAATGAAAGATTAACTTTTTGTTGTGATATTATGGACCGGCAGTTCGAAAATGTGTTTTTTTCAAAAGTTCTTTGGACTGATGAGGCCTCATTTAATACGGCGGGTATTTTTAATCGGAAAAACACTCATTACTGGTCTCAAACTAATAAACATCTAATAAAAGCAATTAAAAAACAAGGTCGTCAAACCGTAAATGTGTGGTGCGGAATTATTTGCGACTGTATTATCGGACCAATATTTTTTGACAGGTCGTTAAATGGCGAAAGATACTTGGAGCTGTTTAGGAATGAAATCATGCCCGTTATCAACGACTTGCCAGCAAATATTCGAGAAAATATCATTGTTCAGCAGGATGGCGCCCCTTACCACACGGTTGCACCGGTAGTAAATTTCCTTAATCAACATTTTCCATTGTGGATAGGAAGACATGGTTTAATGTCCTGGCCACCACGAAGCCCTGATTAAAGCCCTTTAGACTTCTTTTTGTGGGGTGCACTAAAAAATAAAGTTTATAAAAATAGATCTTATAATAGAAATGAGTTAAAAATAAAAATCAGGGAAGAGATCAATAATTTTAATGCTATTCGAAAAATGTTATTTACACTTCATGTATCGGAATGGACGGTGACCATATTGGAAATTTTTTATAATCTGTTTTAATCATGTTTAATACTCAGTTAGTTATTAGCCACAAGATATTTTTTTGTCTCTCCCTTATTTTCGTAAACATTAAATAATAAGAACATAAATTACATAATATTTCACTTTAATTTGTATTTTCTAACATTATTTATAGTCGCTATCTGTGTTAAGGAAATGAGAATAAGGCTTAGTTTACGATATTTTTATTTTAGCCCACTTCATCTGTTTACTTATATTTAAAAAAAAAATAGTCAAATCAGAAAACGGCTAATAAAATCGAAACTGTTCATTTTAGGTATAGGACATATATATATATGAGTAATGATAGGTAATTGAACGCTGAATCAGATGAAATAAAAATATACAGGGTGTTCCATTTGAAAAACAGGAGATTTTTACATTTAAAGTTCTGTTTGTTTTGCTCTCCATTTTTAACACCCTGTATATTAATTGGTAAGACCAGCATGGAAACTCGTTGAATTGAACCCTTAGTAATGTATGTTTAGGATATTAGTCAGTTCCATTAAAGTTTTATAGGTAAAATTTTTTTTTTTAAAAATATGTTTTTTTAAAAAAAATTCTAAAAACTCAATTTACTCAAAAACGATAAATAATTCAAATATAGATGTTATTATAAAAACTTTCGCAAATTAACAGTAGAATCGAAATATGTAATAATATATAGGGTATTCCTTTTAAATTAAGAAAGTTGACATGTGTCACGAACGAAAACAAAACAACCTGTATAAAAAAAAGTGAAATAAAATAAAAATTTAATTGAATCCAAACAACTTTTGTATTAAACTTTTCGTCGTAACTATTACCGTTTTCTAGATAAGGTACTGTATCACCATAAAATGGCCACCCTGTACACTTATAAGCTTTTATGCGCTTTGGGAGGATACCTTTTCTACTAAAAAATTGCAAGAAGCTTATAAGGGGTTAATAAAGTTTTTCCTGGCAATACAACTAAACTTTGCAAAAATCGGGTTTTGTCATAAGGCGTAGAGTTGAACAAAAATGATTACAATTATTAATAGGTTATGTAGTAACGAAATCAGAGAGAGAAACCAGATTCAGCTTCTCTCCTTTTCCACATATTCGGTTAAAAAGTACTCAATTTGACATGACTCCGGAATAATCAAGGAATGATCTTTTAAACAACGAAAAAAAAATTTAAATCGATATATTAATAAGAAAAATATCGAAGCTTGAACTTGACCTATGTTTTTTAATGTACCATAACAATTTTAGAACGAAGTTTATATCTTAATAATAGACATATCTATCTATTATTAATACAAACATAATTGGAAAAAATGTGAAAATAAGTATTAAAAATCCATGTCACAGCATTCGTGCTAAAAAAGGTTTAATTGTTTTATGTAAACGTAGGTATTTGTTTATAATAAAAAAATAATCTTTGCGTGACTTCAGTTTTTACTTGGAAATGAATCGAAATGTTTGCATGGTTCATCAAAAAAATAATCAAAGTGCTTCCTTTATTTGCCGTTACGTTTGGTTGCTTGACGAAAACTCGGTCGGTGACGTCATAGTGCCGCCATATTGATTTTTGAAACAATGTCTCCTGCGCCGCCATTTTGATAACAAATGTCTACTTGTGATATGTCATTGAAAATGCAATTTTTCCCGGTATCGAAAGGAGTAAAAATATATTGATTGATCCAAATATCAAAACTCTAACTTAAAAAGCAGCTGAATGATGCCTTGGCCAATGATTTCGTTGTCACCCGGTATATACGTTTAAAGTCGGTTTTTGTTCGGGACAAACATGCGGACATTAATCTTTATATGTATAGATTAGGATACACCAAAAGGCTACTAACATCGTTTAAAAACCTAAAATACTGTTAGGCAACTTAAATATATACGCGTAAACATTTAAACCCATCCCGTAACATTGATCATAGATGGTCAAAGGCGTAGGTCCATCAAAATAAAATATTTCAGGTTCATCACCATCTCAAGACCTGTAACGAATAGCCGTAGATCATTAATCAAACGTTCCGTGCTTGTCTAAGATCATTTATATGACCAGTGACGTTTGAATTAACATTGATTGCTGTTCAACTTTTTAATTTTTTTAACACACATACATTGTATTGTCATTTTAATGTCCGATATTGTACGAGAAATGAGTACTCGTTAAAATTTTAGAGTACCCACATAAATTTCTCAGTCGAGATCGCTGCTAGATATTGTACGAAGTGTGTAGACTCTAGCTTATTAGGTATGCCAGCGAGGCTGTTTTTATGTAAAAATGTTCTTGTCATTGTCATATTTTCGAGGTATGTGCTCTTGGCGACGGGGTAATGCGGAACTTTCGAGAAATGCTGTAAAGCAGAATAATGGCTTCTTGCGTGGTCTTCTTTGTTTAACGGAGCATGTTTAGAAAATTGGTTTAAACCAAATGGCTACCATAAGTTAGGAAGCAGACTAAGTAAATTAGTTAATGGTGCAATATACAGGGTGTCCAGTTTTAACTGATATTATTGCCTTATTAGCAAACATACAGGGTTGCGGTTTTCTAGCCTGTGACTATATGATGCTTTAAACAAGATTTTCATAGCCCGTTTCGTTTTTGAGATACAGGGGGAAATTAAAAAAATTTGCACTTTGAGACCCCCCTTCGTATCTCGGTAATCGTTATATTTATCGAGCATTTGTAATTTTTTTTACAAAGAATCCATTGGCATAGTCAGTTTTTTTTAATAAGACCTGTTACTTTTGAAATATTACCTAAAGTTATGTTTTTAAAATGGGACACCCTGTATATTTTTTTATCTGCATTAGGCTTCTTATAGGTCTTTTTATAATTAGACCACTAAATGTTTTTTTTTAAATTAATTGTAGATAGGAAAGGAAAGCCTTATATACCACAAAAAAAATAAAGGAATGAGCAATTTTTGAAAAAGCCTACTATGATGGCGAAACGTCAAATGAATCCCATTGTTTGATTTTACAAATAAACCTATACCTAAGAAAGAAGTCCAATTAATATATACCGGGTTTAAGAAACAAATTGAATATATATATATATATATATATATATATATATATATATATATATATATATATATATTTATTTCTATTTAAATATTGGCATATTTATAAAACTAAACAGTTTTATATTGCTTTACAATCATATGTGTATTTTATTGAAATTGGCTGCAACATTTTCATAAGCGTTAATATAATTGGGTTAAACTACCGTGTATTTAAAGTTAACACAAAAAGGTTTATTCAGCTATTCATGTATTTCGTTTAACACAATATTCGCGTATTTCCTAGTAGCTACCGACAACGTTTTACTGTACCAAGGTACCTACAGATGGCGCCATTGTTTGCCTATTTTGGGATTAGACCGTGTCAAATTGGAATTACTATCCGACATCTTCAGGAAGATGTCTGGTACACGAGTCCTGAACACTAAAATTCACCAAATTGGATTTAAAAACCTCTGGAATTGTCCGAGATATATAAAAAAAATCGGTAAATTTCCTTTACCCGAAACTTCCCTTATTATGAATAATTTTTTTATTTATTAGGAATAGTGAAGTGTGAACCAATTTAGTTCAGTACATAGTTATTTAGAAACAAATATATACTTACTGTCTTTTCAAACATTTTTATTGAACGCCATTTTGTTCCAATATAATGGATCCTTACTAATATTTTACCAGTCTATTCCTATGCCACACTTGATTTGAATTTAATAAGTAGTTTTGACTTTTTTACCTCAATTTATGTTATTTGGCCGCCATTTTGTTCCGCTATCTTGAATACGTAACACAACTTTACCAGCTTTTCTGTATATCACAATTAATGCTTATACAAAATTTGAAATTAACTTAATAAGTAGGTTTTTGTCAGACTGATATTTTAAATATTTTATTAGGCCGCTATTTTGTTTTTTTCTATCTTATATTCAATATATTACCAGTTCATTCTTATGTATCACTTGATTTCTTTTGCTAAATGAGAGATAAATTGGATACATAGTTTTTTTAGTAATAATGTAACGTTTCACTAGGCCGCCATCTTGGTCCGGCATATTGAATTTTTACCAAAATATTATCAGGTCATCCCCAGGTAATTGAAAAGGTTTTAAGTTTTGTCCAAAATTTGAAGTCAAGCTGATGAGTAATTTTTAAGCTATATCGCGAACTGACAGACAGATAAACTGACAGGTGGACCGACGGAATTGATAAAATATATTTTTTTGGCGTCTAGGGACAGAGATTACAAAAATTTTATTTGGCTGCCTTTTTGTCCCGCCATCTTGAATTAGTACCACCGTTTTACTAGTTCATCTCTATACTACAATTAGTTATGGCACACAATTTGAAATCAGTTCAATAAGTAGTTTTTTTCAGGCTGAATGTTTAAATATTTTATTCAACTACCATTTTGTTCCGCGATCTTGGATTCATATCAAAATTTTACTAATTGATCTCTACATAATACTTGATTTTTGTACAAAATTTGAGATAAGCCGGATAATTAGCTTATTTAGTAATAATTTCTTTAACGTTTCACTAGGCCGCCATCTTGTTCCGGCATATCGCATTTTAACCAAAATATTACCAGGTTGTTCCCATGTGAGCATTAATTTTTGACTAAAATTTGAAGTCAATCTGATGAATAGTTTTTAAGCTATGCCGCGAACTGACATACAGACGGACCGACGGACTTGATAAAACATATAAATATACGCGAATATATGTAAAACCTGAGAGGGTGATTTTTCCAGATTCCAAAAATTTTATTTGGCCGCCATTTTGTTCCGCCATCTTGAATTAATACCACACTTTTACTAGTTCATCTCTATACTACAATTAGTTATGGCACACAATTTGAAATCAGTTCATTAAGTAGTTTTTTTCAAGCTGAATTTTTAAATATTTTACTAAGCCGCCATTTTGTTCCACCGTCTTGGATTCGTACCAAAATTTTACTAGTTTATTCCTACATAATACTTGATTGGTGTGCAAAATTTGTAATAAATTGGATAAGCAATTTCTTAGTAATAATTGGTTTAACATTTCACTAAGCCACTCTTTTGTTTTGCCATATTGGATTTTTATCAAAATGTTACCAGGTCATCCCCATGTGACTCTTAATTTTTGACCAAAATTTTAAGTCAATCGGGCAAGAAGTTTTTTAGCTATGCCTCGAATATACAGACAGACAGGCCGACGGAATCGTGAAAACATGTTTTTCGTCATCTAGGAACCCTGAAACGTGAAGATCTGAAAAAATCTCGGGGTAATCTAGTAAATTTCGCATGTAAATGCTTTTTATCCTAAAGAAAGTTACTAACGTTTGAATGAATGAGTAGCCCAATTTTCAATATCCTTTACTGTTTGCCTTGTGTGTGTTATGTGAGACTCGAAAGCCACTAAAGATACATCGGACTAAATACAAATATATATATCATTGTTTATATAAGGAAGGGGACAACGAAATTTTCTTGGTCATCAGTTTTTATTATCCGCTGGTATTCAAGCGGAAAAATGTATGCGTAATGGTCCTAAAAGTCTGGAAAAAGATCAGGACAGCCGAAAAGACAGCAAGCCACTATTATCCTTGATGTGTATAGAGAAGTATATCCAAAAATATTCATGCAAGGGCTTATGTAAGCGTACGGGATATAGGATCGCAGGGAAAAGAGGTCCCATTCTCTTGCTTATGATTGATCGGCCTAATATACAAATAGTTGACCGTAAGGTCCAACAAAAGGGCCCAGGCAGCCCTACACTGGCCGTGGCCGTCTACCTAAAGGATCGTTTTACTACTTGCATATATTAACGACCAAGCAAAGATTAATGGTCTTCCATTCTTTAACCGTGCTGTACGGAATTGCGTTTATATCGTTCCATGCCATTTTGCGAACTCGCTACGGGTACGTTTTTGCCTGTGCGCGTCTATACATTTATTTATTTTTAGACTATACTATTAGAATATAAAAACATTAGTGCAGCAGATGCTGTAACAATAATTTTCCTTTTCTTAAGTCAAGAACTGCGAATAATCAATTTTTTTGAAACGGTAAAGAAAACATAGCTCAGAATGAACAGCATAAATGTTGGTATTTCGAACGCGCACGAACAGCAATTATTATTCTTTCCGTTATCCGTTTTTTATATCGAACGAAATAAAAAACTGTTTATTTCTATCTAATTTAGCAAATAAGATTTTCATTACATTACAGAATGTCCCATTTTCGGTACTTTTATATTAAATATATAAAATAAGTAAGAGATGTTAACGAAGTTAGACATAAACAAGAGATAAGAGAGAGGAAGAGGGAAAGAAAGATGGAGAGAAAGATAGAATAAGACATCACTGATTTTGAGAGTTGCTAAGTCAAATTAATATTTTGTTGCAAAAATAAGGCAATCTTCATATTTCTTTTAAAAGCAATAACTGGAGACGAGAAATCTTTTATTTTAAATTTGTTTGTTAAAAAGGCAATTTGGTAGGAAAGTGAGTTTTTGAAAAATTCTTTATTCTGACGGTACTGTCAATAGATACTGCCTGCGTATATTCAAGTTATGGACATCTGTTCGATACACAAGTTTTCTGTGAAGGTATGGAGGAGATTTGAATTTAAGAATCTTGTAAAAAAAGCAGACCGAGTGCAAAGTACGACGGCGAACCATATCAAGCCAACCCAATTCGGCCAGTTTATGCGACACTCTATGCCTGCGTCTTATTCCGCAGATCAAACGGATGCAACAATTTTGTAATTTCTGGATTCGTCTGACGTCCACTGCGTCTAAGAAAGGGCCGTATATGTTATCCGCGAAGTTAAAGTGGGACAGTATAAGAGTCTCGCATAGCATGGATTTGGTCTTTTGAGAGAGATAATGTCTATGAGAATAGATTAGTTTTAACATGGAATAGGCTTTGTTTAAACAAGCTTTAATATGGTCCTTAAATTTTAGTTTATTATCCACTATCAAACCCAAATTTTTAGCCGAATCTTTGAAAGAGATATAGTTATCTCCCAGTTTTGGTTGATGGAAATGAACTAACAACTAACGATAAACTAACAACGAATATATTTAAAATTACTGAAAACTACTCTCGCAAAAGTTCAAAATTCCGGTCCATTTTCAATAAAAAGTTTTGACTCTGGAGGGCATTCCCAATACGGTCCACCATTGTTTTTTGTAGTAGTTCGAGGCGCATATACTAAATCTTTTTACCTTAAATAGTTTTCAGCAATTTTAAATATATTTGTTGTTATTTTATTGTTAGTTGTTAGTTCATTTCGTCGTTTTTACTTGTTGTTGAAGCAAGGTAGAACTTTGTTTAATCTTTTTGCCCAAACCGAGGCCTGCCCTACCTCGCCCTAGCTTTAGCTGATTTATTACGAAGCTGATTTTTTGTTTTGTTCCTTTGTTAGATTTTGTTCTTTACAGTTATGCAAGATTACTTGTTACTCGTAGGAACCTTGTTTTTTTTCAGTATTTTCGTTTTCTTTAAATTTTAGGTTCGATTTAAATGGCAAGGTGAACAAACAAAATTGCCATTATTGGAGCGACATCATTCCGCAGATTATTAGAGAAAGACATACACAATATCCTCAAAAATTAAATGTTTCTGCGGGCATATTAGGCGATACTATCAATAGTCCTCTGTTCATAGATGGCAATTTAAATGGTGAAATTTGTGCGGAAATGTTAGACAGAAGAATAAACCCATGAAATAGAAAATAAAAGCAACGTCGATAGAAATTTTGCTTTAGATGAACATTTGCTGTACTTCCAGCAGGACGGAGCACTTCCTCATTATGTACGTCCAGTAAGTGGAGTGGCTAGATAATCATTCTCCGAAGCAGTGGATTGGTAGGAGAGGACCCATTGAATGGTCGCCTAGGTCACCAGATCTGATATCGCTCGATTTCTTTCTATGGGGTTACTTCAAATCCGTTGTATTCAAAACCCAACCAGACTAAATTGAACAACTCCAACAAAGGACTGTACAAGAATGTAGGGCTATTTCCCCAGAGATACTTCAAAATATCCTCGGACATTTTGAATGTCGGCTGTACTAAAACAATGGAAACCATGACGGTGGAACCTCATTAAAACTTGTATTATTTTAATAAATTAAATACATTCTATACTACATTCATGAGTTTGGGTACCTTAATTATGACAAAACATTTAACAGAGATGTAACTTGTCTAGAATTAAAAAAGGATTTTAAAAATAGCAAAATAAGAGGGGGGGTTGCTATTTAAAGTTTTAGTAGTAGTTGAATGTAATACAACAACAAATACCTTAACCCTTGATATGGAAATTGACGTATTTTACCAAATTTTCATGGTGTCACAACACCAGATATATATATATATATATATATATATATATATATATATATATATATATATATATATATTTTATTCCGACTATCAAAATCTTATGGTTGCAGGAAGTATTTTTATGACCGTTTAAAACAATGAAAAATAACGTATTTAATAAATCTATAATTCTTTAATCAAATATCTTAAAAATTCAAAATCATATATTTTTTAATATTTCATTGCGTCTCCATTTAGTTACGCCATATTTTACTGGTACCAAAATCAAATCGGTTCATCTAACTCCAAATTTGAAATTGATCAGATAATTAGTTTCGGAACAATGCTGTTCAAAAAAATTGTTTACATAAACCCACATAGACATACACACTGCAGGATTTCTTTTCGCTTCTTGGGATTTATGTGCTGTCACAAAGCTTTCACTACTATTAATAACTAGCTGAATCCGTGAACTTCGTTGCACGTACAAAAACGAGGTGGAGAAATGAGGACTGTGTAAATAACATTAACTAAAATTAATTTTAGGATCAGAGCTGGGCAAAATACTTTACAAATGTATTTCATTCCTAAATACAAAATACTGGACCCTTTTGAACAGTATTTAAATACTAATTACCTTTATAGCAAAAAATATTTACTTTTCTTTTATTTAGCCCCATTCATAATGGGATTTCAATACAATGATAGTAATTAAATACTATGAAGGTATGTAAATACCTTTTGTATTTAAATACTTCCTGAATATAAATACTTCTAAGGTATTTAAATCCTTCAGGGATCGGTATTTAAATCATTTATACACCATTGATAAACAAAAAAATACTTATTTCACGAAAACCACTACTAGTTGTTAAATCCCAAATAAAAACATCTAACAAAAATTTAAAACTTCTTTGCCTTTATTAAACCACGTTCAAAATTTTGATCTGACTGTGCAAGGTATTTATAAATGTGGCATAACTAAATATTCATTCAACTGATGCTGATGAAGGCAGTGTTGTATTATATTTTAAAAATATATTTTTACGAAATAAACAATAGAAATTACAAATGACTCAAGAAATAGGGGATGATGACGCGGACAAAAAATAGCTGTTTCAGTGATGAATGCACTTTCTATTTAAATGGCAAGGTGCACAAACAAAACTGCCGTTATTAGAGCGACATTATCAGAGAGGGGCATAAACAATATCCTCAAAGAATAAATGTTTGGACTGGCGTATTGGGCAAAACAATCATTGATCCTCTGTTCATAGATGGAAATTTAGATGGTAAAATGTATGCGGAAATGTTACACAAAAGAATAGAGCCTGGTATAATCCATGACGTTGAAAATCAGAGGGACGTCGATGGAAATCTTGCTTTAGATGATCATCTGCTGCAACTCCAGCAGAACGGTGCACCTCCTCATTTTGTACGTCTAGTAAGAATGTGGTTGGATAATCATTATCCGGGGCAGTGGAATGGTAGGAGGGGACTCATTAAATGGCCACCTAGGTGACCAGATCTGACACCGCTCGATTTCTTTCTATGGGGTCATTTAAAATCCGTTGTATTCAAAACCCAACCAGACTCAATTGAACAACTCCAACAAAGGATTGTACAAGAATGTAGGGCTAATTAACCAGAGATACTTCAAAACGTTCGCGCACAGTCGACGTAATTTAGTGTTATTTTAATATTTTTATTATTTTTTATTTTTGATAAGTTTATAATAATTTATAAAAAAAATTAATTATGACATTTATTATTTTCGTCCATAAGAAGAACGTCTTTACTCTAGAAAATATACTTTTACCGACTTTTTAAACATTAGTAAATTAATTGTAGTTTGTTTGACACTGCTTTTTTTTTATCCCTATGACACACTACTGACACTATGTACGAAATTTGAGTGAATTGGGATAGCAGTTTTTTAATAGTTTTAAATATCGTATTAGGCCACCGACAGACAGACCGACGGAATTGAGAAAACATGTCTAGAGACCCTGAAACGTGAAGATCTGAAAAAATCTCTGAGGGCGATTTTTTTCACTATTACAATACAATACTTTTGTCTTTCGAAGATCATAATAAGATTCAAAAATAAGGGCAAGTTGTTTATTCTGTATATAAAATTTAAATAAACACACAAAATGTACTCATTTGAGCTATTCACACTCTAAAAGTATTACAGAATACCAAAACACCTGTACTGATTTTTCTAGCATTGCCATTTTCTTCAGCCATATTGAATTTCTTTCCAGTGCATCTTAATATCAAAGTTGATTTGAAGTCAAAGGAATAAGTAGTTTTAAAGTTATGCGGCAGACAGATCGACACACGTCAACTTGAGGATTTCCAAAAAACTGTTTAGTTACTGTCATTCCTTGTAGAAAATGAATAATCTGAGGAACGTATCCAGTATCAGTTATGTTGCCAATTATTCCTGAAGTTCATAAATATAAAATGGGTTTTGATGTAAGGTAGAGTCAATATTATGAAGTGTTGTCATCCAAATAATATCTGTATGTTTCATATATATTTTTTTGAACCTACTTGGTGAGGTTTTCTGGTAGAGGCCTGTAGATTCCCTTTGTTTACTTTCTTCGTAAAGGGAAGTATTGTTTCAGGATCCTTAGATGCAGCATATTTTCTCAGTTCCGTCGGTCTGTCTTTTCATAGCATATCTAAAAAACTAGTAATCCGACTGACTTGTAATTTTGGTAAAAAATTAAGGGTCATATGAAATCGCAGCCTACTGAAATAGTAAAAAAATTATTACTAAAAAACTACTTATCCAATTTATCTCAAATTTGGACATAACTCAACTATTATGAACTGGCAAAATTTCGGCATGAATCCAAGTTGGCGAAAGAAAATGGCGGCTAAAAAAATATTTAAAAATTCAAGCTCAAAAAACTACTTAACGGATTGATTTCAAATTTTGTGCAATAATTGATTATGGTATAAAGATGAATTGGTAAAATTGTGGTACGAATTCAAGATGGCGAAAGAAAATAGCGGCTTAAAAAATATTTAAAAATTCAGGCTCAGAAAACTACTTAATGGATTGAATTTTGTGCAATAATTAAGTGTGGTAGAGATAAACTAGTAAAATTATGGTATGATTTCAAAATGGCGGCCAAATAAATCGTGAAATTATCGTCAGGTTTTACATACCTTCGCGTTTTAGCGTCCCTAGATGCTCAAAAATATATGTTTTATCAATTCTGTCGGTTTGTATGCCTGTTTGGCGGTTCGCGGCATAGCTTAAAAAGTACTTACCCAAACAAAGATCAAGTGTTACATAGAAATGAACTGGTAACATTTTGGTATGAATCCAAGACACCAAAACAAGGTAGCGGCCTAATAAAATATGTAAAATATCAGTCTGAAAAAACTATTTTATTAAATTAATTTTAAATTTTGTGCAACCATTGAATGAGGAAGAACTGGAACTAGATGACCCGAGGATCTCTATTAAATCCTTAATAAAATTTTAAACACAGCCAAAAAAGTGATCAATTCAAGAAAAATCTCAAAAAAACTAAACAAACTTGAAGTACAAAAACAGTCTAGCGGCAACGACACCACAAACATATAAATTACTTCAACTGAGCATGCGCGAAAAATAATCCCAAAACAGTACTTGCTCCAAAGCAAGAACCGCTTCTGATAGTTGTAGGACCGTTCGGGAAAGTTCTGAATTTAACCCGAACGCCAAACTTCTGATCCGCGAATCGTGCTAAATCAGTTCGACAAAAACCCGAACACGTACATTTGTATTGCGCATGCGTATATCAGTTCTAGGACGGTAATAGCTAACACCCGAATAAAGCTATTAAGTGTAATATACAGAGTGTTTGTTCATTGAATGCATCCAAAAATGCCTATATTTAAAGATACAGGGTGTTAAAGTTTTATTTTTTTTTTTAGTTTTTTCAATTTATCTTCTACATTATTATAAATAATTGAAGGCAAATTGGAACACGTTTTATTTTTTGTATTACCTATAAGACAGTATCATTGGCATTTGGAACAACCTACTGGGTGATATTTTTTTTTGGGGGTCACGACTGACCCCTTCTGCCCCTCCAAAGTTTGTTTTTGCAACGACACTGACTTTTTTATAATAAAATTCAGGGTATACTAAATTATGGATATGGATTTTATTATAAAAAAGTCAGTGTCGTCGCAAAAACAAACTTGGAAGGGGCAGAAGTGGTGACTCCCAAAAAAATACCACTCTGTTGATTGTTCCAAATGCCAATTATACTGTCTTATACGCATTACAAAAGGTAATATGTGTTCCAATTTGCGTTCAATTATCTTTAAAAATGTAGAAGATGAATTGAAAAAAATAAAATAAAACTTTGCCACCCTGTATCTTGGAAAATAGGCATTTATTGGTCAAAAAATCACTTCCTGATATATCGGCATTCAATTAAGAAACACCCTATATAGGTAAACTCGTAAAGTTGTAATACTAAATCACTATGTTGAGAACTAAATTGGGTTACAGTTCACTATTCCTAATAAAAGGAAATATTCATAACAAGGGATGTTTCGGGTAAAGGAAATTTAACGATTTTTCATTAGTTTCCTCCGCTTTTGTTAAGTTGATTACAACGAAATTAAAATGGCTCCGTTTTAGTTCCAGTTAGATTGAACTAAGTTTGCTCTACTGATGATATGCGAAAATGGGGTTATGCGAGAGTACTTAGTACCAAAGACAAAGTCCGTTGAGTCATTTAATTTAACTGTTATTGTGTTGCTTGCTGCCTTTTTTGTTACATACTTTTAATTATTGTACCAAGCTTTTTAATATCGAAGAAAAGCTAATGATTTTCATATCTAACGATATGATCAGTACAATCATTATTTTTCTTGTATATCCCGAACTCCGGACTCCAGTCCAGTAAGTTTTCAATTTGTAATAATTGACCATAAACTTTCGAAACTTCAGTACGTTTCCAGGAAATAGAGTCCAACATATTATATCCTAAACAACCCCAATACAAAGAGCAGTCTGAAAATATTTTTCAACGAATATATTACACAACTTCTGACGTTAAAATAATAAAATTTCCCCCTAAATATTATCGGTATCTCGGTTCAGTTTCACAATAATATGTGAAAGATTTATTTCCATGTAGCGATAAAAGATGATCTTAAAACGTATATTATGACTGTCGAGGTCTAGGGGTTATCACATTTATATTTTGAATTATCTGAAATTTAAAAAGTTACTCTTTGAAATTTTGAACACGAGCATACCATCTTGTTTCATGTAACGATATCGCTTGTTTCGACCAAATCTGTAAACATTAACATTATGGTTAATTATAATTTTTGTCTGTGAATGTTTTTCGTTCAAACAAGCTTGGAAATGGTTCTGCGTTGCTTGGGCTTCAAATTACTCTTGATAGCAAAGTAAAGAACACTCAGATTAACTATAATTTGTTATAGAAAAATTCGTAACGTTGTATTTAATTGTAAGACCTAAGTTTTAATTCTGAGGGGTCGTGAAGATTTGTATATTTTGACAAAATATTTGGCGATAAATTAAAACTCAATCTGCTATAAGATAATTAGCAACAAAAATTATTTAGGGTTCCATGCAAATCCCTTTAATATTTTAAGATATTTCTATTGACAGCATACCATTATACTATATCTCGTAAACTACTGATGGGTCAGAAATCGAATGCTAAATATTTCATATTTTAAAAGTCACCTTTACTAGGATAACTTATTTTAGACAAAATATGGGTTTTTATATTAAATGTTTTCGCGTGAGTATTAGAGACATTTAATTTACAAGCCAAAAATTTAGTGACGAGTTATTGTACAGGGTCATCATTTATATTTCGCCACCCATTTACAGGGTTTATTTTTGTAGATAGAAAAAAATAATAAGTACAAAAGTTGTATGGATTTCACGGAACTTCCTAGAAAAAAAATAACTTTGAATATACAGGGTGAATCAAAATTGGTTTTTTTTAAATGAAATGTCCTGTATATTTTTGGATTTTTTAGATTTTCCTTATTATTCCCATTTCAAAAATGTGTGATATGTCTATACTTGGATCGGTAGTTTTTGAGATATTCGACTTTGAAATTCCCTCTTATCCTAGTGAAATCGTGTCTAAGGTGGGCTGGTACTGATATTGTCAGATTGGCACTATCATTTAACTTGTCTATGTTAGTTTTGCCCAACAAAATGGACTATTCCATTGAAGACAAATTAAATCTAATACATACTATTATGTCAGCAAATAGAAACCCTACAAGAACTAAGAAACACACAAAATGAGAATCACAGGTAATTTGCCGTGCCAACACGAAGGACAATAAGATATATAGTAAACAAATTTGAAGGTACCAAAAGTTTAAATAGAAGAACTGCAAATCCAAACAAAAACTTTGACTTAAGCGTTTTGCTATTTTTTACAGGTAAATTATTGTTATTAATTTTCTATACTTGGGACTATATCTGGTTTATTTTATTACAGAAAACCCTGAACATCAATTACTGATGCAACGATTTATTTTAAAAAATCATTTGGCAAAATTCAACAATCTCTTCATCGTTGTAATTATCACCCATATAAATTTCTACACGTTCATTGTGTTACTGAGAACATAAACGGCAAAGATTAATTTTTTGTCAAGAAATTTTAAGATGTTTGTTAAATTCGCTCTTTTTGTATATTTAATTGTCGCAATAAACATTTCTGGGCGACAAACAATCATCACAAGATTCAAGTAGTCAAAATTCAAGGACGACAAAGTTTGGGGATGTATTCTGAAAACAATGGTTATCGAACCAATCTTTTTCCGTGGAAGTCTTGCTGGTATCAGATATCTCCAATATCTGAAAAATGATATAGAACAGCAGTTAGATAACATTCCTTTAAATCAGAGATTTACATTAATTTGGCAACAGGATGGCGCTCCAGTGCACAATGTTTTAAACTCTACTCAATTTTTGAATCGGAACTATAACCTGTAGATTGGACGAAATGGACATATAAGATGGGCAGCAAATAGTCCATACCTGACGCACCTTAACGAATTTCTATGGGGTTATCTAAAAAACAAAATTTACTACAATAGACCCGAAAATATAGTTGTATTGAAACAGACAATTAGGGAAGAAATTGCAGATTAAACGAAAATCACTCTGATTTTATTTTTAACTGAATAATCGAAAATTGTTACAACATATTGAGAGGTGCTTCGCCAACCAAGTGAAGAACTAGAATTTATGGTTTTTAATTTTATTTGTCATTTTTTCATTAATTTTTTAATTTTCATTTAGTATTTATTGTCCATAATAAAATATTTATTTACTTTAGAATCATATTAATAATGTTTTACATTATTATCAAGACACCTTAGAAACGATTTCACCTAAACTAACTAGGATATTATATGTTGAATTTCAGTTAAGGGGGAATTTTGAAGTCGAATAGCTCAAAAACTACCGATCCAAGTATAGACACATTTCTGGAAAGGGAGTAATAAGGAGAATCTAATAAATCAAAAATATACCGGACATTTCATTTAAAAAAACTAAAATTTGGTATGGTACTAGTTTGTGACTCACCCTGTATATTCAAAATTATTTTTTCTAGGAATTTCCCTGAAATCCATACAACTTTTGAATGTACTATTTTTTTTATTTACAAAAATAAACTCTGAAAATGGGTGGCGAAATATAAATGATGACACTCAGTACGGGGTGTTTCATTTTGGTTGCAATTGCGGGTCTCGCTAATTTTGAAAGACGGTTTTCGCGCTACAGGGCGATATTGAAAATATTGCATTTTCAAATATCCGTTGTATCTCAGTTGTCTGACAACTTGCCAAAAAGGAATATTGGTATTTACTATACATAAGAAGTGACAGCCAATTTTCTTAAGTAGATATTGCTATAGTTTTCTAGGATTTTCAATAACTTTTCTATATCTTGATGAAGTCTAATAAGACTAAAACACGTGTAGGACGGTTACCAAACTTCACACCTTTTTTTATTCTTGCGGACATGCCCACGATTTATTTTTCCATTCATCTTTCTCTTAGATTATTGGGGAATGTATTACGCCCTAAATCGTGGCTACCTCCCTAAACATCTAAATTTTCTCCTGCCAATCTTAAAAATGCCCAAGTAATCGCCTTTGAGTCCCTAAAATTAAATCAAATTTATTTAAATATATACTCATTTAAAAATGTAAAAAATATGAGCAAATTTTCTTCAAGTTAGATTTTCTAGTATTTTGGTACATCGTAGAAACAAGCAGTAAATCGGAAAGTTGTTGAAAATAGACTAAAGTTTTTCAATCTGATTTGCTTTTGTGTGAAAAAAGTAAATAACTTCGATTATATTCGGCTTCAAAGTAAGGGCATCCTTTGGTTTTTAGTTCAATTTAAAAAAAATCTTTAGTTTTTATCTGATAGGGTCGGTGTTTTGGTAGAACTTCGAGGCATCGATATAATTTTGGAAAAAACAATCAGAAGTTCAAATGTTACGGCTAAATTATGATATAATTTAAGGTTGATTAGTGGCGGGCAAAATTGCCAAACGGGAAAACAATAAATTTTTTACCCACACGTAGTTTTTTGCCTCATTATTTTTGTCTTATGTTATTTTCAATAGAACTAATTTTTTGCAAACGACAGAAAAAAATCACAAAAAAATTAAAAATTGAATTTTTTAAATCGTGATTTGCTTAGACTTTTTAAAAACAAAATCTAAAAGAATTTTTTCTCATATGTATGCTCTTTCAGAATATTTTTTTATTTTTATCGAAGATAGAAAACTGTCTATTGATTGACCTAAGTATTAGAAATGACTGTAACAACTTGTACAGAATTTTATCACATGTTACGTAAGTTTTAATCCTAAAATATGTCACTGTCAAGTAGATCCCATTCAGTTATCCGTGACCCCTTATAGAAACGTTTTATTACCAACCCAACATAAAGAATAAGGCACCTGACAATCTATTCTATTTCATAACGTATACCTACATACTGATGACCAGTGTCCAGCGAAATATTATGTAAATCAGTATCAGGGGTAACTTTAAGGGGTTCTTATTCAAATCTTATTCCTTTTTTCGTGGGAACCGTACAGGATTAGAGCTACCCCTGCGTGTCACATACCCGAAAAAGCCGATTTATTATCAGGCATAAACAAAATTTGCATCGAGGATTCATTCTTTGGGATTTTGGGTATAATATACGTAAAAATCGGCATATTTTCAAGGACGTTTCGCAGTTCCGGTACGGGGCCTTTTAAATTTATTAAGTATTCACCCTTCGGGGTTGTTTTGCCATTTCGAGGTTAATTCAGTTAAAACTAGCGGTTAGACCAGGAAGGATGCGGAGATACCTTTATTTAAATTTCCTGGCGCCCACTTTAAAGATTTGAATAAAAATTTATGGTCAAACGATTTAGATTGTTTTCATAAGAATGGTTTTAACGGATACCTTTTTGGGAAACGGTTGAAAGATGACCTACATGGATTTTTATAATCAAAATAAAATCGGTATAATTTCAGTAGTTTTACGTTATCCTGAATGATGAAAGTAACTTTGTTGCCTGAGTCTCATTGCCTTTTAAGTTGGATTTCTGCACAGTATTTCGACAGCAATGTACTTTATAATTAAACTCAAGAAATATGTGTTTGTGCACAGTACAAAAATAGAAAATAAAAGTCATATACAGTGTGTTTAAAAAGACTTGAAAATACGCCGTTTAATAAAAAAATGTTTTAAAGTTTATAGATCTCTTTTACATCTATGTTAAAAAAATAGTTTTAAATTTACAGGGTGCATTACAAAGATGGTAGAGACAAAAGTTACATTTTTTAAATGGGATAGTATACTTCTTGATGTATTTTCTAATTCTAAACAATCCACTGGTTTAAAAAAAATTAAAGATAAAGGTAAGGTATTTTTATAATCAGTAAGAAGATGGCCATTTATTGGAATAATATTATACAGGGTGTTCCATTTAAAATAACAAAGTCGCTGCTCAATTTTTTACTTTCTAATTGTCATTTGTTTGTTTGTTTTTAACAAATCCTGACGATTCAGAGAAAACCATAAAACTTTTTTGTATTTTTTTGTCATCTCATGTCAAGTCAGTCGGCGGAATTGTTCATTAAAAAAATTGCCCCGGATATAGTCAATCTAGAAATCACCAAAGTCTTGACAGATACACATAATTTTTTACTACAACCTATATCCTTAATGGAACTTAATAATAATTTAAAGAAACAAAGAGGCACTTCTCTGATTTGTATGTATATCCAATAATAAATCTGCCCTGTTAATTTTTTCACGCGACAGATTTGTTAAAGAGAATTTCATGATAGTTGATGAAACTTATCCCGTGTCTTAATTCCATTAGATACTTGGGAGTATTTTTGGATGAAAAGTTGTCTCGGAAGGACTATATTAATCATGTTATTGACAAATCCGAAACAAGTCTGAACATTCTCAGAGCTGTGGTGTCACGGTCTTGGGGTTCAGATCTAAAAACATCCCTGATGTAAGGTTGGTGATAAGGCATTTACTAGATCTATGTTAGATAACGAAGAAAACGAAGCAATATTTTATGAAGCAGCTTGTAATTCACGCTTTAAATTGATTGATATAGTACATAAGGCTTTGAGGTTGATTACGGGAGCGTTTCAATCCACGCCAATTCAGGCGCTTCTGGCAGACTGTGGCGAACCCCCATTATTTTTAAGGAGAAAAGTATTAGCGGAGAAATTCCTAATAAAAATATGCAATACAATAATAACAACCTTTTAAATAGAATAAATAAATTAGCTCTAGATAATCTAACACTACCGTTTTGGTCTAATAAAAATAGCCCTCCACTTGCTGAAGCTTTCACTGCAACAGCAAAATACAATAATATTATTCTGAAATGAGATAACTATTTCTTATTTGAAAACCCTTTAAACATTATTTATTTCAATCTTTCCCAAATTCATTGAGTAACAAATACTCAATAAATGCATTTTAAATAAAGTTTTAGATCAGTTTAAGTCCTACTATAAAATATATTCTGGTAGATCAAAAAATAGTAACGGAGTAGGTTGTGCCTTTGTAATCACACAGACTAAATTAACTAAAACGGATAAATGGAATAAATTATCATCAATTTTTTCGGCCGAAGCTTTAGCTATATTAAAGGCTCTAGAATTTGTCACTTTAGATAAAACAATACCCGATTTGGTTATAATATCCCATTCTCAGTCTGTTTTGCTATCCCTAAAAAATAATCTCAACTGCAAACATCCTATTGTTCCTCTAGAAAAAAAAATATTA
Source organism: Kuschelorhynchus macadamiae (assembly GCA_030620095.1). Classification (NCBI taxonomy): domain Eukaryota; kingdom Metazoa; phylum Arthropoda; class Insecta; order Coleoptera; family Curculionidae; genus Kuschelorhynchus; species Kuschelorhynchus macadamiae. The sequence goes on from JAUTXW010001557.1 coordinate 3,102,963, forward strand.
AATTCGTTTGGGCAAAAGGTCATTCAGGTCTTTCTGAGAACGAACTGGCGGATAAAGCTGCAAAGGAAGCAAGTTCAGTGTGTCTTCCCTCTGAAGCTATCCCGCATTCAGATTTATTTAGATTCAGCCATGTCAAACATGCGGCCCAGTGAGCATTTTTCTGCTGCCCAAATCAGTTTTGAAAACAGCCAGATAATGCGGCACGCGAACAAGTTGAAAACCGTTTTTGAAAGCGCTTGCCGCTGCAACAACGATTGGTATAATAAAATGTACAATTGTACATAGTGCCATCTATATTTAGGAGGATGAACTACACATACTCAACCTAAAGCCAAACGTTATCTGGCTTGTTCCATGAAATTCGATCGCGCAAAAACACAGATGACGCTATCTGAACATTCTGGAAAGAACTCGAGAAATCACAATCCGTATATAAGCCGTGTTCGATTGAGTTCAGTCGTTCAGTGTTAAGTCAGTTATGAGTCAGTTGGGATAGAGTTTCGAGTTGAGTTGCGCATTTATTGTTACAACACTTAACAGTACTTATTATAATTTATTTCGGATACAGTTTTTAACATGTCTCTTTCAAAACCAAGTGGAAGTAAGAGGAAACTTGTAGACGAGCATCGTATCTTTCAAGAAAATTGGGAATTAGAGTTTTTTTTGCTGTGAAATGAAAGAAAAAATTATTTGTTTGATTTGTAATAGTACAGTCGATGTCCCAAAATTATATAATATAAAACGTCACTATCATATTCATAAAACTATGTTTGACAAGTATACAGGCATGGTCAGAAACGAAAAGTTAAATAAGTTAAAATCACGGTTGAAAGATCAGCAGCTTATGTTTACACGTCCAAAGCAAAAAAATAAATCTGTCCTTCAAGCGCGTAGCTCGCTGTCGGAGTTGATCGCGAAACACTCAAAACCATTTGTTGAAGGTGAATTTATAAAAGAGTGCCTTGTAAAGGCCGCGGAAATTGTAAGTCCCCCCATTTTAAAATATATCCTTGTCCCGGAACACTGTCGCTGAAAGAGTTACTGAGTTGGCTGCCAATATAAGTGATCAGATAAAAACAAAATCAGTCTCTTTCATTGCATTTTCTGTTGCCTGTGACGAAAGTACGGATGTGTGTGGTGTGGCGCAACTCGCTGTTTTTCTTCGTGCGGTTGATACAGATATCAATGTGTATGAAGAATTACTGGAATTAGTACCATTGCATGATACAAAACTGGTAAGGATATTTTCAATGCTGTTTATGGACTTCTGCAAAATAACAATTTAGGTTTGTCAAAACTGTGTTCCGTTGCAACGGACGGAGCTCCTTCAATGACTGGAGTAAAAAATGGCTTCGTTAAAATATTACAGGCAAAGATCAGAGAAACGGGCAGTGACAAACCAGATTTTCATCATATTCATTGTATAATCCACCAAGAAGTTTTATGCTCAAAAGTGATCAAGTTGGAAAGTGTTTTAAAGTCAGTGAAAAAAAAATTATAAACTTCGTTTAATCAGCGACAGTTTTCTGCATTGATTTAGAAAGTGAGTACACTTCTTTACCATATTATGCAGAAGTGCGATGGCTTTCGTGTTCAATGATACTCGACCGGTTTTGGAAACTCAAAGAAGAAATACGCGTTTTCATGGAAACAAAAGGAGAAGATGTCAGCTTATTATGCGATGTACCTTTTTTACAAGATCTTTCATTTATGGTAGATACCACAAAACACAACACAACGGACTTAAATACGAAATTGCAAGGACCACGTCAAGTTATTACAGATATGCAGGATCATGTGAAAGCTTTCAAGTGTAAGGTGATGTTGTGGGAAAAACAGTTAGCAGAGGATAATATGTCACATTTTCTGAGTTGTAAGACATATCAGGAAAGCACAAGTGTCCCAATATCATACAAAATATATTCAGAGAAAATGAGAAGCCTTCTGGCAGAATTTGAGAAGCGTTTTCGGGATTTTAAGACCCAGGAAAACAATTTTTCTCTATTTAATGTTTTTTTACTATCGATATTGATAAAGTTCCCCCTCATTTGCAAATGGAAGTAATTAAGATTCAGTGTCAGACCCATTTAAAACAAAAATTTGATAATGTTGGTACATTCGAATTTTATAAGTACTTGCCTGTTCAATACCAAGAAATGAGAAAATTTGCCTGTAAAATCCTGTCAATGTTTGGAAGTACCTTTAAGTGTGAACAACTATTTTCTTTGATGAAAGGAAACAAATCTCCTGCAAGATCTCGATTGACGGACGCACACTTGGACGCAGTTTTAAAAGTTATTTCCGCCGATAAATTCGCGCCACAAATAGACAACTTAATTAAAGACAAAAGATGTCAAATATCTGGCAAAAGAATTTAATGTTTGTAGTTTTTTGTAATGTCCTTTTTATTTGAAATTTAATAAGCAGACTTGTCCTATAATAGTAATTTTTCTCAAGATTTTCAGTAGTTTGTCTTCTTTAAGATAAGGTTTTGCGGCCCACCTAGTCGATGGTCTTCATGCTTTTGGCCCACCAGTGACTTTGAGTTTGACATGGCTGATTTAGAATAACCAAAGAAAAATCACGGAAGACCTGGAAACAATTATATATAACTAATGCACTTAGTTCCTCTACTCACTACTCATTAATTTACAATAATCTAACCGAGAAACCTGTTAAACACAGAAAGCAACTGTCTCCCAAATTGTTTGTGTCTTACTTTCGGTTTCTGGTTGGGCGTGGTTGGGTTTCCAGACAACATTATTTTTTCTGGATAATGAAAAAATTCCTTGAAAGTGGGTTTAGTTTGATAAAGCTTGTTGTTACCCTCATGCATGTCCCAATCTATTTGTTGGAGGCTGTCAAAGAGTTTTAATAAATATTTTTTAAATTCCAATTTAGTGAATAAGGTTCGGATAAATGTACCATCTCTAATAGCTGCTTTAGCGAGAGAATCTACTTCTTCGTTTCCTGTGATTCCCGTGTGGCTAGCAATCCAGAGGAAGGAGATATTAAAAGATAGGAAATTTGCTATGTGTAGCAATTTGAGAATACGAGTTGTTAGGGGATGGGAGGGATTTAGGGGCTCAATTGCTCTTAGAGCGCTTAAGGAATCAGAAGCTAGTATGTATTTTCCTGGTGACAAGACTTTATTGTATGTTTTAAGCTTTCTCTGGTTCCAAAAAGTTCGGCAGAGGATATGGAAGATAAAGGGTTTAACTTGAATTTAAAAGCTAAGTCATTTATGGTAAAGGAGCATCCTACCCCTCTGGAGCCTCTTTGAGCCATCTGTATAGATAATGGTTTTTTTACTTTCACTCTTAGGTATTATGTAATTAAAACTTGAAATGATTTTGGAGTGAGGAAAAATAGATTTATTTAGGTTGAGTAGATCATAATTGATTTTGGGAGGAGGTATAATCCATGGGGGAAAATCGATGGCAAAACAAGTTCAAAAGGAGGGATGGATGTGTTATGGGAGGAGGTAAAGTCTATTAATCTCTTATTTGCTCCTTTTGTATTTTTTGGGTTTAAATGTACTGAATGAGTTAAACATTTCTCGTGGTCTATTAGAGAGGGTCTAGATTTTAGGGAGGCTGAGTATTTTACTAGACAGAACATTCGGTGATTTGCAAGGGAAGGAGGTGTTTGTAATAAACTGAAGGCTGGGAATTGGGGTAGTGCGGAAAGCCCCCCTACTGATAATCTTAGAGCTTGGTTTTCTATCCTATTATTGTTTATAATAATCAACCTAAGAACCTTCCGAAATGTATGGGAATTTTAGATAACTTAGAAAAAATTAATTTTGTTTCTCTTGGCTAAATAAGCTAAGCTCAAGGCAAAAAAAATGGTATCTCTAAAAGTTAAGTTTATAGACCCCGTTTAAAATATAACCAGGCACCCTGTACATTAAGTTTAATGTTAATAAGTTTCAATATGAAATATTGCACAAAAAAATTAAAAATAAAACTGTTTTTACATAAACTTCTCCTATAATTTAGGCGGATCGTATATTAGTTGTGTGCAATGATGGGTGAAGCCCCGCTCGCTAATCACTAAGCCTGAGAGAGTCAGTGCGGCCCAGTAAAGGTCGCCAGACATTGGATATCTCAGTGTTCGTTTTGCTGAAAATCCTATTATTATATTCAATAAATGTTGCTTTTTTGCATTTTTGTCCTCCAGGTGTGTTCTTTAATGTATAATTTTGGCCTAGGACCGCTTTACTCTGTGCGTGCTCGGTAATACCCGATCTTGATGTCTCTCCTCTTTGCGTCTAAATATGTACATCAACAGGTCTCTTTTTGCCACACCTATTCACACGTTCACAAGGGATTTGATAAATAGGTCTAAATTTGGTCTGTTTTTAGTCAACAAATTTTTTAGGGTATGGAAAAGTTGTTTTGGCAGGCCTGTGATTGTTTTCTGCAGCCTTTTAATTACATAGATTTCGACCCATTCGAAATAAACCGCTGGAAAGATGAACCTATACATGCAAATGACCCCACACATTTCTTATGGAAAATGGCTTTTAGTCAATTTTTCTGAAAATGTGATATGTTGTAGTTCTCGACTCACTGATCAAAAGCTTTCATGGCCTTAAGTAAATCCTGCTGCTAATTTTTGATACACAGGGTGACGAAGTTGGAATTTTGCATTTTTTATATTTTAGGCAATTTTTTATTTTTTTTAAATTTTAAATACTTAATATGTATTCAAATAGGTCAGCTCCTTATAATATTTGTGATTAAAAGCTAATGTATGTAAAAGTAAAAATAAACTTATACAGGGTGAAGCTGTATTCCACAGTAATCCAATCATTTTTGTTTCATATTCGACTGTACCTAAAATATTAAACTAGCTTTATTACACTAAAACAAACAGTCAGATTTTGCTCGATTTGTGATATGTTTACCAAATTAAATGAAATTAAAGAATTTTATCGGAAATTTTTGTAAATAGCTGACATTACAATTGCCATGAATTTTAATATACAAGTTTTATAACCTATTGCTTTATCTGAAAATCTAGATATAATCTGTTTATAGCTAGGGTATTTAAATAGCTAGTGAAATTGACACATTTTAATTATTATCGAATGCATATTGTCAATTGATTTAATAATATAATTGAAAATAAAATGATAGAAAAACTTTGCGATTACTGTTATGTCAGATTCACCTGATTTTTCATAATAATTCCTCAAATACTGACACAATTTCATTAATATAATACTAATACACAAGGTGTTTGATAAATAGTTCCCTTTTTTTGTTCTAATAATTTCAATAATGTTATATAATATATTTCAGTTTAAATAAAGAAAACTGCAAAATAACTGTGGCTTGTAACGCAAAAATTAAAAGTTAGATGCCTACATCTATAACCTATTATTAATATTCTTATATTTAGTTAATACATATACAATGTGTCACTTGCATGGGTCTCCTTATTTTTTCTGAACTAGTCAAGATAAAATATCAAAATTTTGCAAACTTTAATACCCGACTAATGCTCTCTCTCTCTGTGTGTTTCGTGATTAAACATTTTAAGGTGGCGGCTGGCTGCCAAAGTAGTCGAGTAGTCTATTTTTGATACGCCTTTGCAATCCTAATTTACCATCAAATTATTGAGAAATCAATATTACACAATTTAAAATTTAAAAAAATATGGAGAATAAAAATTCTTAAAACTCAATTAATATTATCTTATGAGCATGGGTGCTAAATATTGTACTTTTTTATTTACAGGGTGCTTTTTTTCTTAATAAAACACCCCAAAACCACACAAATATATATTTATATTTTTTTAGGTCACATTAACGAATTATCGCCATTTCGAACTGTAACTATAATGACCGCATAATTTGGAGATAAATTATTGTTAAAAAGACTTTTCAAAAGATGTACCATCCGATCGTCCAGTTTTCTTATATTATCAAACTCTGAAAAAATTAGGTGAATCTGACGTAACCATAATAGCATAGTTAGTCTAGAATTTTATGAAACCCCCTGTATTATCTTATTCTTAATTAAATTATTAAAGCAGTATTTAATTAATATTTCTTCTATAATTAAAATGTGTCAATTTTAGTGAGTATTTAAATATTCCAGCCATAAAGTGACGATTTTCAGATAATATAATGCGTTACAAAACTTAATTTTGATAAACATATTAATATTTCACCAAAGTCTGACTGTTTGTTTAAGAGTAATGAAGAATTTGATACAAATTCGAATGTTAGTGTTGTAGATGCCGCCGAATGTGAAACAAAAATGTCCTAATTTTTAAATACAGCTACACCCTGTATAAGTTTATGATTACTAATACATACCTTAGCTTCTAGTTAAAAATATTCTCAGAGACTATCCTATTTAAATGTGTATTAATTAATTAAAATTAAAAAAAAAAATTTCACAACATATGGAAAACGCAAGATTCCAACTTTGACTCCCTGTATATAAAAAACTAGAAGCTGGATTAAGTTGTGGCCATGAGAGCTTTTGATCAGGAGACCAAGAACTATAACATATTAAAATTTCATTTTCCATAAGAATTCTACTCCTAATATTAAAAAACAATTTTCAGCGATTTTTTAAATTTCTTTCAATTCTCGAAAAATTGCAAATTTTTCTGACATACTTTTTTCAGCTCCTGTATGCATTAAACAGTTGTTGCTTACCTCAGCTGTAATAAGAAGTAAAGCCTCAAAATAAACTCGGCGATACTTGAAGTGGATAGGTCAAATTGTAAGTAAATTTGAAACTTACGTAACTTTTTAACTGGCAGGCTTTTTAGTTTAATTGATTAACTTTCTAGTTTCAATAACGTGTCTTGAAGAACCTTAAAATCTCCTTATGTAAATTATACAGGGTAAAATAAAAGTACATGTTTTAAAACCATTTTTTTAAAGAGTTGTACAGAGGAAGCTGGCACTTATTAAAAATATTTGATAGTAGGTTCAGAAAGATCCATTGATAGGTTACATGTAGACACACTTTTGTTTTTCATTTTTGTTTTTATGGCAGTTATTTAATTTTTTCAAAATATAGTGACAATTTTACATTTAAAAGAGGTTTAAATTAATCTTTTCATTTTTTTAATTTAAAAGGCCTGCTAATTAAAAAGTTGCGGAAGTTTGAAATGTACCTACAATTTTACCTATCCACTTCAAGTGTCCCCGAGTGTATTTAAATATGACTGTTGTACATGGAGGCTTATCAGACGTTGAGCACCACCAATATAATAAAAAAAACCTTTGCTTATTTCTATACTTTCGTGCTGGTCAGTCCTAAAACAGTAGTAACGAAGGGAGCTAAACAATAAAACCAGATATTTTAAAATGTTTTGCCCCCTAAAATTAATAAAGTTTCGAAACCTGTTTTCTTATTGTGGGGGTCAGGTTTCGGTGGCAAACAATCAGGAACACTTAAACATCTGTTAAAAAATACCGATTAGTAATTTTTGTTATTATACCTTTAGATACAGGGCTGGAATAACACTATTTTTAATTAGTAATTTTTATTATTATTATTGTTAGTTATATTATTTGTTCATTACCCGCTCGCGGTGAGAACATTAATTTTACTACACAATCTGGACGGGACCTACAGCTTAACGTGGGTTCCGAACCATGATCGGTCACTCCTTGGTTACTTAGAAAGTTAAAAGGTTACTTATCTAATGTTAAGTTGGTTAATCATCGACAGCTTCTATAAAAAAGTGTTGATTTCATTCTGAGTCAAAATTTTAGATTTGTTTTTGGCCTTAAACCCAACATTTCCTTTTACTTACAGAATGGAAAAATCGTGAAAAAAATCGCCCTCCGAGATTTTTGCAGATCTTTGCATTTCCGGGTCCCTCGACCCCAAAAAACATGTTCTCCCATTGCTCAAAAACTGCTTATCCGATTGATCTCAAATTTTGGACAAAAATCAAGGGTCATAAGGGGGTGAAATGGTTACATTTTGGTGAAAATCGAATATGACGGAACAAAATGGCGGCGTCACAAAATGCAAAAAATCATTAGAAAACTAAAATCATTATTATTAAATTACTAAAAATTATTAGGACAAACTGGTAAAGTTTGTGTGTAAATCCATAATGGCAGAACAAAATGACGGCTTAATAAAATGTTAAAAAACTAGTATCAAAAAACTACGTATCCAATTGACACAAATCAAGTGTTACATAGAGATAAGACAGGTAGATTTTTAGTGGCAATCCCGTATGGCAAAACAAATTGTTTAAATATTCCATAAAATTCTACTCTTGGAATAAAACCTCTTTTAGGAGCAAAAATAATAGTTAACGTAATTTATTTTCTGCAGAATACGTAAATGATGTTATGAAAAAAAATTTAATAGAAATTTGGCGCGGTTATGCTCAAGGCATTTTGTGAAAGTCATTAATCTACATAAAAAAAAACAACAATGTAAATCTGGACGAAATAGTCGACATTTTTAACAACTAGAATAAGGCTATATTTTATTTAAGTTTTATTTGTTGTTATACTTACATATAATATAGGAACAAACGGCAGCTTGTGTACATAAAGGTTAAACGTGTTTAGTGTGTGTTGTTTTATTCCCTCTCATACCTGCATTTTTTTGAATTAGACCTTCTCAAATGGGACTTAGTCACATCCCTGTACTTATCAAAAAACACATATATTATAGCATTTTTTAGTTTTAAATTGAACTAAATATAAACAAGTATAACAAAATAACAATATAAAATGAAATACTGTCGGCTTTTATACAACCTTAACTCTTTCTTTAGCGTGTTTTTTGAATTTTTGTTAAATAAATATATAACTACCATCTCATAAGTTTTTTTATTTTAGTCATATGTCAATGTTTCATTGGGAAAACATTTTTAATTGAAAAAAATGGTAATATAATGTCTAAATGTTAGAAACGACATGCATCTCCATAAGCAATTTAAAGATCTACGCACGTAATGACGTCACTGCGCGAACCGGGCGTAATTGAGACCGTCTAGATATCATACCTTTCGTTTATTATATCATACCCTAAAAACAAGTTAAGTTTGCCTTTTTTGTGCAACATTTTTACTGCGATACGTCTGGGAAGTATTCCTATGACAAGAAGCCAGTATTTATGCAGCAACGTTCGGGATATAACTGTGTTATTTAGATATATTAAAAATTCTCGATTTAGAAGAAAAATATTTTTGTACAGAAATTGATCAAGGATAGAATTTTTTATTTATATTTCAGGCATCTCAAATAAATAGTTTTGTGAACAACTATGGTGAAATTATCTTGTCTATCTATGTAGATACGACTCAAATTTGGGTAAGTATCAGTTTTAATTTTTTTCTAGTTGCAGTATATGTTATAGAAATATGGAAAACTTTACAATTCCAAAAATTAAGACCGGGATATAAGTATTTTAGATATATTAAAATTAAAATATTTTTATATAGAGAATCATCGAAGATAGGACGTTTGTGTTTATATTTCAGGCATCTGAAATAAATAGTTTGGTGTACAACACTGTGGTAAAGTTATCGACGAAATTTACGTAGTAGGTGTACATTTTCAAAGCTATTTTTATATGAAATTATTTTGGGTAGATCAGCTTAATCCTTGGTGGAATTGAAAAAAAAAATTAAACGTGTTTTAACATTTTTAATATTGATTGATTGACACAATCTATAATTTTGTTTAAAATATAACGATTTTGGGATACATTTTCATTAAAATCTCTAAGGGATTTTCTATAAGCTGTGTCTAGCTAAGTGCGAATATCAACACTTCCGATCTGCAGAAAACACATGTTTTTTTTTATCAAAATACAAGAGTTCTAACCACACTACACCACAACTTGTTACGTTCTGGACGCGCGTTTCGCTAACCAAGTTAGCATCATCAGCAGATGATATAAACTAAAGTAACTTATCCTAACCGAGACTATTTATAGGTAAATGTGGTCACACTTGGTTGCACCCGACTGCACCGTTGTCAAGTAAACAATAGAGGGGACTATAGGGAATAGGTCCTCTGTCTTTATTTAGTGCTTTCTTACCACATTTAACTATTTCTATACTCTCAAATGCTTCCAATAATCTATTATTAGATACATTTTTAATTAACTTAAGATTATTTATTCCTATTCGGTGATTGTTTTCCAAAGCATGTTGGGCAACGCTTGACTTTTCTGTTCTTCCGTATCTTAAATGTGCCATGTGTTCTTTAAAACGAATGTTTATGGAGCGTTTAGTTTGCCCAACATATTTTAGATCGCAGTCATTACAGCCAATTTCATAGATGCCACTCCTGTCCCTCAAGTCGACTTTGTCTTTGGGGTTTCCAAGGAGATTTTTCAAACTATTCTCCGTTTTGTAGGCTACTCTAAAACCTACGTTTTTAAATACTTTTTCTAGACCTCTCGTATATCTGGGATCATATGGGATTACTATGAATTTATTGGAAGCCTCAGGTATTTGAAGAGTAGTGGCATCTTTTAACATTTTCTTATGCTTATGTCTATTTACTAGTTTATGTACAAAATTATCATTATATCCATTACTTTTAGCTATATATTTTTTTAATCCGATTCATTTCATTGTTAAAACGTTTTTTACTTAGTTGAAAATTGACTAACCTGTGAGTTAAGAAATGGAATGCTGCCATTTTGTGTTGACGGCAATGAAATGAGTCGGATGTTATATATCTATCAGTATTAGTAAATTTCCTATAAATATCAAATTCTAATTTATCGTTATTTCTAATAACTACCGTGTCGAGAAAAGGTAATTGCCCATTGTTCTCCTTTTCGTACGTAAAATTAATGGAAGGATATTTATTGTTTAATGTTTCTAAGAAAGTGTCCAAATTTTCTGTTTTAGTATCAAAAATAGCAAATATATCGTCTACGTATCTATACCACACCCTTGGGAAATACTTGAGTTCTTTTTTTTTTTTTTTTTGATATATGATATATGACATATGATCCCAGATATACGAGAGGTCTAGAAAAAGTATTTAAAAACGTAGGTTTTAGAGTAGCCTACAAAACGGAGAATAGTTTGAAAAATCTCCTTGGAAACCCCAAAGACAAAGTCGACTTGAGGGAGAGGAGTGGCATCTATGAAATTGGCTGTAATGACTGCGATCTAAAATATGTTGGGCAAACTAAACGCTCCATAAACATTCGTTTTAAAGAACACATGGCACATTTAAGATACGGAAGAACAGAAAAGTCAAGCGTTGCCCAACATGCTTTGGAAAACAATCACCGAATAGGAATAAATAATCTTAAGTTAATTAAAAATGTATCTAATAATAGATTATTGGATGCATTTGAGAGTATAGAAATAGTTAAATGTGGTAAGAACGCACTAAATAAAGACAGAGGGCCTATTCCCTATAGTCGCCTCTATTGTTTACTTGACAACGGTGCAGTCGGGTGCAACCAAGTGTGACCACATTTACCTATAAATAGTCTCGGTTAGGATAAGTTACTTTAGTTTATATCATCTGCTGATGATGCTAACTTGGTTAGCGAAACGCGCGTCCAGAACGTAACAAGTTGTGGTGTAGTGTGGTTAGAACTCTTGTATTTTGATCTATCTTCCACCACAGGTTCCAGTGTTAGGACTTAACATGTTTTTTTTATTTTTTTTTTTTAGTGTTTTAATTCTTTAACACCGGTTTTGCATCATAATTAGTCCGACGAGTCCTTAGAAAACATCAAAGAAACCTAACAGTAAAATGAGTTAGAGACTCACAACCACATATCCAGTTAGCTAAATCGTACATACTTTTGCGAAAGTTTCGATGAACCTCTTTATTTTTGTCTTTATTAGTTTGTCGTATACTAAGTTCTGACAAATTGCAACCACTTACCCTGAATTCGGTTATTTTCTCAAAATTAAGTTCGTTAGCACTCTTTAGGTGTTTAATGTAAACGTAAGTTTTTCAAATACTTTTTCTAGTGTGTGAATTAACTACCTGCTGTAAATTAAAGTGCATGGTAACTTTTTATTTTTTCTAAATTTTTAGAGAACATTAAACTTAATTAGGGGGTCCAGTTAAAATTATACTAACAGATAATCCCAGGAATTATTATTATTTAGTTTCAAAAGACGGGTTGTTTCAATTTTTTTATACACGTCGATATTATGCTAAAAACCACTATCCTGTTTATTAAATAATTAATTCATACATCTCAAAAAGATAAACAAAGCAAATTAATTGAATGTGTCTCAAACCTATGGGATTTTTATGCTTATTTGTTGACAAAACACAGCTGATGAGTGATCACGTACAAGCAAATAGCAATGTTGCCATGTTATCCAAAACTTAATTTAAATCTTATCCAAAATTAAACATTTTAAACAGGATTATCTCGAAAACCATTCAGAATTTACCTATGGTATATAAGAATTTTTTGTTCAAAATCATCCACACTATCATCTGTTAAAATATTTGTAGTCAAACCCCTAATGTTTAGTTAATAGTAGACACTTGTAGTTTTCAAAAAAATCTTGAATTTTAAAAATCGTTTGACAATTAACCTACCTAAAGTCAAAGTTCACTAGAAAAATCACCATCCATTTTAATAGTGGACAAGTTTATTTTGTAGATTCCAAACTAAACCCGTCTCTGTATAAGGGCCTAAAAGAAACAATACCGTCACGGGACATAAAAGAATTTCGTAGAAAACACAAATATGAGCCGCCGAGTGGCGGTCAAGAATTATATTAAGTCCGAGCACATAGAACATTAATTTAATTATTATAGTGGCCATTCTCAGAAGATGCGAGTTTTTATGCGCTCTCGAAAATTTATTAACATGGCTTTTTTCCATTCCTGTTGTTTCTGTTACAGAAAACATCTTATATGTTGTGTAATAATACATTTTTTTTCATGGTTATTACCTTAAAATTGGGAACTATAGCAAACAAGAGGACTCAAGAATATTTTCCTTGCTTTCTGAATAAAATTTATTATTGACCTTATGTACAGGGTGTTCCAGCGAGGACTGAACAGGGACCTATTTTCGACCTTCCTTGTATTTTGGAAAAATTCAAAATAGCCAATCGATGTATTTTTTCTTGTAGAATCCAAAAATGTCATCGAAAAAATATTTGAACCAGAAACAAGAGAGTTACGCTATGCATCAGGTGTTTTTTAAATGGAACGTATCGTTTTTTATACGATTTTTGGAAAGAGTGATTTTTTTTATGTCCGTTCTAATTAAAAGATTTGATTTTGCGATAGCTGTTTATATTACATTTTAATGTTTTACAAACTAAAATTTTAGCTTCACCTGTTTAAAATATACGATAGGTTGGTATAGGTGATCAAGGTAAAATGACGTTTGAATGCTTTGTCAATAAAAATTGACATTATTTTAATTATTGTCGAAGTCTTCACCTAAAAAATATATATTTGACTCTGATCGAAATGAAATACTCTTTGGACGAGAGACTACAGATTGTTATGCTATTTTACAAGTGCCAAGAAAATGCAAGAGATGCAAGAAGAAGATTTATTGCAAATTTTCATAGAAATATATCCATCAATACAATTCTAAGGATAAAAAACCTATTTGAGGAAAATAAAACTTTACATGATAGAAAAAGAAATATACAAAGAAGAAGAAATCGAGACCAGGCCATTATAAATTATTTTCAAGTTAATCCAACCAAATCTATTTCGGATGCAGTTCGGGAAGATCAGTACGGTGGCGGTGTAAGGCGCAGAAGAGTTACCCGAGGGACTGTTCACAGGACTCTGAAAATTCATAAATTTAGACCTTTTCGTATCCTTCCACTTCAGCACCTAACACCGGCACAAAAAGAACTTCGCTTCCAATTTGTTTCTCAAATGGTAATTCGGCAACAAAACGAAGACCCTGACTTATTCAAAAATATTGTGTGGACCGACGAAGCTACTTTCACAACATCGGTAGTATTCAACAGACATAATAGTCACCACTGGGCCGTTGAAAATCCAAAAAAGTTCCAGACTATTAAATTTCAAGGGAGGAATTCTATTCATGTTTGGTGTGGGATAAAAAACAATAAAATTTTGGGACCAATATTTTTTAACGGGACTTTAAATGGGCACAGATATTATGAGTTTTTAAAAAACGAAATTGAAAATTTTTTGGAAGACTTACCATCGGCAGAATATCAGAATTTAATTTGGCAACATGATGGGGCGCCTCCTCATGCCGTGCATGATGTGGTTCAATTTTTAAATCGGCGCCATAACGAATGGATAGGGCGAAATGGAACATATGCTTGGCCGCCCAATAGCCCCGACCTCTCAGTTTTGGATACATTTCTTTGGGGCCATTTGAAGAACGTCGTATACAGACAACGAAACGAAAATATTCAAGAGATCATGGGAAAAATTGTCGATGAAATCAACCGCCTTAACCAGGAAAATCATATTGTAACAGCAAGTTTAGAAAGGCTACTTATTTTATTATTTAATAATTATTTTTTATTTAATTTCTTTTTCTATCATGTAAAGCTTTATTTTCTTCAAATAGGTTTTTTATCCTTAGAATTGTATTGATGGATATATTTCTATGAAAATTTGCAATAAATCTTCTTCTTGCTTCTCTTGCATTTTCTTGGCACTTGTAAAATAGCATAACAATCTGTAGTCTCTCGTCCAAAGAGTATTTCATTTCGATCAGAGTCAAATATATATTTTTTAGGTGAAGACTTTGACAATAATTAAAATAATGTCAATTTTTATTGACAAAGCATTCAAACGTCATTTTACCTTGATCACCTATACCAACCTATCATATATTTTAAACAGGTGAAGCTAAAATTTTAGTTTGTAAAACATTAAAATGTAATATAAACAGCTATCGCAAAATCAAATCTTTTAATCAGAACGGACATAAAAAAAATCACTCTTTCCAAAAATCGTATAAAAAACGATACATTCCATTTAAAAAACACCTGATGCATAGCGTAACTCTTTTGTTTCTAGTTCAAATATTTTTTCGATGACATTTTTGGATTCTACAAGAAAAAATACATCGATTGGCTATTTTGAATTTTTCCAAAATACAAGGAAGGTCGAAAATAGGTCCCTGTTCAGTCCTCGCTGGAACACCCTGTACAGTATTGACCAAAATGGTAGTTAATGGAACAATCATCCTTCAAGATTTTTCAGATTTTTAAACATGTTTTCTTAATTCCGACGGTCTGTCTATCTGTTCGGGGCATAGCTAAAAAACCCGATTGACATCAAATTTTGGCTACAAGTTAAGGGTCATATGGGGATGAAATGGTAACATTTTGATGAAAATCCAATATGGCGGAACAAAATGGCGGCCTAGTAGAATGTTTATAAAATTATTGCTAAAAGAATACTTACTCTATTTGCTCCAAATTGTGTAGAAACATTAAGTGTGACATAGGAGTGAACTGATAAAATCTTCATACGAATCCAAGAAAGCGAAACAAAATGACGGCTTAATAAAATGTTTAAAACTCAGGCTGAAAAAATTAGTTATTCGATTAATTCAAGATGACGAAACAAAATCGCGACTAAATAAAACGTTTAAAAAATCAATCTAAGAAAACGTTTTTATTTATTTGACTTAAATTTTACACAAAAATCAGCTGTGATCCGGGACAAACTGGTACGAACTCAACATGGCGGAACAAAATGGAGACCTAACATAATTTTTAGAAAAATCAGTGTAAAAAAACTACTTATTCAATTGATTTTATATTTTGCCAAAGAGTAACGAGGGGCGGAATTTGTTTATGGGATCCCAAATTTCCCCTGAGTGATTAAAAAAAACCACATCGCAAATTACTCTCTGATTTATACAGGGCGACCCATTTGGAAATAAAATTGATATGTTCTGTTCATATATTTCGCTATGATTTTATATTTGGCCCTGTAGTATATGAATGGTTAATTCTAGGTGAATCAAGTAAATACAGAAAGAAACGTATATATTTTCTCTAGAGACTGGTGCAAAAACTAGCTCGATCAGTGTTAAAGGTAAATTTTGAGAAATTTTTGAATTGTTGGTTGCCATTCTCTGGGCGTTCGTAAAGCCGTATCGGTATCTCCTGGGATAAAAACGATTAAATATTTCAAAAATTCCATTCTTCTTGCAAGACATACAGTTATATTTTTTATCCCAAGTCGAAAAATAGGGTAAAATCTAGTTTCGAGTAAAAATGCATTATTTTTCCATTTGGGCCGTTGAATGTACCATTTTTTCAAGTTGGCCTGGCTCTGCCAACTGTGTATATTTGTCTGACATGTCACAATAATCAGTTTGACAGGGTCGCGATGTTTTCAAAATTTACAAATATCTGTTGATTTATCTATCTTAAATGGTGAAAATAGATATACATCCCGAAAAGTATAGATATGTCAGGTATTCTGTCCATAAAAAGTTATAACAAATATTTTATTTACGAAATGAAGGTCGTTATAATACAAAATAATAAGTAGATGGCTGCAGTGGAGACTTCAAGGTATGTATATTTATGTATAAATTATTAAGGGATTTCATCCTTTTAGGTAATAATAAGGAATGTTTGTTTCTTCCAGTATGAACAGTAACTTGAGAACAGACAAACCAATTCGCTTCAAATTTGCACACAAAATCTAATTCTCGCGAGACTTTGACCCATGGGCATAGATCTTCGATATTTTTAAGAGATATAGTGACGTAAAAAATCGTATTTTAAGAACACACAAACCGATAGTATATAATTGAAAACAGATATAGTTAAGTTAATTGTTTTTGACATGGAAAAATTGTGGAAGTCATTGACGTAGATACTGGATTTTTTTCGTTTATCTATATTTTAAATTTTTTTAATAAAATTTTTTACTTATGTACAACATATAGTTAATATTTTGAAAAACGGCATATATCTGAAATTTATATTAATTTTTGTACAAAATTTTCTTCACTATACAAGGTAGCTCTAAAATTATGAGGCAGCCTCCTGAAAACACAAAAAAAATATCTTAATTTTTTATGTATTTCAAAACATATTTTTTTATTGTAAAGCTGTTAGTCGAAAAAAAACGGTGAAACATATTAAATTTCTTTTATTTCTTTTTAAATAAAATATTTTCTACATTATACAAGGTAGCTCTTGGTAATAAAAGCATTCCCTAAACATACAAATATTTTGTAAATGCATAACGCTTAGCTTTTTTTAAAAACGATAAAACAGGACAAACTTATTTTCTTTTTGCATACAAAAGCAATTTTTTATATATAATAGGTTAACTCTAAGGAGATGAAACCGAACCATAAAAACAAAATTAAAATTTTAGGTTAGATGAAGATATTTTTTTATATTAGAAACAATTAATATTTTTAAAAATAATCAGTATTTTATTGTATATTTCTTGCATATTGATTTGAACTTTCGTTATTAGATGAGGAGATAGATCGTGATTTAGAAAAAAAAATATATAAATTCTAACGGCTGTCAAAATGTGTTTAGTCGAATTTTTAAAAGGTTTATAATATCAAATTTTGGAGTTTCCATGATAGGAGAATAATTGGTATTTTCAATAAAAATATTTGACAGTTGTTGAAGCTAATTTTGAGTCCAACATTTAAACGATATTTGAAACATATTTGTTTCGGAATTTGCGTCCTACATAATATTTTAGATATACATGTTTTTACATTTAGAATTGACAGCTGTCAAATTGTCAAAAATGACAATTAAAGTTATTAATTCCGACTCTAGCGGTTATTGTCTCCGTCCTGCCCAAAAGGGGCGGCATGTCTTGTTTGATTAAGTTACTAAATTTGTTTTTTCATCTCAATTATTGCCGAATATGCATTTATCTATGAAAATAACTACAATATGCATTAGCATATGCATAAACCTAGATGACTATTACTATTGACTTACATACATCAATAATAATAAACTCTACCTCATATTTGGCTGGGCCATTCAAGCAAAATTGATACGAAGCAAGTTAATTTGACAACATTTGGTAACCGAAAAGTCTTGAAAACACGCAAGGTTAACAACCTAAGCTTCCAAAAATCTGCAAATTACAAAATCATTCGCAATGCATGCATCAGGTGAAATTAATATAATGGGCGTTATACATCTACGGTGCGGAACTTGTAAAACACACGTATTATAATTCCGAAGAGTTAGGTTGCCATGCCGAGTGCGGTGATCGTGGGAAATGACCTTAGCTGACCCTGACCCTTAAAGCCTCCAAAGACCCGACCACGGTCCGAGAAGACCACGAGCAGCGCGAGCCGTACCGTACGACTTTGTGTGCTTTTTTGCCTTCTTTTTTTCAGCCCGGATTCTAAAGAATTTCGCGTCAAATTGGATTGTTGCGGTTTGTTTGTCATTTTTGATCTACATTTTTTACTTCCCTCGTAAAAGGGAAGCATTTTAATCGTCAAAAAATTACCCTCCCAGATTTTTTCAGATCTTCACGATTCAGAGTCCCTAGAAGTCGAAAAACATATTTTTTTCTATTCCGCGGTCTGTCTGTCTGTTTGTTTGTTCGCGGCGCGGCATAGCTAAAAAACTACTTACCTGATTGATTTCAAATTTTGGTCAAAAATGAAGGGTCATATGGGGGGACCTGGTAATGTTTTAAAATGTTAAAAAATTATTACTTAAAAACTAATTATTCAATTAACCTAAAATTTTGTACACGGTATTTTTTTATATATTGAGCCCCCCTCCTTAATTTTTTTTATTTGACTTTTTGGAACAAAGTGTCTAAAATAGAAGTTTAACGGTTTAAAATACATATTTAGCAAAACTTGGTTTCACATATACAGGGTGATTCAAAAAGTCTGGGCGTGGTCCTACTTTTTTATTTCAAGTATGTACCCTATTTTTTATTTGATTTTTGCGTTTTCCTGAATATTTGATAAATTTTTTATGTAGCATACCCTATACCTAACTTTGACGTATAAAACGATATTGACGTACGAAATTTTGTTCATGTTCTAAAAATTATTATTAAAAATCTGGCCTGACCTTGGTTGTTTTAATGTCAGGTAAACTTCCAATCAATATCTTTAAAAAAATGCCATATTTAGATGATGAAAAATGCTATATTCTGCGGATATTTTATAAGAATAACAAAAATGCATATGCACCGAGAAGGGAATATCACCAACAGTTTTCGAACGGAATATCATCAACATTTAAAAATGTTGAACTTGATTTTGGAGGTAGAATGTCTATAAAAAGAAGAAAACGGACAGTAAACTTATTACTATTAGTGTTATATATTTTTAGAAAATCCAAATGCATCCTTAAAAGATGCATCAAGTTTTTTCGGAAAATTAATTTTCAAAATGCATTCTACTCTAAAAAAGCATTGTTATTATTCTTATAAAATTCTACCCGTGCGGAAATTAACAGAAGAACAAAAAAATAAAAGAATTATGTTTTGTCAAGGAATGTTCTTATTAAAAGAACAATTTTTTAAAAAATATCTTATGGTCTGACGACAGTACTACAGGGATTCATAACCGAAAAAATATACGATTTTGGGCAACGCAAAACCCTCGAGTAACTAGTGAAATTAAGATACAAGGTCGAAGATCGTTACATGTGTGGTGCGGGCTGTTAAGGGTATGCTATTTAAAATATCCAGGAAAACGCAGAAATCAAATAAAAAAATAGGGTACCAATTTGAAATAAGAAGGTAGGTCCACGCCTATACTTTTTGAACCACCCTGTATAAGTGACAAAAAGTTTTTCTAAAAATGTATTTTAATTAACTTTTATTTTGGACACTTCCTTCCAAAACGTCAAATAAAAAAGATAAGAGGGGGGTCAATATGGTACGTTTTGATACAAATCCAAGGTAACAAAACAAAATGGCGGCCTGATAAAACGTTGAAAAAATTTTCCGGAAAGACTAGTTATTAGATTAATTTCAAATTTTGTTCAGGCATTAAGAGGGATATACAGGGTGTGTAAAAAGTCTGGAAACGGCTTTAAAATCTCCCTAATTTGATGGCCGATCTAAACCAAATTCAGAACAGTAGTATAAGGGGATATTATGCACCCAATGTTGGTATCGGCGTTGTTGCCACTTGTCTAGTTTTTCAGAAAATCTATTGAATTTCAATTTTTTAAACGGAATACCCTGTAGATGTTTTACATATAAATTCAATAAGTAGTTATTACAGTTACACACACCGCCATTTTACGTCATGTTGAATTCGTACTAGTTTATCCCTATTCACGTTTAATTTTTCTGTAAAATTTATAGCCAGTTGAATAAGATTTTTTTTTCGTTGATTTTGATTTTGATATAAATAGCGATGGAAATGTGTAAAAACTTTAAAACTCTCAAAGCAAAACATTCTCTCTACAGTTTTGTACAAATATTTTTACAATGAAGCTTCCAATTCAGATTGCTATCGATATAGAAGCCTAACTTTTTTACATGATAATCATAATGAATATCAAATTTCACATTTTCAATATTAAGCATGTGAACGGATTTTGATAAGTATGGTAGGTTTTAAAAGCCTAGTTTGCTTTTTTTGCCTTCTTTTTTCGGCCGGGATTCTAAATATTTGCAAGTTGTTTGGTCATCTACTTTTTTAATGTAAGACTGTCAAAAATGAAACCATCACTCCAATTTTTTTTTTCAATCAAATCCAAAGGGTTGAATTTTAAATGCCTAGTTTATCTAGATTTGATTTAGCCAAGCCGACTTTTATTAAAAATTGTTATTAAATATTCGTTTATTGCAAGGATCTAATACACAAAAGGTATAACTAGAAGCATTGAATCGTACGCTTTCTTCTATTCTTCTTTCAGTCGGGCTTACAAAGAATTTCCTATCAGTTCGAATTGTTGCGATTTATTTGTCATTTTGACCTACATTTTTTAAGGCAAACTCATCGAAAACAGAAAGAGTACCTCAAATTTTTTCAGGCGCGTTTAAATAGCTGTAATTTAAAAGCCTGTCAACGAATTCTAATGTGTATTGTGGATTTTCAAAGTCTAGTTTGCTTTTTGTCTTCTTTTTTCAGCCAGGATTCTAAAGAATTTCGCGTCAAATTTGATTATTACGGCTTATTTGTCATTTGTATCCCGGATTCTTAGAAAAATTTCTCGTCAAATTGGATCGTTGCGGATTTTTTTGTCAATTTTGATCCACATTTTCGACGTAAACCCGTCAAAAATAGAAACTCGACTCCAATTTTTTTCATTCTTATTTGAATTGGTGCAGTTTAAAAGCCTGGTAACGGATTTTGTTAAGTTTTGTGGATTATGAAAGGCCGGTACTTGTAGTATTTCTATGACATACAGAGATTTGAAGACATTGACATAAAAATGTTGGTTTATTGCAAGGATTAAAAACATATGAAATACAAAAAAAAGGAGCATCGGAATATGTGTACCATACGATATTTTGGTTTTTTTTTTCTTTTTACTTCCCTCGTAAAGGAAAGTAATTTAATCGTAAAAAAATCACCCTCCGAGAGATTCTTTTCAGATGACGAACACAAGTTTTCTCAAGTCAGTGTCGGTCTGTCTGTCTGTATGTCGGTCTCTCTGTTCGTCGCATAGCTAAAACACTACTTACCCGATTGACTTTAAATTTTGGTCAAAAATTTTGGTAACATTTTAACAAAATATTTAAAAATTCAATCTGGAAAAACTACTTAATGGATTGATTTAAAATTTTGTGCAAAAGTTAAATATGGTATAGAAATGAACTGGTAAAATTGTGGTCCGAATTCAAGTCAACAAAACAGCGATCAAATAAATTTGTTGTAATCATGAAAAAATTACCAGGTTTTACATATCTTCACGTTTTAGCGCCCCTAGATACCTAAAAATATGTTTTATCAATTCCGTCGGTCTGTCTGTTTGTTTTTTTTTTTAGTTCTTGTAAAATTGTAGTCTTAGTTGAAATGAAAATAATTTTCACTTCATCATTGTCACTTTTTCCCCTCTACAACGTAGTGAGGTTAGTTTTTCCATCCGACGTTTCGGAATCGGGCGAACATGGTCAAGTTTTTTAATTTAAATACGGACCTGAATTACTTTACAACCTTCAATTAAATTATAGCAAAAAGGTCATATCATACCATTTGATTTTTTTGAGAAAATCGGTATTATTTAAATAATTACGAAAAAAACCACCACTAGTTCAGGTCGGTCCGACAGAAGCAGATATTATGTTTTTGGTTAAAAATGCTATATTTCTAGAAAGGTACGTATAACAGGGAGGGGACGCAGCCCCTTACTTAACAAATAGGGGAGGCGAACCTCTCACCCTGATCGAACTTCCGGCTATTAACATTTTTAATTGTTTATGTAAAAACTACGTTGCATATTTTGCATCTAAAAAAGCAAACTCTAAGACAGAAATTACTGTAAATTCATTTCTACCAATATTATTTTTTTTACCAGAAAAAATGTGATAATTGCACTAACCATATTCTCAGCTAAAGAAGATCCGGTTTTGTGGAAATTAATTAAGATAAAATTCTGATCAGAAATCTAAAGAATTTGACACAGTTCCAAAGAATTTAACACAAAGAAAGTAAAGAAATAGTAAATGTTATTAACTGTTAGGCCGGCAATCAGTTTTATTGTTTCTGAACCTACGCAAAAATCATTAGGCACTTAGGTATTAATTCGCTATAAAAGGTTCAAGAATATAATATCAATATGCGAATGGGAGATAAATATGAAAAACATTAAATTTTCTAATTAAAAGTCGTAGATAACGAGTCAGGTGGGCAGCATTACTCTCTAACCGAATAACACTGTGTCAAATCGAAGATTCTTCATTTAATGGGATAGTGAAGTGATCATAACGGTCGATATACGATGGCTGTTAAATTGCTGATTTTTATTTCAAAAAAAATATTTTTATTTCCTCCATTTTTTGTTAGTTGTTCACGTCAGCTCAAAAATTTCACTTAATTAGCTTAAAGTAAGCAAAAAAGTAATTTGGCAAAATGCAGCGTCAGTTTTCGGAGCAATAATGGAAATAAGATAGTTTAGACGAAAGTTTTATTTTTTTTATTCTTTTTTACCCAATTTTATATGTTTATACGAAACTTATGTAATATAAGCATAATAAAAAAAAATTAGTCATAAAAAATGTGTTTGGTTTTGTTCCAATATTCCAATTCCAAAACAATACGGCGACCCAATAAAATTTTTAAAAAATCATAAGCAAAAATGCGACGAGGAGATTTTTAGTGAATTTTTTCACATAATTTTACAACACATTTTTTGCAAAATATCATTTTGGTTCAGACACATGATGTCGAACGAACAAGGGGTCAATGGTTCTATACCTGGTCGTATTAACACTTTTTTATTGAAATCTCTATTTTAAATTAAAAAAATTACTAAATTTCCTTCAATCGGAACTTCTCTAGTGATGAATCTTTCCTTTTATTAGGAATAGTGAAATGTGACCCAATTTAGTTCCCTACATACTCAGTTATCAACACATATATTTCTATTGGGAGCCATTTTGTTCCACCATATTGGATTTCTACTAAACAGTTTCTACCTATGCCACACTTAATTTTAAGGCATAATTTAAAATAAATTAAATAATTAGTTTTTGCACTGATTTTTTAAAACAGCACTTTTGTTCCGTCATTTTGAATTCGTACGAGTTTATCTCTATATCACATTTAATTTTTGTGCAAAATATGAAGTCTGTTGAATAAGAAGATATTTTTTAAACATTTTACTTGACCCCCATTCATTTTGTTCCCCCATTTTGAATTCGTACCACGATTTTACCAGTTTATCTCTATGTCGCACATAATGCTTGCACAAAATTTGAAATCAATCTAAAAGGTTATTTTTTTCAGGCTAATTTTCTAAATATTTTATTAGATCGCCATTTACATTAAATTGGATTCCTACCAAAATGTTACCAGTTCTTTTCTATGTAGCAATTAATTTTGGAACAACATTTGAAGTCAATCGGGTAAGTAGTTTCTTAGCAATGTCACAAATTTATAGACAGACAGACATACCGACAGACAGACCGATGTTTTTTTTTGGCATCTAGGGACTCTAAAACGTGAATGTACTTAAATCTTGGTCGCCATTTTGTTCCGCCATCTTGAATTCGTATCACAATTTTACCAGTTCATGTCTCTATCACACTTAATTCTTGCATAACAGTTTGAAATCAATCTAACAAGTAGTTTTTTCAGCCTGCTTTTTTAAATATTTTATTAGACCGCCATTTTGCTTTGCCATCTTGGAGTCGTACCAAAATTTTACCAGTTGATTTCTAATAATTAGTTTGCAGCTATTTTTTTCGTCGTATTGGATTTTTACCAAAATGTTACCAGGTCATCCCCATATGACCAGAATTTGAAGTCAATCAGGTAAGTAGTTTTTTAGCTATGCCGCGAACAGACAGACAGACCGACGGAATTGAGAAAACATGTTTTTCGGCATCTGAGGGCCTCAAAACGTGACGATCTGGACAAATCTTGGAGGGGGTTTTTTTCACGATTACAATACTCCTCTTTTAAGCGGGAAGTAAAAAATCATACGAACTAATCCTTATTAATTTGTATGTTCTTCAAAAAAAAGTATTTTACAACAAATTGTAGATAAAAGGAAGCGTACCGCACAACATTTAAGGTTTTTTTAAAAATAATGCATGTTTGAAAATCAATTATTTAATCTGGTGGGTGTTAAACCTATAATATTATCGTATCTTGCTCTTGGCACCGTGTATCAATTTTTAAAATAAAATTCAGTAATATAAATTAGAATATGTAGCTGCAAACTTACTATGACACAAATTGATATGTATTAATGTATTTTAATAAATATAAGCTGAATTTTTTATCCTCACCACTTACATAGTGAAGAAACCACTTTAAATAAAGAAACAACTTATGTATTTTTCTTTTGAACGTAATATCAATAAACCAATAAAATGTGACCCGTTCTATTAGGGTTCATCTTAATATTTTGTGGTACTATTGGGCTAATGTTAAGTTTTTCCAATAGTACAATGACTTGTGGTTGTGGTTAGAAATAAACCCAAGCCACTTAAGCTAAACACTAAATGAAATTGAAATAAATATTTGCAACACCCAGTATATATTATCTGACCCTAGTAAGATGTATTGGAAAAATCCATGTGATATGTAGAGGGTGCGTCAAAAATATGACAATGTGACTTGATAAAATAAAACATTTTCTTAATATAAATTGTCATTTTAATAATGTTTTTGTTTTGCATTACACAGTTACACTATGTATATCTCACTCAAAAATTAAATAGGTTAAAAGTAGTTTTTGCTTATGCAGAAACTTCAATCAGGACGTACATTTTTGAGAAATCGGTAATAATTTTTTTCACATGCTTTCTGCCTATTACGGAAATTAAATTAATTATACAGGGTAGCGCATTTTCGATACTTTCAAGGGGAATTGACAAAACTGTAGATGGTACACGAAAACCGATTGCACATTTTCGTGTTCGATTTACAAATGAACTCTAACCATGATCACTGATCATGGCTAACTTGACTCATTATTGAGCTAAGGGGTGTTGATAGAGTCCTCTATCTCACTTATTATTAGTGATAGAAGAAAAACGTAAATTAGTGATTTATGGAGTTTTTTACGTAGATTTCAGTGGTGTTCTTACTTTTTTTTGTCTATTCCAGCTTTTGAGATATGACATAAAGCTGTATTTTTTTTCAATGGAACACCCTGTATATTTTTTCTTAGCCTTTGAAAATTAAATTATCTTTCCGACGGTACCAAACACTTAGTGTTTGAGATTTTACAAAATAATAATTTTTTAAATATAATCATTTTTTCATTATATGTCCCATTTGACTGCGGTAATCATAGCAACTGAGCTTTTTATTTATATCTTTGGAGGCGATTGATTAAACTTCATGTTTTGATAACTACAAAAACCACTTGACAACATATCTGAAGATATTTCACATAATCTTAAAATTGATAAAATAATTGAATAAATCGAGGAAACCGACTTTACTCAATTTTTGATTTTTTGAATTGTCCTTATGTCTATTCCATTTTCGCCAGAACCCAGAAATTTGAATTAATCTGAATAATAATAAGTACCATTCCTGCAACAAAATAGCACTTTTAAAAGCATAAAATGTAAAACAAACATGTTTAAACCTGCTTAGAGTCGAATTGACTAAGGAGCTCACGCAGGCATTTAAACTTGTTTATATAGAGCAGGTTTTGGAAACAATTGTTTGACGCCATCTTTTCCAATATTTTGACAGTTAAAAGTTTGAGTTACCATATTCAGATAAAATCGGCGAACATAGCATACGACAATATGCAAAAATTCAGTATGATACAGTCCGGTAAAGACAGTATTACTGCATCGGAACTATATTTCAGAAAGTACTCAGAAAGACGGCAGCCCCATGCCGATATTTTTAAACGACTGGAGAAACATCTTAAGCTGAATGGGTACTTCCAGAATCCAAGGCCAAAGTTATATAGAAAGGAAAATAATGAAATAGAAAAAATCAACACCATCGCATATGTTGTTTCGAATCCAACTTCATCTTCGAGGCAGATTAAAGACGAAATAGGCGTCAACAGAAAAAAATTAAGAAGATATTGAAGAAGCACAAATTTCGTCAGTATTGCTATAGGAAGGTTCAAACTTTAAATCCAGGGGACGCAGAACATAGACGGCAATTTTGCTTATGTTGTTATAGAGTAGCTAATTTTCTAGATCGACATTCTCCCAATAAGTGGTGGTTAACGAAAGGGCCGCTAAGTTGGCCACCTAAGTCGCCTGACCTTACCCCATTAGAATTTTTTCTGGGGTTTTTTAAAGAATATCATTTACAAAAATAAGAGCAATAATATTCAAGAATTAAAAACTCGTTTCAGGCGTAGTTTGGGAAAAGTGTCGCAATCATATGTATTCAATGCTTTTAGGGGTGTTGAGAAGCGCTGCGGAGAGTGCTTGGCGAATAATAGTCTTCAATACGAAAATAAAAGATAAGTTGATATGTTAAACTTTTTTGTTATAGAATTATTATTGTTTTTGTATTTTAGGATTAATAGTTTGGAAGTTTATTGATTTTATTGTTTATTTATGTTTATTATACAGGGTGGCCCAACGAAAAGGTCCCACCCTTATTTATGACTTTCCTGGTATATTTTGGGAAAAACGCTTGGACACGTCAATTTTGATTTTTAGGGGGACGTCTTTTCATGTATGATTGTATAATACAGGGTGTTCCAAAAATAAGATAGCATTACACTTGACATTTTTTATTTTTTTTCTATTTTTATTCCAGGAAGTTTTTAGTAACTTTTGTATAATAGAGTTTATACCTATCTTCAACCATTTTGAAGTTTTTTTAATTTTTTTTATAAAATTGCCTCATTTAAATATGATTACGGAAAAAAATAATAATCACCGATACCAGCAAGAAATTTAGCATCCGTCAATGTCATCGTAAATCATAGAACAACTTTATCTTTGATTTGAAATCGTTAAGTTGCCTTTCTATTTAATATTTTGCAATGATTTATTCAATTCAAGAAAGGGTCGAAATAACGAAACTGTATTATCAAAACGGAAGCATTGCAAGAGCTACCGCCCGGTTGTTTAATGCGTTACATCCAGACAAAAATATTAACCATAAGTATGTGGCTAAATTAATAAGAAAATTTGAAGAATCTAATTTACAAAAATTCCAAGTAGAAATTCAATAATTTACAGAGTGCAAATTTTGAAATCCTAAAATTTCACCCGTAAACTTGTCCATGAGCTTTGAAGACGATTATGATAGAAGGTTGGAGTTTTGCGAATTAATACGTTTGAACAATAACCCAAATTTGTTATTTAACATTTGTTTTTCGGATGAATGTACCTTCTATTTACATGGTGCTGTAAATAGACATAATTGTCGAAGTGTAGAATCCACATTTGTTTCGAGAGGTACATTCGCAATACCCAATTAATGTCTGGGCCGGCATTTTCGGAAATCATATTGTAGGACCTTTCTTTAAGCTGTGGACATGTTGGAAAATACAATAGAGCCACGAATAACCGAAATAATAGAAAAAAAATAATGAAAATTTTCTTCATTTTGTGCACCACCGCACTATGTAAAATTGGACAGTGGCCACCAAGGTACTTGAGTCCTTTAGATTATGGGGACATATTAAGGTTTTTTTTGCAGACAAATAACTCCAGAAATGTGTGAAAATGTTAGGAATAGATTTGAGCACAATATTTATTATTGCATGGAGGTAAACGGACACAACTTTCAACATTTATTACCACATTGACTTTTTGACACATTGTAGCTAAGTAACTAATTTTTGTTTAAATTTTAATGTGAATGTAAAACTGTAAATGGTTTAGTGTTCCTGATTCCGGCGAATATTAGATACAGATCTAGTTGCTTCAAATTTTCTTATTAATTTAGCAACATACTTATGGTTAATATTTTTGACTGAATGTAACGTATTAAACAACCGGGCAGTAGCCCTTGCAATGTTTCCGTTTTGATAATAAAGTTTCGTTATTTTGACCCTTTCATGAATTTAATTTATCAATACTTGATATTATTCAATTATCAAAATGGTTGAAGATAGGTATAAACTCTATTATACAAAAGTTACTAAAAACTTCCTGGAGAATGAAAAATAGAAAAAAAATTGGAGGTTTCCATTTAAAAATGTCAAGTGTAATGCGATATCTTATTTTTGGAACATGTATTATACAATCATACATGAAAAGACGTCCCCCTAAAAATCAAAATTGACGTGTGTTTTTCCCAAAATATACCAGGAAAGTCATAAATAAAATGCCACCCTGTATTTTTTTATTTTTTTACTCAGTTATGTTTAGTTTTGTGAAAATATTTGTTCAATAGGAAATGGGATCTAAAGCGTTAAAAAAAATTGCTTAGTTGTTTTGTTTAAAACGCACTTATAAGGAAAATATAAAAAAAAATTAAATTCAAAAATGAGTATTTTGCAAAATTTCATACACTAAATGTTTGATATCGTTGAAAAGGTAATTTAATTTCTAATCGATTAAGGAAAAAATATACAGGGTGTTCCATTAAAAATATTAAAAAAACATAACTTTGTCATATCTCAAAAACTGAAGTAGGTATAAAAAAAGGAAGAACGCCATCGAATTCTACGTAAAAAACTACATAAAGCACTAATTTACTTTTTTCTTCTATCACCAATAATAAACAGATTCAGGACCTTATCCAAAAAGGCCAATTTTCGAAAACACCCCGTAGCTTTATTACGGATCAAATTAATTATGATCAGTATGCATGGTTAAAGTTCATTTGTAAATCGAAAACGTTCAATCAGTTTTTATGTAGCATCTACAGTTTTGCCAGAACCCCCCTACACATTTTATACAAATAAGTACACTTATATCGATTTCAAATCAAATATCTGACAATCATATGAGGTTTAACCGGAAGTACTTTTGTAGTTGAAATGTGCCGTGTATATTTTTCAAAATCTGGACTCAACAGAGCATATATTTCTTATTATTAAAAACCTTTCATGGGATCCATATTTTGGAAAATATGTAAAAAAATTTCACATATAATCCCATTCCATATCTCAAGTCACAATATTACCTACAAACAAAATGGCTAGTAATTTTGTTGGGAACCAGTATATTTTTTTATGTATTAGATATTGATTTGTAATAAAATTATTACGATCTCTTTAAACTGTCACAACAGAACACTCACCTTCTCGTCGCATACCCATTTTTATACATTTTCGAAGTCTGCAGTATTGACACTGATTCCGATGATGTTGGTCTATGGGACAATTCCTACTACCGCGGCATGAGTATGTCAAGTTCCGTCGAACACTACGTTTAAAAAACGATTTGCAACCTGTAACAAACAATACATTTGTCATGAATTTTATTAAAACACTTCACAAACACGCGAGCCAAAAAAATGGAAAAAAAGGATGAAAGCGGACTGCAGAGTCATGCAAGTATAGTGGGGCTGCAAAGGGAGCCAAGCGAAGCTTTAAAAAGGTATTAAATTTCTTATAGTTTTGTTGGATCTTTTGTTGTACAGAATGTTTCACTTAAAACTCCAAACGTTGTTTTCTCGGAAATCCCCGGGGGCATCGGAATTTTGTAAAGCATTTATGTGATGTGGTAAAGTGCATTTACGGCTAAAATAAAAACGACACCTTCACCACTATAGGAGTCGTGACGCCAAGAAAAACAAAATAATTCTAAGAACTTTGAAGCTCTGGATTATTGCTAATTAAACGCGTAATATCTTCACTGCAATATCATTCCCTCTCAGGCCATCGGTCAATCATTCAGTTTCCGATGTTAAAAAATCTTGATCAGAAATCGACAGGGCTCTAAATACTAGTAAGTAGGGATCTCTATTGCTATAATAGGTATCGGCAAGGTGTAAACGGCAGGTTAGAATTCGAAATTTAACATTTGGCCACATAGTTAAACAATATGTTATTTTCGGTACAGGTATAGTCAAGCAGAAGACATTTTAAAGTGTCCTCGTATAGCAGTCAACATAACATATTAATATTATAAAAACATGCGCTATTATCTATATTATATTACTTTTTTAAAATCTGCGTAAAATTAATAAAAATACTTTTTATTTAGAGCACTTTTTATGAAAGTCAACAGTTTTTGCGAAAATAAGGGTCTAATATCCATAATTTAATGTATTACCTTTTATTAAAATACCCGCACACAAAAGGTTACCTGATATGTTTGACATTGTCAGTTTTGTTAATTTACAGAAATGGATCGTTTAACTGAAACTCAAAGAAAATTTAATTATGCTGGGTTATGGGGATAGAATGCGAAATCTGCACGATGTTTGTAACATTTTTAATGGCAAATATCCTAACAGAAATCCGATAACTAAATCTACCGTAAGTAAAATTAACTGAAAAATTTCGTGAAACTGGAAAGGTAAAAGATGCTATATGATCTGGCAGACCTAAAGGCGAGACAAAAGGGGATAAGGCTCTGAATATTTTAATCAGTTTAGAAGAAAATCTGCACCTTTCTACCAGAATATTAGGAAGAGAAAATGACGTCTCACACATGTTCGTAGACCGACTTCTAAAAACCGAAAAGTTTCATCCATACAAAATAACTTTGGTGCAAGAACTCTTTGAGGATGATCACGATAGGCGCTTGGAATTTTGTGAAATCATGATGGAAGGTTGCAATATCAATCTAAATTATTTTTTTCTGACGAAGCAACTTCCTAGTCACTGTGAAATAGCAGGCAACGAGAAGGCAGATGAGCTAGCTAAGCTTGAAGCCAACTGGACCCATAGGACTGAAACCCATCTTAGGATTGTCTAGACAGCAAATCAAGGTTAAATGATTGGGCCTTTCAGACTGTTTCTAGGGGGAGGCAGACCAAAGATGTCATCGCGAGACCTGATAAGGCCTGGTTGCTTACTAGAAGTAAGCGGACCATTAGCTCCCTCATAGGGGTGCTAACTGCCGTTTGAGGAGACACCTACCAATACTAGGAAAGCTAAAGCTAGACTGCGGCAAGACATTTTTGGAGTCGGGGTCCTGCAAAGGGAAGTTATTAAAGACCTATCTTGGATGGACATCCTGGCCTATATTAATAGGTCAGAAAAATTTAAGGATACTAGGGAGGTGGTATAAACGGTTGGGGTGAGACTTGGGTAAAGCGGAAGCGCCAGATTTGGCCTCCCCTCAACTTCTACTACTAACACGCATAATAGTCGATATTGGGCGAGGGAAAATCCACATTGGATACGTGAAAATCATACCCAATTTCCCTAAAAGATAAATGTTTGGTCTGGTATAAAAGGTGCCAAAATAATCGGTCTCTTCTTCATGGAAGAAACATTAACTGGAGATAGATATTGGAATCTTTTATGGACCGAAATTGTCCCAGCTATTGCAGAACTAAGTATTTCCGAATAACCGTAGCTTTCTTACTGTATTCAGTATTTAAACTTGATTTTTTTTAGGTAATGATGTAATATGATTTCAGCACGATGGTGCTTCAACGCATTTTGCAAAAAAAGTGCTCTTAATAGGAACTCTTTTACGTAGAGTTTTAAAAAAAGTGAAATAATATGGGGTTTCATTAAAAAAATAGTTTTACATTTATAACAGAAAAACGATAAACCTGTCAGCAATGCGGAATAATTTCATACCTAAGTGTACATATTTTCATTAAATTCAGGTAAGCGGTATATGAGATATGTTGCCGTTTCCTTACTTTTGTTACAGGCTGTACATATATAAAATTGCAATGGCCAATTTGTTATACACATTTTATATACTGGATTATTTTTAAGTAGAAGGGTTTCTTCTTTTGAAACTTAATATGCAAACGCTAAACTTCCTTTAAGACTGAAAAACATGAATTTGGCTAGAATTATTTTTAAAAAGCTAATGTCAAACTTTCAAATTCATTCTTGCACACAACTGCAATGTTTCCGCGTTTAAAAATGAACCGCGGGGAAAACTTAAACCCCCATAAAAAGATTAGGAAGAAAAAACGCGACTTGAGAAAAGAATTATTAATCTCCGGCCCATCATACGTGTCTCATCTTTATAGTTTTATGGCCCAAATGTTTTTATAAAGGATCATTTTTCTTTCATATCCCCAAGGGTGCTGTTAACATCTAGACTACTGAGGGGACTACCAGGAAACCTAGAGAGATTTGTACTTGTTTTGCATTGCGTATTTTCCGTTTTTAACCTAGAAACCTATTTAATATCACTTTTGGGTCATATACAAGGCAATTCCATTTATGCAAATGAAATCGGGCTGCGCTTGGCTATTTATACTTTTTATACTCAATTTTAGAATCAAAGTATAACAAAACAAGCGCTATCTGACATTTAGAAAACTTAAATCAAACCTTTTGTATATCACTGTAGACCTAAGTTGAATTATATTAACCAAAGATAAGAATCATTTTAATTAACATGTTTGACTAAAATTTTCTATATAAGTATCTACACTTATATTAGCTATATTTTTTCAAATTAATTCCACAAGTTGAAGTTAAAACAGCAACATATTTTCCCGACCTCCTCTTGTTGGAGTATCATGCTGGAAACTATGGCTCATTAAGGCAGATAGATAAGAGTATTTATAGCTCCACTGCCGCAATCACTATGATTCCTTAGTGTCTGCCTTTTATTGATGGTATGATATGTGTGATTTTAGGCTCAGGGGCGTGCGGTGAAATTTTAAGAAAGGGAAGCAATTTTTAGAAACTTACCTATTTGTAATGTAATTCGATTCTTGGATTATTTTTTGCAAAGTCGTCAATGACGTCATCATAAAAACGTCGATGCTCCTGCCACGTTGAATTTCTCACAAAATTTTTTATACGTTTAAGTGTTGAAAAATTGCGTTCTACTGATGAACTTGTGGCAGGTTTTGTCAATACTAAATCACACAATTTCGACACTTCGGTGTAGGCATCTTCCAGCTCCTTGTCTTTTAAAAATTGCATTAGTTCCTTAGAGTTATTTTTTGCGCTAATGTCATCAGTTTCGTAAATCATTTTTAGTTCAGATCGCAGTAACACTCGGTCGAAGAACTGGCCATAATGAAGAAGAAGAGATTTAAACGCATCTTCTGGAAAAGTTTTTCCTTTAAATGCATCAAAATTGCAGAGCTCGAGGAATTTAAAATCATTTAAACCGTTAAATTTACAGTTTATTTGTTGCTGAATTTGATCGATTATTTCATAAAGGAGGCGTCTGTATGATGTTTGAACATCTCCCACCTTGTCTGTTCGAAGACGCTTGGCTTGTGGCTCTACATTTAACGTCATCGTTTTCTCCCAAAATAGGTCAAAGTCATCTCTTTTTTGGCTTAACATGGACTTAAAATCATCCACTTTTTTTTAGGCAAAAACCAATATCATCTGTTTTAGTTTGTAATATATTAAAAACATTGTCCGAGAATGGAAATATTTCTGAAAATATGTTCAACAAATAATTAAAATTAAAATCTCGTTTCAAACAGTCCAAAAACCCCCTCGAACTATTTATTGCTTCTGAGTCCCACGTTTCATTATTTTCTATTATATTCTCAAATAGTTCAATCAGTGATTCACGATTTTCAGATACTGTTAACACAAGTCTTCCATTATAGTTCCACCTAGTAGGAGCTACTTTGGGCAATCGTTTGTGGACAATGGAGTCCAAAGCTTGTGTACGTTTTGTTGACTTGGAAAAAAACAGCCATGCCACTTAAAGTAACGAAAAATACTTTACACTCTTTAATGTGATTAATGCACTGGGATAAAACTAAATTTAATTTATGAGCAAAACAATGGACAAACACAGCACTTGGGAAAATTTCTCGAACTTTAGCTTGCAGACCTCCTAATTGTCCTGCTATCACTGCAGCTCCATTATAGGTTTGAGCAACTAATTTTTTCTCTCCATTAATTTCGTTAGTAAAGTTATAAACTACGGTATATAAGGCATCTGCTGTACGATTTTCGGACACATTTTTAAAACCTAGAAATCGCATTTGAATACTTCCGTCTGTTTTAACGTAGCGTATTACTATAGATAAGTGGCTATCTGTGATAGTGATAGTGATATCAGTTGTTTCGTCCAGAGCAATAGCAATGAACCGCTCCTCGCCAATCTTCTGCTTAATTCTTTTTAGAATATTGGTTGCAACAGCGGAAATTAAATCATTCTAGATTCGATTCGACGTTCCGCGAAAAACGCTAGAGTGCTCTAAATGATTTTTTAAGCAATCATCATATTTATCCAATAAACTAAGTAAATCTTGAAAATTTCCTCTATTTGAAGAAACCCTTGTTTCGTCATGACCTCTAGATCCCAATTCGTGCTGTCCGAGAAAACAAGCAACATCGATAAGTCTTCTTAATATTTGCCTATTTTTATCGACTAGTTCATTGTGTTGGCGGTGACTAATTTCCAACTGTTTATTAAGGGCGTGTTCAAGTCTGGTTTTGCCAAAGACTTTTTCTTTTATGACGGAATGTAAATGCGCTTTGGACATAATGTGTCTTTTTACAGCTTTATGGAAATTGTTTAAATCGGAAAAATCAGTTTTATTCCAGAGACCTATTTCATTTTCAAAGAGTAAACATGGCCAACAAAATAATTTAGTTATATTTTCACACCCTGTTAGCAATTTAAATTGTTCGTATTGTTTTTTCGAATAAAAATGTCTAATACAGTTTTTCATTTTTGTGGTTAAATTTTTCATAGGCGGTTTTGCCCTTCCTTTGGAAATGATCTGCGAAGTTTAATGTTGAATGAATCCGTTTATTATTAAGACACACACCTCACATTCACACACACTCTTCTTTTTAAATTCTGCAACATTTTCAACGTTATTACCGACAGCCCAAGTTGACGGTATTTGCATATCCACGTCCGTATTATTGTCTTCCATATCGCACCATGCACGACGCGACGTACGTATCACACAACACACGGATAGCCATTCATACAAAGAATCTACTCCAACGATAGCTTCCGCCCCCACTTAAAGCACGCGACTGAAATGAAAAAATTGCAAACAACCGGTGGAAAATTCAGTCTCTCGATTCACAGGAAATCGAGCATACAGGACTTGGCTGCAGAGAAGCTAGCGGCCCGCATAGGTTCTATGCGATATTCTATTGTGGCTGGGTCGGAGTCGAGGCCGCATTTATTATGGGCTTGATAATTAAGATAATATCTTAGCATTTTTAATACAAATTAAATTAATGGTTTCCTATTTCAAAAATTACATTTTAGAAGATGTTTTGTAATTTTTTTGGGGGAAGCACTGCTTCCCTTTCTTCCATGAACTGCACGCCCCTGAGTTCTACGGAAAAGTTATATAAGAAACGGTTTTCACATTTTCGATAAGTTATCTGATAGCTGAGATACGAGGGGTGCCTGAACATGCAACATTTTCAATTTAGCCTTGTATCTTAAAAACTAAAAGGGCTATGATAATTTTGTTAACGGCATCTTTAGTTTTACGAAAAAGTAGTACACTGTCGCGAAAACCTCAACTTTCTATCTATAAAAAAAGTACCTAAAATGGGACACCCTGTACATATGGTCAAACTGATAACCTCCTCCTTATTTGAAGTTAGTTAAAAATTATAATGAGGGTAGTTGGTTAGTAAAGTTTTAGTCATACCGAATGTTCATTTTTCGAAAATATCAAGTAAAATTCTAGATTTTGGGGTTGCACATTTTCATGGTCACCGTGTATACATAAAATTACATAACGGTATAGCAAAAGAGATACTTTTAGCAATTAAGGCTGTATATCTATTACACACCTCAATGCTTTAGTTTAAAAAGGATATTTAAAAAAATTAAAATTTAATAGCCTTTATCGCCCTTATACCTGTGTTTTTTTATATTATTATTACCAAAAGAGAGTAAACGTATTTCAAATCAAAATATATGGGACAACCAGAGAAACGTCCTCTACAGTTTGGCGTATGACTCATCAAATTCGGCCAAGCCGTTTAGACAATATGCGCGAATAAACATAAAAAAATATATACAGGTCGAATTGAGAATCTCCTTATTTGAAGGTTAAAAAGGCAGATGAATTATCATAAGAAATTTGTTGATATCAAGAATGTATTTTATATTTTTTGCTAGAATTAATGGGATAAATTATCTTAGTCAAGGGGTTTGTGTCAAAAAGCCTCCCCACTACTCCCGTTTTGAATTAATACCAGCAAATATATTAAACAATATATAAAATTAAACATCAACTGGGCCATTATAAAATACAGTTGTACTATAACGCCGTAAAACAAAAAGCCCAATTCAAAGCGATATTTTATCCACTGGTCAGGGTAATAAATTCGAAAAAATAATGTCGACCTTTGGCTAGAAAATGGGAATTTAATATACCGACTACCGCTATTTTATAGCGAAAGATCGCTTAATAATTAGACCGCGCTCAAAAAGTATCGCCAATTGAGTAGGATGAATATTAATGATATTTCGTATTTGAATATATTTACATTTTCGTCGTTTGTTGTTTTGTGGACAAAAGGAAAAGAAAGTTTTTTCAAGTAGTATGTTTAATTAGCATATATTTTATGCGTATTTGATGACTTGAATAAATGTTTTTGTATGCCAGACCTTAGTTACCAATTTGTTTACAGAAATATATATCTTCTGAAACTGTTACTCATCGGCTTGTGTTCTGTGATGTATAAAAAGTACTTTCTCTTTATTTATATTATTCTGTTGGAACTTAACAATAATTAACATTATCCATTTTTAAATTATATTTCAATAGACTAATTTTGACCAATGTTACAAATGTAGGAATTTCAAAAGATTGTCAATATGTTCTAGAAACTCCCAGGTAGCCCAGTAAAGAGACATAATAAGAGTCTTGCTGTATGTCTAGTGACAAAACAAACATTATATAAGATAACACAGCTATTGAGGGAAGTATTGTAACAGTGAAAAATTCACCCTCAGAGATTTTTTCGGATCTTTGCGTTTTACTTCAAATTTGGCTTAACAATCAAGAGTTATGTGGAGATGGAATGGTCACAAAAAGATCATAATTAAAAAACAGCTTATGCATTTTACCTAAGGATTAACTTTTGCATAAGGATTAACGGATAAAATGTCAGTGTAAAGTGTAAAGCCATGATGGCGGAACAGAATGGCGGCATTAAGAAATATTTAAAAATCAGTGTCAAAAACTGCCTATTTAATTGACTCGAAATTTTGTACAAAAACTAAGTATGACACAAAAAGTATACTGGTAATATTTTAGTTCGAATCCTGTATGTAAAAACAAAAAGGCAGTCCAATAAAATGTTTAAAAATTCGATCAAATTCCTTTCCTTTTTATGGATAAAAAATAATTAAAATAAACAAAAAAAAGTAGAAACAAAAAAATTGGAAATTTTTTACCTTGACTTTATTTGGCTGTCATTTTTTCAGGCTGATTTTTTAAACCTTTTATTAGGCCGCCATTTTATTTTGCTGTCTTCGATTCGTACCAAACTATTACGACTTCATTTCTATATAACACTTGATTATTGTGCAAAATTTGAGGTAAATTGGATAACCAGTTTTAGTAATAATTTTTTTAATATCTCACTAGACCGCCATTTTGTTACGTCATAATTAGATTTTTAAGAAAATATTACCAGAACATTCCCATATGACTTTTTATATTTGTCAAAAATTTTAAGTCAATCGTTTATGTAGTTTTTTAGCTACGCCGCCAATTGATAGACAGACACACCGACGGTATTGAGAAAACGTATTTAGCATCTAGGGACGCTAAAACGTGAATTCATGCCATATTTTTACCAGTTCATTTCTGTACCACATTTAATTCTTGTACAAAATTTGAAATCAATCAATAAGTATTTTTTTAAGCTGAATTTTGAAATATTTTATTAAGCCGCCATTTTGTTTCGCCATCTTGGATTCGGCCAAAATTTTACCAGTTGATTCCTACGTAGTAGTTGATTTTTTGCAAAATTTGAGGTAAATTGGATAAATAGTTTTTTAGTAATATTTTTTTTAACATTTCACTAGGCCGCCATTATGTTTCTCCATATTGGATTTTTACCAAAATGTTACTAGGTCATCCCCATGTTGCCCTTATTTTTTGACCAAAGATTGAAGTTAATCGGGTAATTAATTTTTTAATTACGCCGCGAACAGGCAGACAGACCGATTGGTATAAATCCGAAAAAATCTCGTGTGTGTATGTACGAGTATGTTAAATCTGTATTTAAAAATCTTTAGGATAAAAAGTGTGGAGATAAAAAATGTTTATTCGCTTATTAATAATTATTCGTTTATTAATAATTACTTATAAATAAAAAATAATTGGCCTTAGCTTCCTTCGAACGAATTCCACTTCCACACATAATAACACCATTTATATATGTATATTGTTATATGGCAACATCTTTATACATATTAAATATCTCGTAATATATGTCTCATTTCTTTATAAAACAATTTGTTATGAGGTAAGTTCTGGGTACTTGAGAAAAAGATAAGTGCAGCCCTTTTAACAGAAATTCTTCGTAATAAAACTTTTTCAAGAAGAGTTAAATATTAACTTAAATTTTAAATTAAAAAATTTAAAAAATGGTTAGTGTTTTTGAATAATTTTTATTTATTCAAAAGCATTAGAATTTCAAAACTTTCTAGGTAAAACAATAATAGGTATCCACACGTTTCTTGGAATACTTAGACGACAAAAATTTAAAATCAAAAACAGTGACCATGACGTAATCTAAACTGCTGGCCACTTGAAACAGTTCACCTGCATTTTTTGGTAAAATTTAATTTTTTTTTAAAATGAGACAAGATACTGGGGTGCGCTTTTCAGCTGTATCTTGCAAATTTTATTACATATAACCGATGTTAGGCGTAAAACTTACCTAAGCTAAAAAGTTATTTATACAGAGTGTTAATCAATTTTTTATTTGTTCCGGAAAATCTACAAAAACAATTTCTTTCGTTCTAATTGTTAGATGAGCGTAATCCTTGGTGAAATTGTAAAAAACAATGTTAAAGTTTTTTTTTAATTTTTAATAATTTTTGAGATATGATTTTTTTTGTCAAAAAAATTAATTTCTCTGCATAATAAGCTGTAACTTTTTATCAGCCATTTGATGTAACTTTTCTTGTTAGAGAGCCCTTAAGTCATATTTTTTTATAATGTGCTCGGTCTGCACTACCCAGAAAATATACAGGGTGTGAAAAGAATGTGGCGAGGTTAGTTAAAAACCTAAGGATCATGTACGTATATTTCAACAACCTGTAGCATAAAAAAGAATATACATTTATCATTTTTCACTTAAGTTTTAAAGAGTACCCAGTATTTTCTCCAAATGGTTTTTAATCTTCTCTCTAACTTTATTGTTTAAAAAAATACAGTTGTTGATTTTATAGATAAAGTTACCAACGTCGGGTAACACAAGAGACATGTAACATGCTGCCACCTTTTTAGTTTTAAAAATATCAAAAAAATTAAACTTAAGACGTTTCTATAACTCGAGAAGAGGTAAGTTTTCTATAAAAAATTAATTAAAAATTACTTCCGGTTTTACCGGAAGTGACCCCTACTTTTTTATTTTAAATAGAACCCTGTACAACACAAGGTAAGTTTTGTTTTCAACGGCTGGACAGTCTTTTTTTGAAAATGCAACTTTGACGTTTCATGATAAAAATGCAGTCACTTTTTACAAAATACTTCTTTTGGACAGTCCAAATAAAGCTTAGTTTTTATTTTTTTAGACACTTCCAACATCCTTTAGGAAATAATATATTTTTTATTTGTTTCACTTTTTGTTTTACCGAAAGAGCAGTTTACTATAATTTTTTAATGACATTTTTTATATTTTTTTACATTGATTTTCGTTGTAAAATTATCTTTTTAAAAATGTATCAAATGTCGAGTCAAACGGTAAGCTTTATTTTTAAAATGACTATAAATTAGCCAGTTATTTTAAATAAAAACTCTCCCGATTTGTCAAAAATGGCTGGCATAATGCTATCTTGAAAATAAAGGTTAGTATACGACACATTCTCAAAAAGGCAATTTTACAGCGAAAATGACCGTGAAAAAAAAATGTGCCATTAAAATATTGCACAAAAATGCTCCTTTGAGTTAAACGAGAAGTGAAACATTATTTTAGTACCCAGGACGATTCTTCATTTAAAGGTTGCTTTAAAACATAAGTTTATGTTAGACTGTTTAAAACAAGTGTTTTATATATAGTGACTGTATTTTTTCCAAAACCAGCAAAGTTCAATTTTCAAAATACGGCTGTCCAGTCGCCATTTTGAAAACAAAACTTAACTTTTGATATATCGTTAAAAATCTATCTATCTAATCTAAATTTTAAGCTGAATACTATAGTCCGTTAAATATACAGGGTTCTATTTAATATAAAAAAAGCAGGGGTTTACTTCCGGTTAAAGCGGAAGTAACTTAATTTTTTTTTAGAAAATTTTTCTTTTATGGAGTCATATTTCAATTTGATATTTCTAAAACTAAAACTAAGAAGGTGGCAGCATGTTAGATGTCTCTTGTGTTACGCGATGTTGGTAAATTTGGTTGTAAAATCAACACCTGTATTTGTTGAAATCATAAAATTAGAGAGAAAATTTAAAAACCTTTTGGAGAAAATATTCACTACCACTTAAAACTTGAGAGTAAAAACTTTTAAATTTGAATTCTTTTTTATGCTACAGTACATACGTACCTGATCTTTAAGATTGCTAGGTTTTTAACTAACCTTGCCATATTTTTTTTCGCACCCTGTATATGTTCTGCGTAGTGCAGACCGTGCACATTATAAAAAAAATATGACTTAGGGCCCTCAGGCAAGAAAACTTTACATCAAATGGCTAATAAAAAACTACAGCTTATTATGTAGAAAAATTAAATTTTTTTGACACAAGAACTTAAAACCGCACCTCAGTATCTCGTCGCGTTTTAAAAATATTCGAACTTAAATTTTACCAAAAAATGCAGGTGAACTCTTTCAAGTGGCCAGCAGTTCAGTTAGTGTTCAAAATAGTTATTTGTGAGGCATTTCAGTGTTTTCGC
This sequence comes from Kuschelorhynchus macadamiae, assembly GCA_030620095.1. NCBI lineage: Eukaryota > Metazoa > Arthropoda > Insecta > Coleoptera > Curculionidae > Kuschelorhynchus > Kuschelorhynchus macadamiae. The sequence goes on from JAUTXW010001557.1 coordinate 3,144,617, forward strand.
CTTATCAAAAAGTTTTTAAATTTTTACCTGCTAAAATAGTTGTAGTAATTTTTCTTTCACCCTGTATATTATGCCTAGAATTTTTAATAGTAAATAGATATATGCATACACAAACTGTGTTATCTGTGTCTGGAGAAATTTGTTACGAGAGAAGTTACCTTTTTTTTTAAGTTAAAAAAATTGTTAAAAGTACATAAGTATTTGTAGTTTCTCCCTGTATAATACCAGATTGAAATAAAATAAGTCGTTTTGATCCTACACACTTTAGTAATTTTATACGTATGAAATCGTACAATAGTAAGAAACCTTTCCTTTTAGGATTAAGAAAAGATTTAAAGTCTGAAGGAATTCATGTCAAACGTATAGTTTTCCTAAGGTTTCCCTATACTGCATTGCCATCTGATATTAAAATCAAAGACTTATTGGCAAACGGCCTGTGTAAGCTTGTGTACAGCCAGTGACATTTAAACTTTCATTTCTAGATGAATTTAAATGATGTTATCTGTGCCCCAGCCCTACATTCTCTTAGTATTTTTATGATTCTTATGAATCATTTATACAATTATTTATTTCTGAACATCAGCGGTGTCCACAAAATGATATAGAACATTATTCAGCAATGAAAAAAAATCGAAACTTAAGTCTAAAAAAAAACTAAAAAAATGTGTCAATAATATAGAACACAAGCTATACTAATCGTGTTAAAGTTTATATGTTTATTAGAGAGAGAAGTTATAGACCTTACATTAGAGAACATTTCACACCTCCATATGATGTAGTACAACATTTTTGAAGCCTAGTTAACTGTCGTATCAATATGTAGATCAAAGATAAGTTTGGAGTCCATTATGATACCAAGATCTCGTATAGTATTAACGCTTGGAAGGGTGATGTTGCCTATTCTGTAATCCAAACAAAACTGTACTTCATTTGGGAAAAATCTCATGAATTCGAATTTTTTAGGTAAAGGAAAAAGTTGTATGATTACAAAATCCATTCAGTTGGTCCAAATCTGCTTACATGTTGTAACAATCATTAATGTTTTTTTTTAAGATTTTAAGATCGTCCTCATATAAAAGGAAATTGGAGTAGTGAAAACAGGATTGCATATTGTTAATATATAATCTGAAGGGTAAAGGTCCTAGGTGGGAGCCTTGTCGAGATAATGTCTGGCGCCTATTTGACTCCAGGTCAGGTCCATTTCAGTGTTCTGCCTCAAATACCAACCTCCTAAATTCTATTTTCCAAGTGATCGTAGAGATATTCGGTAAACAAAAACAGATTAGTTTCAAGGGATTATAATAAAATACTCAAAATGCTGTGGGGAAGTTTAAACAAACTGACTGAAATACCCGTTAATAAAAATAACCATCCCAAATTGAAATTTTGTACTCGAGTAATAAATTACATCCTGTTTCTTAAAAAAGAAAAGCGTATTTTATATCAATAAGCATTTTCAGTAAATATACCTTCACTAATAGAATTAAGAGCAATTCATAAAATGAAATATCATTTGACGTTATCTAAGCAAAAAAAAATACGCAGCTGTAAACAATGACACATTTAAAAATGAATTTGCTGAGTCACAAAATATTTCATTATCAAACTTAAACGTTCGATATTGTCATCGAGTTGTCGTCAATGTGTTATAGTTTTGGCTGTACCACAAATGCCACAGTTCTCTTTAAATATTTAACTTAAAGAAATACATATTTGAAAACATACAAAATCATATACAATTATTAATTTTATGAATGCTATTAGGGTATCTATGCAGTATAGGTTTGGTTTTACTTCCCTGATAAGAGGGAAGTATTGTAATCGTAATTGTAAATAAAAAAATTCCCTCCGAGATTTTTTCAGAACGTTTCAGGGTCCCTAGATGTCGAAAAACATGTTATATCACTTCCGTCGGTCTGTCAGTCTGTCTGTTCGCGGCATAGCTAAAAAGCTACTTACCCGATTGACTTCAAATTTTGGTCAAAAATTAAGGGTCCCATGTTAATGGTGAGATTTTGGTAAAAATCCGGTATGGCAAAACAAAATAGCAGTCTAGTTAAATGTTAAAAAAATTATTACTAAAGAACTACTTATTATTACTAAAGAACTACTTATGAAATTTTGCTACGAATTCAAGATGGCGAAACAAAATGGCGGCTAAATAAAACATTTAAAAATTCAGCCTGAAAAAACTACTTAATGGACTGATTTCAAATGGTGTGCCATAACTAACTGTGGTATAGAGATGAACTAGAGTGAACAGGTTGTCCCTGTGGACTCTGGGTACGTGTATTAGTCGTGTACGTGACCTTAGATGTCTAGTCCTACAAACTTATTTTCGATCCTATTTTACTATTATCATAACCTTGACGGCAATTTTTAATTAACAAACGTCCGCTAGTCCAATACTAGACGTTTTTTTGGACAGCTGCAAAAATATGTCTCTAAAATAAATTACATTAAAAGTCAAATCGAATTTTGAAAGTTAAGGAAAAAAAACAGTTTTTTGTGTGCAAACTTCGCCTCGTAATTGCACCCCTGTATATATTCCAAAACCCATCTTAAACCGTCCGTTTTTGTATCTTTTTAAGTACTTTCCGACGCCTTAATCAGTTTTCCGACCAAACACATATTTTTTCATTTGAAAAAAAAAGTTTTTCTCAAAAATGTCTATCTCTTTAACGCGTAAATGCAACATAAATCGAAGCGATAAAAAATATCAGAGACATATTTACTTTAAACAAACCAAAACTCAACCGTGACATCTATCACAACTGACATGTCAAATATCTCTGTAAATTTTATTATCATCCTAGGCCAAGGCCACCTATCATTTCGCGTCGTATATGGATCGGTACCTATATGTGCACTTTTTTCTTTAAATCGAATATTCACCCACTTGCTGAGTAGTTAGAGGGAAATTAGAGCTTTTTTGTAGCCAAATAAATGCTCCATTGAGTTGAGTTGAGTTTTTAAGGATCTAGCTTGTGTATCATTGATTTATTGATAGAAAAAAATATAAGGAACAATTTATGTTGTATCTCACTTTTTATGTATTGAAGTCATGCAGTCAAAACAAAAATTAAAAGCAAACATATTACACATTTTCTAGTGTCAAAACACTGTGATTATTTCTTTAAACGTTCCTAAACATCTGGCCGTATAAAAAATCCAGTACAAAATCATTTTTTACGGTCTGGTAAGAAGCTAGTTAGTAAAATACAGGCTGGAAAAAAGTTTGCAAGGTCCGAACCTACAAACAAAAGAAAGGGACAGCACTCAACCTTGACTAATTCATAACCCCTTACGAAATCAAAATACACTCTGCTGTTGTGGTTACACCATGGAACGATTTAATAATTGTTATTAAGGAATTATCCTTTTTATTACTTTTAAGAAAGAAACCAAAGCATTAATTCAATAAACAAAATTTGCCTTTATGAATTGAAATATGATTTAGTAGTTAATCAAAAAAACAATGACTTATGTGGTTTATTTTTTTCCAAAAATTTAATGTTAGGCTAGATAATTTTGGTGTATACAAGATCGTCCGTTTTTATTATTAGAGAAGCAAAGATTTTCTTTAATGAAGACACCCAGTATAATATTAAAATTTCTGATTTTAATAAAGATTCTAAACATTTATTTGTATAACCCAGTATCCGTCAAACTGCATTTCTTTTTGAGTTATTGAGGTTTAAAAAGTGTCATTTTGGCAACTTTATTACCCTGTAGGGTCCTAACGGTTTTTCTTAGAGCAACACTTTCCTATCTTAGTTTTAAATTATAAATCGGAAGCTTTCACGGCTTTGGTCAATCATGGTTTCTTGGATTAGACCGTGTCAAATTGGAATTACTATCCGACGTTTCGCCTTCGATTGCACGAGGCATCTCCAGGGATCTTTTCATAATTTTTGACACACAAAAACTAATTTTTATATGTGATCTAATTAATTTTTTTCAAAAAGTAACTGTAATTACATTACATCGAAAAAAATCGGTAAATTTCCTTTACCCGGAGCGTCCCTCTTTATGAATCTTTCCTTTTATTAGGAATAGAGAAGTGTGACACAATTTAGTGCGATACATAGTCATTTAGGAACACATGTTTACTCTCTACAAATATTTTTATTGGGAGCAATTTTGTTCCACCATTTTGGATTCCTACCAAAATTCCTACCAAAAGTTTCTACCTATGTTACACTTGATTTTTGGGCATAATTTAAAAAAATTGAATAAGTAGTTTTTACAGTGACACACATCGCCATTTTGTTCCGCCATGTTAAATGTGTACCAGTTTATTCCTATATCAAATTTAATTTTTCTGCAAACCTAAAGTCGATTGAATGAGAAGATTTTTTAACCCTTATTTTTTGCACATTTTGTTTGGCCGCCATTTTGATTCGCCATCTTGACCAATCTATCTCAATGTTACATTTAATGCTTGTACAAAATTTCAAATTAATTTTTTTAGTCTGGTGTTTTTAATATTTTATTAGGTCGCCATTTTGTTTTTCCCTCTTGGATACATACCAAAATGTTACTAGTGCATATAACACTTGATTTTTGTGCAAAATTTGAGTTAATTTGGATAATTAGTTTTGCTTAGGCTGAATTTTTAAATATTTTATTAGGCCGCCATTTTTTTTCGCCATTGTGGTTTTCTGCAAAATTACAGTATTAATTTTTTTAACATTTCACTAGGCCACCATTTTTTTTCGCCATATTAGATTTTTACCGACATTTTACTAATTTTTGACCAAAATTCGAAGTCAATTGGATTAGTAGTTTTTTAGCTCTTCCGCGAACAGACAGATAGACCGACGGAAGTGAGAAAACATGTTTTTCGGCATCTAGGGACCCTGAAACTTGAAGGTCTGAAAAAATCTATATACTTATTTTACTTCCCTTTATGAGGGAAGTAAAATAAGTATATATGTTTGTGACGCATGCAGAAGAAATTGATCATGGCTCCCACCCTCGAATAAAATTGTCTTTTTGCTCCCATAGAGCAAATATGGTACCAATTAAAATCAAATGTTAGATCTGAAAATACTTCTCCGACTATTAAGTTGTAGTGTTGTGAAAATCATAAAAAAATCACATGATTACTGTTATATAAACCTTGCTTTATTTATGTAATAAATATCCATCACCTTTGATCATTTTGCCTTTAGTACTTTCCTGGATTTTTCGAAAATCTCATGATCAACCGGAAATCAACCTTATAAATTATGATATCGCTTCATATTTAGTATCATTGAAAAGCCTGAAATGTCTAATTTTTAATGAGTGTCTCGTTTTTTTAGAAGTGGACCACTTTTTGAGAATTTTAAATAGCCCTCAGGACTGTCAAAATGTCGTTTTTCTGCCGTTACATATAAATGAATGAAAATGTACGAAACGGAGAACGTTCCAATAACAGCTTTCACATTGTGCGCCTATTATACTTTTTATAATTATAAAAATAACAATAATAATCATTTTTGGTGAAACTATTATAAATTTAGTCCCCCGATGCGTTCACAATTTTCAGAGTCGTAACTTATATATAGGATATGTCAGTGGGAGAAAATTAATTATAGACCCAGATCGATTTTTTTTAGAAACTCTTTAGAAAAAATTAATTTGTCGGATATCTTAAGTCTTCATTTTTTTTACCTTGTCAAAAATAAACATAAATTACCAATTTAAACTAAAGTCAATTTCTGCGTGCGAGATAATTAAGGTTGTGTTATGTATGATTTTTTTGAAAACTGGAGCAATTTTTCAAATCGTTATAAAACATAGCAAAAATCTAAAATTAGACATTTGAGTGTTAATTTCCGGTTTATAAAGCATGTGTTTTAGTGGTTGTTGTTTTATTGAAATCATTTAAATTTAAAATAATTAGACTTTAAAAAGCGTTTCCTTGTATCGGTGTGTGTCTACTTGTTCTATTTTAAAAAATGGCTCAATATTCAAGTCAAGACCAAATAAATTTGTATAACTGTTGCTTTGAAAATAATAAAAGTCAAGCACTTGAATTGCATCGCCGAATATTTCCCATACCAAGGATATCAAACATGAACCTTTTTGACAAAATTTGCAATGATTTATCAACTCATGGATTTTTGAAATACAGACAAAGGGAAAAAGTCCGTTCAGTCGTCAATCCGATTTTCAAATGGAGGTTTTATTATATTTTATTGAATATCCTACCAACTATTTAAGAGATCCACAAAGGGTTTTGAATTTTTCCAGGACCAGCATACATCGACTATTAAAAGAAAACAAAATAACCCATATAAGTTTCTTCCAGTTCAATTTGTAAGTGAAGCTGACTATCAGACCAGAGTGGATTTTTGTATGCAAATGATGGACCTGCATTTTGAGAGAGGAATTTTAAACAAAATCCTTTGGACAGATGAGACGATATTTTCCACAGCGAGAATGCATAACAAAAAAAATACTCACTACTATTCTGAGACAAATAAACATTGCATTTTGCAAAGCAAGGACATCAAAGTGTTAATGTATAGTGTGGTATTATAAACTTGTGTATGAAACTTTTTTTCGTATCTATTACGGATTTCCAGACAGTATAGTGGGTACTTTTAAATGGATGTACAATGTACATAATTGCTCTGACTGCAATATTTTGGTAGAAAAATATCAATTTTAAAAATCTTTCTCCCATTTTACTGCTAATGGAGCGGCTCAAACAACTAAGATTTGCGCTGTCAAGTATATTCCACCCTCCTGTCCTTAATTACAAATTACAAATAATTGAATTACATTTTTTAGAAAAGTAATTTGTAATGTAAAGATTACTTTAAAAAGTAATTGTTCCTGTAATTTCTCTGAAAAATCTGCATCATTCTCTTCCGTCAAGTAAATGTATAGACGATAAAGTGCATATAAACATGATTTTTTTTTACCAAACCATTAAAGGAGTTATTAATTTGCATCATCAAACCGTAATAAAAGTAATGGTCGTGAATACCAGATAAGTGTTACATACTACATGTATGTAAACCGACATATAAACGTTCGTATTCGGCGAGATGGAGAGTACGATAATGCAAGAAAATAATAATTTGTTCTAACATCGAGTCTTGCATTAAGCCGCGTCCCATATTGCCTCTAATGGGATATGATTTCCAAGTATAAATTTCTTTAATGCTCTAAGAACCTAATTAAGTCGGTAAAAATGCAAAATTACATAGCAATCTCGCCGTATGTATCTCCAAGCATGGACTACTCCTAACTCCTATAATCGAATGGATTAGTAATTATAGACATTATTTAAATCGCGTAAAAATATGTTTCGAATGCACACTGACAACGATTCACGCTTTGTCTTTATGGAAATAATACCAGAGTAATAAATCTGCGAGTACTGCTAGATGAGACAATTGTGATAAAGATTACAAAAGAAATATTTAAAGTAAAATCTTGAAATTAAGTTAAGGCATATATAGAGGCACACGTGTGATTAAGGCTTCATCTCGCCTCGTCTTTGACTAATCTCGTCTCATCTCGAAAAATCTTGTCTTAACTTTGGGAATATTAACCCATCCGGTTAAAGCTTAAATAAATATGTCCAATGAAGATAAAATTTTAGTTATAAACACTCACACTGTATCAGTGAATCGAGCGACTTTACAAATTGTTACTCTAAATAATAAATATTTCAATTTATAGTCTGTTTCAGAAATGTATAGAGTAATAAAATAGGTAATTCCGTCCAATTTGGATGAATTTCGGGGTCTTCCAGGAAAACTTTGTTACTGCCGTATCACTGCAAACTAAATCCTATAGAAATTATATGAGCGCAAGTGAAAGGATTTGTAGGAAGACAAAACACGACATTTAAAATGAAAGAGGTTAAGCTACAATTTGATCAAGCCATTAAGGAAGTGACACCAGAGAAATGGCGAAAAGCAAAAAAATAATAATAATAATTGTTTTATCTATGTATATTAGGTACATATTATATATAATTTTTATTTTGTTAAAATAAAATTTCGTTAAATTTAAATTATTTTTATAAGTATCCAACCTCACGCCTTCACCAATTTCAGTGTTTATGAACGGATAACAATAGGTAAAATGCATAAATTGACCCCAAAACCGGGTGGTACTACCTGCACATGTTGAAAAGAAAGAATTTTGCAATGAGATCAATGCCAAACTATGGAAGAAATACATTTGGAATTCAAACTAGAATAAGGTGTAAATTATCTGGAAGGGTCACTTCAGCTCGGACTAAACCCCAGACGAATAGCAATCTGGCAAGTTGCAAAGTGCAGTGCCGAAGACATAAATTTGAATTGGCACTATGGAAGTGGCATACATTATTGGTGGGTCACCCTGTAGCCCTTTTGCATACCTAATAAGGTTTTATTACTCTGTACACTTCTGAAACATACTATGAAAAAATAGCATTTATAAATTAACTATTCTTCCGATGTATAGGTAATCTTGACCAAAATAGGCTGATACCAAAGAGTAGGTATGTACTGTTACTACAAGAATAATTTATCTATTTTTGTGCCGATACCTTCAACTGCGTGAAAAACATAATAACGCAATGAATGGCCCTTGTACAGGGAAGGGCTTAAACGATTATTGGTTTGTTTTTGTTACATATTATTAGGCTTGTTCTCGTTGTTGTGAAAGAATAAATAGTCAGTTGTGAAATTAATAAATAGTCAGTTGAATATAGATTTTTGTTTTAAAACGTTTTTCGATTAAATTATGTTTGACCAGTAAAGCAAAAATTATATGTTTCTTTTTAAATCCTTATATAAAATATACAAGATTTCAGTCATTTCCATGCATAAAATATATTTTTATGAAAAGTGTGAAAAAAATAAAATGGTCTAAGAGGGTCTAAAAATACTATTGAGTTCACTGGGGGATTATTATGCACGGTTTGCCGCTGTTAAAAGGTAGGCTTTAAATTCGTATATGGTCTAAGAGGGTCTAAAAATACTATTGAGTTTATTGGAGGAATATTACGCACGGTTTGCCGCTATTAAAAGGTAGGCTTTAAATTTGTATATATTTTTTAATCAAGCGCTTTAAAACATCCAAACGTCAAATTTGATATGTTTATTTTGACTTATTGTGGCTAGCTAGATGTTTTTGCGTTTTATTTTAGCGGGTTAACATTATCTATATGCAAATTAATTAAAATTATTACATAGCTAAAATCATATAATGTTATATATGTAACTTAAAATATAAATGTCATATGTAATATTGTTAATATGTCACTTAAAATATAAATTTCAAATTTTATCTGAAATTCTGCTTATATTGCGAACTTAACACAAGAAAAAAATGTGCTCGTAGACAACACTATTAGAAAACTAAGAAGTATCTAGCTTATTTTTTTGTACTTTTGATTCATTGCCATGTTTCGGTATTAATTTAACCATTGTGCGGCGCTGGTAGCGGCGATGGTATCATCTTAGATAAACATTATTGCAAGTTATTCAGTTTTTCCATAAAATAACATTATCAAACTTCTTAGTGCACTTGGTTACATAATAGATATTTACGATACAAGTGAGTTAACAGCATACATAAGTATCGTAATGAGGTTAACTCACATATATCCGAACAACATTTTATTTTCGTCTGAGGCACGACTGTTAAACTACACACATATTATTATTAGACACATTTTTCAAAAAGTTTAAAGCCAGCATAAAACACCTTTCTATGAGCTGTTACCTGTTTGCATTTTAATCCTGCCACTATGCGTTACCCCGGGCAATGTCAATTTAAGTAACATCTTATTGACGGTTTTAATTTCTTTAGTCAAAATGAGTGATTTAGAAAGAAGCATTCCTTCGGATATTGAGTAGGAAGCATCCAGGGAAATTGACGGGTTGCTGCCCGAAAAATCCAGGCCAAAATATGAGTATATTTTCAATAGGTTCCAAAAATGGTGCAGAGAAAAGAATGTGCAGAACTATGGAAATGAAAAGGTACTTATTGTACACTTCGGGGAGTTATCTACTGACTATAGGCCTTCATCTCTCTGGGTGTTTTATTCTATGATAAGAATAATGATATCTATTAAACTCAATATTGATATCAGCAAATTTAGGAAGTTAGTCGCCCTCCTCAAAAGAAAATCTGCGGGATATCAATCAAAAAATTCAAGGGTATTAACTAAAACCAATATCACAACGTTATTTCTAGAAGCGGATGACAAAAAATACTTATTTATGAAATTTGTTGTTGGAAAATGTCAAGAATGAAGGGCGATGTTTTCATTTTTTTTTACCGACAACGAAAACGAAAATAGCCAGGGAATTCTATGTAACATCTGGAAATATTCAAAAGATAGACATGGTTCAACTAGTTTGAAAATACATTAATTTTGGCCCATGTAACATCGAGCATGATAGGTTTTTCATCCAATTTCGAAATGATGTGTGAATAAAGCAACCGGTTGGCATTAATTCTTTTGGATCCTTGCCAAAACACATTGCTCCAGAAGAATATATGGGGCGTTGCTTCCGAAGATCAGCTACGTCCCTATTGGCAGATTCAGGAGCTGACATTCTAACAGTAAAGCGTGTGTGGTGGCTAACGATCCAACACGGTTGCCGAAAGCTCCATTAAAAATTCTGCGGAAAATTAAAGGAAAATAGCATCCAAAATTGTGGGTGAAAGGGGAGAAATTTTGGATGAGACCCGAAAAAAAAATGAAACAAAGCCATCAGACGACTAGTTTAAACAATCAAAACAATGCATTGATTACAAATTTAGCAAACGTGGCTGAGGAATTTATTTGTAAGATTGTACTATTAGTATTTAATAAATAATTTTTTATGTTTATAGTTTTTAATAAAATAACTTATAAAAATCTTCTTCGCTTTTTCTCTATTACAAATTTAAATTAAAAAAGAATGAATGAGTGAAAATACGTGCGGTAATAAAAAGGAATGCGGTAATGAACCTCTTGACTCACTCAAAATGCGTGGGTTAAGAGCTTCTTAACTCACGGACGTAGATAAATTACTATTATCGGCCTAGTTAATAAAAATAAAATGGATATTAATATTGTCAAGTGCTAGATTTTTTTTGTAATTTTTCAGAAGTATTTTTATATTTTAAATAGGTAAATACCTAAATTTCTTAAAATTGTTTTTTAAGAAAATTTTCATTTACAACAAGAATTTTATTTAGATAAAAGAGTTATGGTAATTTTAAGAAATTACTAATTTCTTATTTTAGTCAAAAATCCTAAGAATTTTATTGATTCAATAATATCCGTTGACAAAAATGGAAAGACGTGTGTATTTATATCTATAAGGTGAGAGGGTTTATTTTATCTTGGCCCCTTCATTCTCATCTCGATTGTTGAGATTGAGGGGTGTCGAAACGAGATGAGATTAGGTCGAGACGAGACGAGAGTGCAAATTTTGTCTCGTCTCGCGGCATCACTACATAAAATACAAATAAATAAAACAGATTTACTGCTCGCGTCGCAGTTTAATTCATAATTTAGAAATGCAGTACAAATAGTATTCTTATCTATAAATAACAAACTATGGGCATGGAGCATGTCAAGATGTCAAGTAGAGGGTGGATGCCACTGAGTAACATCTGGATAGTACTCATAAATTGATAGATTGCGCCCCCTACAAGTCAGAGAAGTACTAGCATCAAATTTGAATTTTCCATATCAAAAACCCCCAGATACAAATTTTCATTCAAATATTACGATTATCTTAAAGTCATTCCCATAAAACAAAAATAAAAATTTCATATTTAAAACCTGTTTAACGTTAAGGGGCACGTTCATTAGGAAAAAAGTTTATATGAACTTATACCTTTTTTTTTCACAAACTACCCCCGCATTTTGGTGTTAATGTTCGAACTTATTTGAATGAAATTTTCCCAAATCGATGAATTGGTCAACGGGGATCAATTGAATGGCCACCAAGATCCCCGGATTCGACGCCGCTGGATTATTTCCTTTGGGGATACCTGAAAGAAAGGGTTTATCAGAATAAACCGGATAACATTGACACTCTAAAAGATTAGAACGGAGGTAAGTACATAACCTAACAGCAGAAGCTATTCGAAGTTCTGTCGATGCTTTCTACCATCGCCTGGGAGCATGTCAAGATGTCAAGTAGAGGGTGGAGGTCACTTCCAGCACTTGATAGGTTGAGTAACATCTGGACAGTTCTCATAAATTGATAGATTGCCCCTACAAGTCAGAGAAACACTAGCATCAAATTTGAATTTTTCATATCAAAAACCCCCATTCTCTTAAAAGTCATTCACATAAAACAGAAATGAAAATTTTATTTTGACACCCTGTATCTCCGTTAAGGGGTACGAGTACATTAGGAAAAAAGTGTATATGGACTTATACCTACCCAAATCCGAAATGATTGCCCACATATTCTGGGACACGCTGTATAGAACCGTTGTTTGGAAAGACAAGTAAGTTCTGTTTATAGTAAAAATATGCACCTAAAAAAAACACCCTGTAAACAAGGCTTAAACGCAACGAAGGATGGAGACAGAGCGCAGTCCAAATATAACCACAATAAAACAGATTTCTCAAGTGATGTTCACTATTTATGAGAAGACATGCAAAAGCAAGAGTAAAAAACTGACCACGGCTGCATACTAAGGTGCATTGCTTACGAACCGTGACATCGGTGATTGTTATCCCCCGCATAATTTTTTAACGTGTTTCTGGTTGGGCGGTTCACAGACAATTATATAAATCTGGAAACAATTCATATATTGTCCGCGCGTCCGTTGTTTTGTCAAATTTTTACGTGCGTACACATAAAAACGCGGAAAACTTAATATCGACCAACTGCTCCAAGTTATTGTTTAATATTTTAACGAATAAAGAGCACCGACGCAGGTGTTCTTCATTATATTATTAACTAGGAACAATGAGGTTTACACAGTTTTTGCGTGAAATGACAATATGTAATCGATCTTGTCAGTGACAATTATGACGGGTGCCTTATTTAGACCTTATCCATATTGTATACAGTGAATAAAAGAAGTTCGTTCTCGTTTGAAAAGGGAAAAACACATAATACGCACTCTAACATAACAATAACAATAACATTACAATTTTTTTATTTGTATTAAACGATAATTTTGATTGCTAGCTGATTCTATAAGTGGGTCGGCCATAAGTAAGATTGAGTTCAATATCTCTTTTTTTCCCTTAAAGAAATATCATAACAATAATACCTCTAAGAAAATTCAACTTAATCCCGATTAATTAGGCTTAAAGAAAGAGTGACTTTGTTCACTGATTTAGCTAGATTTGATAGAACATATCTCAATCTTAGTAAACATATAAAAGTTATTTATAGGGAAAAATTAAAGTTATTTGTACAAAATAAAAACGATCTTAAAATCCTAAACGCGGAAAATAAGTCAAAAGGAATGTGGCAATGCATAAAAAGTGTTCAACATACAGATAAACAGAATAATATTTAAATTACACTAAACGGAAACGAGCTTTCTAATGAAGAATTGGCGGAAATTTTTAATACACAATTCGCTTTACTTGAGGACAATGGTCCTGTAGATTTTGAATTTCTTGATGAAAATATATCTCTTTTTCCCAAAACTTTCTTCATGAAACCTGTTTGTGGCCCTGATGTTATAGTTATCATTAATAGTCTTAAGAATTCTAATACCTACGGCTATTAATTTTATTTAGCCGATATATTAGCTCATTTAATCAATTTATCAATTGATAAGAATGTTGTGCCAGTTTCAGCGTACCATAGTCGAGTCCCTAGATAGGAGATTATTGGTATTGGGTATGTTTATTGACTTTTCGCGTGCTTTTGATATAGAAGATCATAAGTTGTTGCCATCAAAACTGTTTAGGTATGGTGTAAGGGGTAAACCTTTAGATCTTTTTAAGATCATACTTGTCTGACAGAAAGCAGACCGTGCGAGTAAATGATACTCATAGTGACTTAAAAATTGTTGAATTAGGAATTCCTCAAGGTTCCATATTAGAACCGTTCCTTTTCTTGATTTGTGCTAATGACCTGATCAGCTACGTTACTAAGATATCGGAAAACATTTCTGTAGTTGCATATGCTGGTGACACCAATGTTTTAGTTATTGGTAATAACTTTCTTTCACTAAAAACGCAAGCCGAGAATATTTATAAAAAAATAATACTCAGGTCCGAAAAAAACAAACTCAAGATAAATAAAAATAAAACTACAATAATAAATTTTTCGATGAGAGCTAACAATAATATGGTAAACTTTAGACTATTCGAGAATTCGGAGAATCCATTGACTCTTGCAGAGAAAACCAAACTGTTGGGTATCACTTTTGATGAAAATTTAAAGTGGTGTTTTCATGTTGACGAACTTTCATCTAAATTGCGCAGTGGCGGTTATGCATTAAATTTTATGTCCTTGCACTACAGCAAAGGTGTGCTTCTGACTCTTTATTATGCTAATATACACTCCCGAATTAGGTATGGTATACTAAATTGGGGTATGAGTTCTCATATTAAATGGATTTTTATTTTACAAAAGTATACAATAATGCGTAAAGTTCCGCGAATCATGTCGCGATGCTTTTAACAATTTAAAGATTTTTGACTGTTCCTGGCATTTATATATATGAAGTATGTTATTTTGTATACCGTAACAAGCGTTTGTTTCAAGAAGTAGGATCATCTCATAGTTACTACACGAGATCGAAGGTGCTTCTGTTACCAGAAAATCATCGATCAACTATGTATCAAAAATATATTTACTTTACGGGAGGTATACTTTTTAATAAACTGAACAAAAAAATTAGGGATGCTGTCCACATAAATATTTTTAAAACATGTGCTGTTAGAAAAATGCTGTTACGATTTCCAGGCATTTACGTAAATATATTTCATTTTGTATATTGTCTAGTTTCTAAGTATATCTATGTATTTAAGTTTTCTTTTTTATATTTTTTAACTTTCTGACTTTTTCTCCAATTATTAGAGATGTTGATATACCATTGATTTTGATTTTGATTTTTGATTTTTTAGAGATACTACTAAACTAAGAAAAATCTTGAACACTTCCAACCTTTCGAAAATAATTTTATATATGGGGCAATTAAAAAATGGCTCGATTTACACAAGTTGTCCCTAAACGTGCAAAAAACTAATTATATTGCTAAAATAGATGTAAACCGACCACCATTTCCCTATATCGAAGTAAATAATTTATCAGAAAAAAAAAAGAAACAAAAAGCACTAATTATATTGGAATTGTCATCGATCAATTCTTAAAATGGGACTTGCATGTGTTAATTATCTTACAAAGAAATTGAAATTTTTGATGTATAAGTTTTATGTTCTAAGACAAATTATTAACTCCTGTATGTTGTTGTCCCAGTATCATAACCTGGTGGAATCGATTTTGCGTTTTGGAGTCTTGGTGTGGGGTAGTATGTACAGGTACAGTTTTTTTATATAGTGGCCCACCCTAATCTTTTTAATTCGACGTTTTGGAAAAAGTGTCCAAAATAAAAGTTTAATAGTTCAAAATTTGTAGAAAAATTTTTGTCACATATACAGGGTGGTTCAAAAAGTCTGTTTCGTTTTTATATTTTTATATTAAAAAACATGTTTTTTTTTTAATAAAAAAAATATAAAATGGTATTATCTACTAAAACTATTTACAACTGCTGAATGTGCCCAGTGTTCATTTCAATACACTGTATGTAATCACTCTCGATAGTATTTATAGTATTAATAATAAAATGAAAATTATTTCCATTGGTGTTCTGAATAGCATCAATTATTCTTGTTCGTAAAATCACTTCGTCTTCAGTTGGATTTTTATACACTTTATTCTGCAAAAATCTCCACAGGAACGAATCAAGTGGCGTCAAGTCGGGGCTATTCGGCGGACAGCCAATTGATCCAGTACGATCAATCCACATTTGGTGTTTCATGTTAAGGTAATTTATAACCGGAAAAACGTTGTGTGGTGGGGCTCCATCCTGATGCCATATAATTTCATTGTATTGACGGAGTGGTAAGTTGTCCAGAAAATTTTCTACGTCACTGGTGAATAAATTTAAATATTTTTCTGCATTTAAGGGTCCGTCAATAAAAATAGGCCCAATTATTTTATTATTTAAGTGCCCGCACCACACATGTAACGATCTTCGACCTTGTAATCTTAATTACACTAGTTACTCGAGGGTTTTGCGTTGCCCAAAATCGTACATTTTTCCGGTTATGAATCCCTGCCTGAAGGTGCACTCGTCAGACCATAATTTTTAAAAAAAATTTATCTTCTTTTAATAATAACATTTCTTGACAAAATATAATTCTTCTTTTTTTATCTTTCTGCACGGGTAGTATTTTAAAAAGATAATAACCATATTTTTTTAAAGTAGAATACATTTTGAAAATTGATTCTCCGAAAAAACTTGATGCATCTTTTAAGGTTGCATTTGGATTTTCTAAAAATAAATAACGCTAATAGTAATAAGTTACTTTATAAGCGCCTACCTTGAAAATATAACAAAATATTTAATTCTTTCTCTGCATTAACCACTACTGTCGGTTTTTTTGTTTTTATAGACATTCTGTCTTTGAAATCCAAGTTCAACATTTGTAAAAATTGTTCACTTTGGAAGCGCTCGCGTCGGAAACTGTTGGTGATATTCCCTTCTCGCTGCATATGCATATTCTTATAAAATATATGAATTTGGCATTTTCTAAAGGCATTGATTGAAAGTCTACTTGACGTTACAACAATCCAGGTGAATCACCAAATAGGCCAGGCCAGATTTTCAATAATAATTTTTAGAACATCAACAAAAAATGGTAATTTTCGTACGTCAATATCTTTTTATACGCAAAGGTTAAGTAAAGGGTATGCTACATAAAAAATTTATAAAAATCAAATAAAAAAACACTGTATGAAACTATATTTATAAAGGTGGTGTCGCGTAGGGTATTCTCCATAATTACAGTACCCGAAATAATGTCAATAAACACTTAACGGTACCAAATTGTAAATTTCGAAAAAGATCAATTCAATACTTGGGTCCTAAAATGTACAATATTCTGCCTTCTGTTACATACTGTATAAATGAAACAAAATCCCGAAGGAAGGTCACGTTTCTCAAAAGTCGTTTTTTTATTACACTTTAGTTAAATACCGTTTTTTTTAGATTTTTCAAAATTTAGTATCAGTAGATAGTTTTGAAAATCGTAAAAGAAATACTATTACTTGTAATATTTATTTTTCAAAGAATAATAGATACAAAGTTTTACTGACAAAAAAACATTGTTGCATCAAATATTGATATATTAAGATAAAAATAAATACATTTCAATCCCGTACGTACAGGGGTTGTCAGAAACTTTGCAAAAATCACTTAAAAAACAGGATCTAAACATATGTCATAAAAGTCACAATACCTTACAAAACAAATGTTTTTCTTCTTTAAAATCAAAAACACCTATGTTTCAGAAAACACATACTATCTATAAAATTCCATGCAACGATTGCCAAAAAGTGTACACAAGACAGAATACACAGTATTTTAAAAACCGATTAAATGGGCATAAGTTTGATAAAAAAAATAAACCTGCACTTACAAAACATGAAACAGAATGTAAATAACGTTAAATTTTCAAAATACTATACTATTTTGAACACAATTTTTAATTATAAGTCAAATCTAAATTAAAAATTGACCAAAAAAGGAGAACATTTCTGGAAATGTTCCAAGCCAAATATATTCTTGGAAATATATATTAAATGGGAACATCAACAAAAAATAATGCAATAAACGACAAAACATATAAAAAAATAATATATTATAACGTCATCAAATAAGCTTAAATTAAATATAAACCCCATCACAAATAAATTATTAATTAAAACACAATTAATTTGCATTCACCTAATTCTAAAAATAAATAAATATCAATTTTTAATTATAAGTCAAATCTAAATTAAACAATTTGTTCCTAATTTTAAACTAACTTTAAGAAAAAAAAAACATAAACAATAAAAAAATACATGGATTTCTCGACCGTAATACGCTGCTGTTCTCCAAGCCAAATCAGTTTCTTTCGACACGACAATATGTTGAGTTATAATTTTTGTGAATGATTACCTACTATTTTTTGTTTTTAAGTGTGCTCGTTATAAATGTTGTTTATGTAAAAGAAACTTTGGAGGATATAATAAAAAAACCGAAAATTCCTTCTTGCGGTAAGTCTTAGATACATATAATTATTTCTTAATAATGTTAATACCTCCCTAGAAAAAAGATTTTTAGCTTCATTTCTCTATTGTTACAGACAAAAAGATTATCGATGAAGACCAACCGTAAATGGTCGAAACGTTTAAATAAATAATAAATAAAAATTTGTTTAATTTAATCTTTTTTTTTAACTATAAATCCTTATTTTCTGGGTTAATAGTACAACACAATTTTTCTTATCAAGTCAACGTTTCGGTCATTGTGTTGAGCTTTTTCAAGACTTTATTTAGTCTTGCTTGATCAGTAAAAAGTACCCTTTTCTTTAAAAAAATCACAAGAAAAATATATACAAAGACGCAAACATTATCATACTGCAGATACTAGAAACATTAAAATTTTTAAAAACTATAAAAATTGTCATATTAATCCTCCAGACCCGATTAGTCTAATATGATTTACTCTACTAACTTCACAATAATGTAAATCGCTTATCTAAGATGCGTACCGTAAGAGTATATAATTGATAGATGTGTTTTAAATTTGTGTTTTTAAATATGGGTGTTTTGTCGAAAAAATGTAAACATTTTATGTACCAAACGTAGCATACCTCTCATATTATTATATTATGACATTATAGTATCACTAAGAATGTCTTCTATAAAAAAATAAAAAAATATGTTTTAGATTTAATATTATCAATATGACAATTTTATAGTTTTTAAACCTTTTAATGTTTCCAGTATGTATGATAATGTTTGCGTCTTTGTATATGTGTTTCCTGTGTGTTTTTTTTTAATAAAAAAAAATACTTTTTGGACATCACTCAACCGTAAATAAAGTCTTGAAAAAGTTCGACACCATGAGAGAAACGTTGACTTGATATAAAAAATTGTTTTATACTATTAACCCTGACTCAAGAAAATAAGGTTTCCACATTTAACGGTTAAAGAAAAATCACTCATTTATATATATATATATATATATATATATATATATATATATATATATATATATATACAAATAAGTTAAATAAATAAATCAAAATTTCTAGCAAGAAATTCTACTACCACAAATAGAACAAAGAATATTCTGTGAATTTTTTGCGTACCTGGCAGCACAGAGATGTTAATTTATAGAAATAAATTATATTACTTAACTCTCCTTCAAATGTACAAGTAAGGAAAACATAAAAAAAAATGTAAGTTGCTCAGTTAAAATATTTTTACACTAATTTATTGTAATATACAAACTTATTGCACTGGTTTGCAATAATTTTCCCTGGTAATTGGTATAGTTATTTTCTTAGGTTATCCGTTATACTGAGTCGTGACTATAGCCTTGACTGCCGGATTATTACTAGCGAATTTGCATTTTGCTGTCCGTAAACTTGTTATTTCACCGAGTATTTCACCTAAGATGAACTAATAGGTCTTCTTTGCTGATTTAATTTGGGATATTCTACTATACAACTAAATCTATCGGATTGTTAATTATCGGTGGATGATCCTTAATATTCTGTTTGTTTTAATAAAAAAATAATTTTGAATTCCTGCGAATTAAAGTTGTTTTGATGCGCTTTCTTATTTCTTTTGTTTAAACACGCTTGTAGTGTAACAAGATATTAGATATTTGCTACTTGCTTAGTATCTTTAAGTTAATATGTAGCTGTGACCATGCATTTAAGGAAATCAGTAAATTCAATAAGGATATTTTTTCAGGAAATCAGGA
Source organism: Kuschelorhynchus macadamiae (assembly GCA_030620095.1). Lineage (NCBI taxonomy): Eukaryota > Metazoa > Arthropoda > Insecta > Coleoptera > Curculionidae > Kuschelorhynchus > Kuschelorhynchus macadamiae. The sequence goes on from JAUTXW010001557.1 coordinate 3,164,591, forward strand.
AATGGAAATCATACTTGCGAGTAGGTAAGTATTTGTAGTACTTTTAAAACATTTTGGTTATTTAAGGAATATAATAAATTCGTAAATTGTTAGTTAACTGGAAACACAAGGAAATCGATGTGAAATCAAAGTCGTATTTGTAAAAAAGTCTTTCCTTACTTGAAACTCAAAAAACATGATAAAAAATTGAGTATGCTTCAAGAGCTAAGTTTCCTTGATTAGTATTTTATTTACAAAATGTAACTAAGTAAAAGTTGTTTAAGTTTGAAATAATGACGCCCGCTCTGATTAGAATTACTCTGTCGAGCAAATACCCGAAGGCATTCGAAATAATTTAACAAGTATATTAGTCTCAATATTAGTACTACTTCATTAATTTATTTAAAATTGATTTATCTGTGGTAATTTAATTTAAATAAATACTTAGCAGTCGACGTTTCGCGTTTATTAACATTTAATGTCAAAAGTTAAATTTGAAATTGCCAATATTACACACTCATTCAAAAAATTGAAACATGCACATTAAAAATAACATTTTGGTTTGGAGAGGAGTAGGTACCAAAGACATTACTTGATTTTAAAAAAATATTTATTTAAAAAAACTGTATGTAGCATAAAATATGAATTTTTTTGTTGCAAACAGTGTTGTTAATGGTAATGAATACATAGCCGTAGATTAATGTACGAAAATAAGTACCTATTAAACAAAAATGTTCTTAGCATTAGCAAAATGATAAATTTAATCTGCCAAACTACTCATATTAAATAAAAAATGCGTATGAATATTGATAAATGTGTAAGATAATCACAAGAATTAAATTAAACATACATACATACATATACTTCACTGACAGGTTAATTAATCAAAATGCTTTCTTTAGAAAAATTTCACCGGAACAATAATAAAAGTGTGCCACGCAGAATTTAAACTCAGATAATTTGCAGGTTTACAAATCGTATATAGTACGTGGTCCGCAAAAGGTTAAAGAGCTTCATTGTGTAAGCTGGCGTTACAATTAATGAAAGGGTCAGAGAAGTCCCGGGGGTCAAAAAATGTGTGTGTATAACTACACATAATATTTCAGGTCGAATTACTTGATCTCTGCCATTACTGATGACTTTTCTATATGTAATTGTTTTTACTGGACCTACCACAATTTTAACTCCTTCATTTATAGAATACCGATTTATTTTTGAGCACTGACACTTGGTATTTTGTACTTAGAATATCAAAGCTTTAACTGTTTTTTAATAATAGAATGCCTGAATAATAGCTATTTAACAGACTTCAGTAGGAAACATACTTTTGGTTTTAATATTATAACATAGAATAAATATAGCAAGATTCGTATGTAGATGACTTTGTTGCTGGATCATATATTTTATAATAATATTATATTCGTAAAAAATAAGATATATTAAATTATTTCATTCATTTATTGACAGAAGGAATATTTTCTAATGATATACGAGGTGCAATCAATTTTATGTGTTCAGTTTTCGCTCTGGTGAGAAAATTATTAACAATAATCCAACGGACTTAGAGGAGCCGTCTTTTTTTCCATATTTGCTAAGATATGACTGAAGCAACAATTAATTATAATATATCACACTATGAAAATAGTTACTTGAAGTTTGATGAAGAAGAAAAATGATTGTTATGTAACGGGAGAAATAATATATATTATTTGAAATAAAGGCATAGGTAGTTTAGGATAAAATATTATCGTTTAAAATATACATTGGCTCCGCCAAAAAAAAATTATCTTGACGATATTATTGCTGCTGCTTGTTTTAAATACTGATAATAATAAATTAGCTTAAAGTTCCCTTGGGCTGAATTGCAAGAGATTCTTAAAATTTTAGTTGATTGTTGATAATATTTCCATTTTTGTTAAGATAGGACTGTAACAACAATACATTTTAATGTTTAACACTATGAAAATAGTTATTTAAAGTTTGATGAAGAAGAAAAATTATTGTTATATGACGGAAGATATAATATATATTATATAAAATAAAGGCATAAGTAGTTTAGGATAAAATGTTATTTGTTTAATATATCAGTCAAAAAAAATTACTTATCTTGACGATATTCTTGCTGATGCTTGTTTTAAATAATGATAATAATAATATAGTTCCCCTGAGCTATGTCAAGAGATATTTTTAAATTTTATTTGACTGATGATAATAGAACCAATAACTCAGAAATAATTTATTTAAAGTTTGATGAAGAAGAAAAATTATTGTTATATAACGGAAGATATAATATATGTTATATAAAATAAAGGCATAAGTAGTTTAGGATAAAATGTTATTTGTTTAAGCCGTACATTGGCTCAGTCAAAAAAAATTACTTATCTTGACGATATTCTTGCTGATGCTTGTTTTAAATAATGATAATAATAAGGTAGCTGAAAGTTCCCCTGAGCTGAATGTCAAGAGATATTTTTAAATTTTATTTGACTGATGATAATAGAACCAATAACCCAGAAATAATTTATATAATGACTTTAAGTCTTGAAGAAATATTTTTATTTTCGTTCCCTTTTCTTTGAAGGATAATGGTTGAGGCAATATCTAATTATAAAAATACCAATATTTCCACAACATGATAATAATAACTTGTGGAAGACTTTAGAAATTATCGCTCTGTGATGCAAGATACAGTGCTGTCCATATGCATCGGATTATAGTAAACAATTATTGTTTATTTATGGTTTAAAGGTTATTGGAGTAAGGATAGAAGAATGTACATGTGTGTAGTTGGTTTTAGGAGATGAGGGTTTTAATAACGTACCTTCGCACGTAAATTGTCCGTAATGCTTGCCCGAACTCTTGTCTCCGCACACCACACACTCAATATTTTGGTTCTTGTCGGCGCTGCCGGTACTATTCTGCGAGGGTGTTTGGCGACTCAAGAGTGCTAAATCTCCTGTTGGTGTGTCTGGCAAAGGCCCAACGGCCTGCACTGGGTTCGGTGGTTGTACAGCCGCGACCGGTGGTAGCGGGTTCAAAGAATTTAATCCTGCCGATGGGAGCACGGGATTTACCAGCGGAGATTCGCGCCACGAGTTGGCCACCAAGGATGCCATGGGCACTAGAGCACCATCACGGGCACCTGGAAGCGTCACCACTTGGCCGAATCGGCTTTTCGCACTTTCGAACTCGCTCTCGTGTTCGCGCTCTGCGTGGAGGTGATAGGTCGACCCCGCGACAATCTCTAGCCTCTACTGGTGACCTTTCGCTCGGCCCGACACCGACTTGGCCTGGGCGGGCCGGGGAGGTCCTTAGTTCGAGCCGGGTCACGATAGGCCACGGGGCGTTACCGTGCTCGGGTGGGGGACCCAGCAACGCGGCTCGACACGGCGCGATTCCTCAATAAAATCAGCATCGGACTTGCCCTAGCGTGAAACTACAATATATATATATATATATATATATATATATATATATATATATATATATATATATATATATATATATATATATATATATATAATATATATATATATATATATATATATATATATATATATATATATATATATATACAGGGTGGAACATTTAACTGGAATAAATTAAATAACTTGGAAACTGTTCATAGTTTCAAAAAACTGTTTTATCTGACAAATTAATATATTCGTCTCCGGATCTCCTGTTGATGATGATTTGATTGTAAAGTCATCTGTGTACGATTTTTAACGTCATACACTTTTTTATACGCTACATTTATATTTACCTCGTTTTGGAGAATGTTAAGTAATAGTAGTAGTAAGAGGGACGGGGCTAAGCCAGGTGGTTATGTCTATCCCCTGTCCACCCACTCTGGCTTACCTTCTGCAGTTTATTCAAACAGGCCTATCCTTGACTCAATCAAGGGTTCTACCTCCTCCATGGATAGGGTAGCTGATTCGAAGGTTTTCATTCTGAGTATGTCACACCTATAGCAAATTCCTATTGATTGGTAACAGGGAAGGACTTCATACCATGATGTCATGAAATCCTAGTAGATGTTTTCCAAAAAAATGGAGGGCTGCAGGTCCGAGGGCTATGTCGAGGAACCTTGCCTTGTCAAGTTTTCAACCCGCTGATTTCCCACGATTCCGCTATGCACGGGCACACAACGGAGTTCAACTACTTTTCTTTTCGCTGGTCCCTCCAGAACATCCTTGCACACCTGAACAAGCTTGGAGCTTTCGTCCAGCGGTTACAACCTTATTATAATAGTATTTTATTAAATACATTATGAAAAGAACTACCAAAACAGGAAAATTGCAATATTATTTTTTTTAATGATTTTAAACATATTTAGTCTGTACTTCATGTATGATGTGTTAAATGAAAACGAAAAAAACCTATATAAATCTTCTTTTTTTGAGGAAAAAAGAATAGGTAGAAAAATACATTTTCAAACTCTCTCCTATATTTTTAAATTACTTTTGAGGCTTTTCTCCAGTAATTGTATGTTTTAATTTTTTTAATAATGTAATCAAAAGCAGCTTAAAAACTACTGATTGAATTCAAGTTTTGGAGAAAAATCAAGTATTATTGGGGATGAACTGGGTTTATTTTGGTAAAAATCCAATGTGATAGAACAAAATGGCGGCCAAATAAAAAGTTTAAATATTCTTTAACATTCCATGTCCTGGAATAAAACATTCTTTTTATGGAGAAAAATATTAAAGGACATAATTTTATTTTTTATAGACTAAGTAAATAATGGTATAAAAAATAAATAATAATAATAATAATAAATAAATTAAAAACTTTAAATAAAGTACAGTTTATATTTGATAGGATTTGTATAAAGTTGTATTACCAAATAATTATATGCATATATAAACTGTTTATTATAAGTGGAATTCTGTAGGAGGGAAGTTGTGGGTAAATGTGAATTTACCGATTTTTTTATTGAAGAAATACCCAGTTAGAAGAATCAGGTATTGGCCATCAACGTGGACTGTGCGAAGTAGAAGCCGATGTAGTCCCGTTTTGGACATTCCATGCTAATATGCCACCCTCAGAGAATAATATAATATCTAACTGGTTACCGCAAAGCCTAGGGCTCTTGATATATGAAAAAAAAATAAATACGGCAATGAGCTTTAAGACAAAATAAGTTTCTTGAAAGAAATAGAGATAAAATGGTGGCAATCCGGGTCTGTGCAGCTTACGGACTAAGACCCCGAAACAGACAAATCGAGTGTGAAGAACTGCTAACCGCACTGGCTGATTCGCCGACACGTGCTTACAGGCTCATCGCTATGCTCTCGCCGAAACGTCAACATCAGTCGTAGTAGTTTTTCGATTGCGGAATTGCTTCGCTTCTTAGTTGCAACTCTAGGGCACTTGATACACTCGAGTGCATTTTATGCAGCCGTATATGGGTTTGGTGCTTGAGTGACAGTTTTGCGCCTTACATATTATAACGTTATATTTGGCCATATATATTTTTTTCGTTTTGCGCAGTTTATTCCTTGGAATTTTTTTGTGATTATGTGTTTTTTTATTTGTTCAGTGAAATAACAGTAGAAAATTGGATTTATGTAGAACTAATCTTCAGTGTACTAAATCCTCTGATCTACGGCTTATAGATGTGAGCTTTCTGTTAAATATTCTCATGGAAAAATTTCATTTTGTCTAATAATTATACATTTTTCATTTTAAAATAGATGATAGGTTTCTCTTTTAATTTTGCTTTAAATAAACTGTAGACAGAGCCCTAATAAGTACTCAGCCAAAGTACCTAAAGTAACCAGTATTAAGTACTTGATTTTAAAAATCTATTTGCAGAATTAAGTAGGTACCAGTATTATACAAAAGTACTTAAAATATTCAGTAGTTTACTTAAAAATACAAATTTAAGTATAAGTATTAAATACGTGTTTAGTTTTAAGTACGTTTCCTAAGTACTTAAAATATACCTAAATACTTAAGTACTTTTAGGTATTCGATATTTATTAAATAATTAAAGTATATCTATAATACTTTAGTACATCTAAATACTTAAGTATTTAGATGTACTGATTTGAGTACTGCAAACATAATCAAGTTGTTTTTTTTTTTAATTAGTAACTAAATATTAGTAATTCTTTTAAATGTGTTCAGATTATTTGTTGCGTTTAGATTGACAAACAAAATTCTTCTTTGACTTTTTGCCAACTGAATAAAAATATGTAACTTTAAACTGATTGAAGCAAATATTTAATAAAATTATATATCTCAACATGTAGACTAGTCTGTCTACGAAAAGTTTCGATACATAATATAAACAATATTATTTAAGAAAGCATAAGAAATTGCATCTTTTACCTTATCAGTTGTTATAGACACATAGTAGTTGTACAAATACTTTCACCCTGTCGGGACTCATCAGTGCGCCGATCGTAAGAGCGAAACATTAAATAATAGGAAAGAATGGATTTCCAAATTTGGAAATTTGTCAGTTTGTTTGACGTGTAACCTAGAAATGAAAAAATGATAGTTTGCAGCCATCTATAATGTCATTTTTAAATTTGTTATGTTTAGATTGACAAACAAAAACCTTTTTTGGCTTTTTCGAATAAATTGATTGAATCAAATATTTATTCGAATTAGATATCTCGACGTGTAGACTAGTCTGTCTACGGAATGTTTTGATACATAATATAAACAGTTATATACATATATAGTTGTACAAATAAATTTACCCGGCCGGGACTCAACAGTGCCCCGATCGTAAGAGAGAAACATTAATAAAAATGATAGTTTGCAGCCATATATAATGAAAATAGAACTTATCTTCAATATACTAAATCCTCTGATCTACGGCTTTTAGATGTGTGCTTTTTGTTAAATATTCTCATGAAAAAAATTTATTTTGCCTAATAATTATACATTTTCGTTTCCAACTTGTTTATTTTTTATTTGAAAATACATGAGAGGTTTCTCTTGTACAATATTTAAAAAAAAATGGTTGAAATAACCAAATAAACTGTAGACAGAGCTCTGATAAGTACTCAACCAAAGTATGTAAAGTAACCAGTATTAAGTACTTGATTTAAACATCTACTTGCAGTATTAAGTACCAGTATTTTGCAAAAGTACTTAAAATATTCAATAGTTTGCTTAAAAATAAAAATTTAAGTATAAGTATTAAGTACGTGCTCTATTTAATTTTAAGTGCATTTCCTAAGTACTTAAAATATATCTAAATACCTAAGTATTTGAGTACTGCAAACATAATCAAGTTAATTTTTTTTTAATTAGTGACTAAATATTGGTAATTGTTTGAAATGTGTTCAGATTATATGTTGCGTTTAGATTGACAAACAAAAATTTTTTTTGGCTTTTTCGCAACTGAATAAAAACATCTAACTTTAAATTGATTGAAGCAAATATTTAATATAATTACATATCTCAACATGTAGACTAGTCTTTCTACGGAATATTTCGATACATAATATAAACGATATTATTTAAGCAAGCATAAGAAATTGTATCATTTACCTTAAGTTTATATAGACATACAGTAGTTACACAAATACTTTCATCCTGCCGGTACTCATCAGTGCACCGATCGTAAGAGAGAAACATTAAATAATAGAAAAGAACTGAGTTCAAAATTTTAAATTTTGTCAGTTTGTTTGACATGTAACCCAGATACGGAAAATGATAGTTTTAGCCATATATAATGTTATATTTTTAAATGTGTTCAGATTATTTGTTGCGTTTAGATTGACAAACAAAAATTTTTTTTGGCTTTTTCGCAACTGAATAAAAACATCTAACTTTAAATTGATTGAAGCAAATATTTAATATAATTACATATCTCAACATGTAGACTAGTCTCTCTACGGAATATTTCGATACATATATAAACGATATTATTTAAGCAAGCATAAGAAATTGTATCATTTACCTTAAGTTTATATAGACATACAGTAGTTATACAAATACTTTCATCCTGCCGGTACTCATCAGTGCACCGATCGTAAGAGAGAAACATTAAATAATAGAAAAGAACTGAGTTCAAAATTTTAAATTTTGTCAGTTTGTTTGACATGTAACCCAGATACGGAAAATGATAGTTTTAGCCATATATAATGTTATATTTTTAAATGTGTTCAGATTATTTGTTGCGTTTAGATTGACAAACAAAAATTTTTTTTGGCTTTTTCGCAACTGAATAAAAACATCTAACTTTAAATTGATTGAAGCAAATATTTAATATAATTACATATCTCAACATGTAGACTAGTCTCTCTACGGAATATTTCGATACATAATATAAACGATATTATTTAAGCAAGCATAAGAAATTGTATCATTTACCTTAAGTTTATATAGACATACAGTAGTTATACAAATACTTTCATCCTGCCGGTACTCATCAGTGCACCGATCGTAAGAGAGAAACATTAAATAATAGAAAAGAACTGAGTTCAAAATTTTAAATTTTGTCAGTTTGTTTGACATGTAACCCAGATACGGAAAATGATAGTTTTAGCCATATATAATGTTATATTTTTAAATGTGTTCAGATTATTTGTTGCGTTTAGATTGACAAAGAAAAATCTTTTTCAGCTTTTTCGCAACTGAATAAAAATATCTAACTTTAACAATCGGCACACTGATGACATGATCAAAGTATTTGTAGAAGTACTGTGTGTTTATAAAAAAGTTTGGTAATTCTTCCTAAAACACGTTACATTGCTCATTTTGAAGGTGATTTTTTGACCATCACCTTAATGTTACAGGTTCAGCAAAAAGAAAACTATTTTAGAGAAAAGTATAGAAAAAATTTCATTACAAATTAAGAAAAAGCGCAATATACTAGATAAAGTTAATAAAGCGTTATGTATCTAAAATAAAGCGTTGAGTAATAATAATAATAATAATAATAATAATTTTATTTCTTCAATTTAACTAGTGTACATGCAAAATACATAAGTAATTGGAGAAAACGTCGAACCAATAATTATTAAACTAATTTGTATAAAGTAATGTATAAATGTCAAACTCTAAAATAAAAATTACAAACAATATACAAGAATATACCTACAAAAAAGACAAGACACTCAGCATAAAATATTTAATTCAAGAACTCTTGCACAGTATAGTAGTTCATTTTAATAAGAAGACTTTTTAGTTTACTTTTAAAAATTCTTAAATTAGCAGCTTGTTTTACATCATTACTTAGTCTATTGAAAAATTTGCAACCATTATAGGCTATGTTTTTTTAAAAAAACGTTGTCTTATGAGAAGCAGGCAATAATAATTCTTTATCTCTAGTATTATAATTATGTAAAGTGCAGTTTTATTGGAAGAGGTCCTTATTCTGATAAACAAATATAAAATTTTATAAAATGTAAATTCCTCCAACAGTTAAGATTTTATATTTCTTAAAATATTTTCGGCAAGAGTATCTGTAAGAAAGTCCAAATATAATTCGAATTGCATACTTCTGCAATAAAAACACTCTTTGCATGTCCGAACTTGCTCCCCAATTGATTATGACGTAGTATAGACGACTGTGTATGTTTGCATAATATATCGATAAAAGAACATTTTGACTGCAGTAATTAGATAAAGCTTTTATATCAGCAATGTGATTCAGCCATCGTAAGTTTTCTTAAAAATTTAAGCCCAGCATTACACATGAGTTAGATGATTCTATGGACAATTATTATCAATTTGCAAATTGTGCAAGTGGATTTGCTTAGTGTTTGAAAACACAATAAATTTTTGTTTCGTTTTCGCTCAGATTTAGACAGTTTTTTTGAGATCAAAGTATAGCATTTTTATAAACCATCTCAGTAGTAGTTTTAAGTAAATGAGCATCGTTCTTTACAACAGCAATATTGGTATTATCGGCATATGACACAACTGTTACACTTGATGAAGTTTGCTTCAAAAGAAATCAAATCATTAGAATACATTAGGTAGAGCAATGGCCCAAGAACCGAGCCCTGTGGCACTTCCTGCTCTGTTAGTAAAGAATTACCTGTAGCCCTGTTAACTAGAACATATTGTATATGCCTATTTAGGTAAGACCTCAGCAGCTTCCCTGCCTGTCCTCTAATTCCATGTCTTTCTAGTTTAAACAAGAGAATGTTGTCGTTAACCATGTCAAACGCACGAGAAAAATCCACAAACAGGCCTGACACATAGAGATTTTTATCAACAGCATTAACTATTGTCATTTGAAATTCACATAGAGCACTTTTAGTACTACGTGATTCCATAAACCGTGCTGAGAGTCACTCAGTAGGTTATTTTTGTTCATAAATTTTAATAACTTATTTTTAATATTTATTTCAAAAAGGTTGGATATGTTAGATAACAGGTTGATCGGTCTATAATTTGAATAGTCATTTTTATACCCCTCTTTAAAAAGAGGTATGACAGTGGCCAACTTTAACTGTTCCAGGAAAATCGTAAACTAAACAGAAATATTTATAAGATAAGTTAACATTTAGCCCAAAACAAATTTACATTTTTTTAGCAAATTATTGGATACACCATCATGCCCTGAAGCATTAGAATTCTTGAGATCAGTAATAAAATTTAAAATATCATTTTCACATACACAGGTAATAAAAATAGGGTACTGTTACAAGATGGCACACATCTGCGCACAAAGGCAGCATCAATATTATTGCTTATTGGTAAATTAGTAAAGCTAAAATTAAAATTATCTGCCATCCCATTGTTTGGAACCAATTCGCCATTATTAACAATCTTTTTTTTGTAGGGTCTTAATCAATTGCCACATAGCTTTTGATTTATTGTTTGAATTTTGAATATGATTTTCATTTTGTTGTATATAAAATAGTTTCAATTCTCCTTTATAAATATTATTAAGAAGTTTGGTGATATCCTTATATTTTTGTCTTGTTTTGATAAATCGGTATACAGTGTCAATTTATCTTTGAGGCGAAGTAGCTCCGGTGTTAAAAACGTTTTTCTGTAAATACCTAATTATGCATTATCTGCATCTTTAAAGCTGCAATAGCAAAAAATATTGTTCTACTGTTAAACTGAAGCGTGAAATATAATCAAGAACTTGTAGGAGTAGGGTCTACGCATGACAAACAACAAACTAACCCATGTGCATTATATTGTAGCCCATTTAATCAAGTTTACTACAATTGCTATAATGCCATTATCCAGATATTAAACAAACATTTTTTATGTGTAATGTTGCTAAATTTGAATACTTCATTATACAAGTTTATGACAGTGATTTTTATATAGTTTACCAGAACCGCCTTGTTTCTCTGCACAATAAATGACAGATATCTTTATATTTTAATATTTATTTAAAACATTATTCTAAATTATCGAAACTTCATTTTAATTCATTATATAGCATTTTTCCCTATATTTTGAAAACCACTAAGCTCTTATATTTAAAATAAGCTGAAATGAAGGTAAAGAATTCAAAAAAAACTATATATACTGGGTGTTCCATTAAAAAATATATAATTTCGTATTCTTTGGACATTCTGCACGAAGTTCAATTTAACAATACATAATCATTTTTATATACCAAAGAATTCGATACTTCTTTGTTATATTAAGTAAGTTCAAAATTTTAAACTAGGCATTTTTGGGAGTATTTTAACAGTAGGTATTATTTGAAGTACATCTTGTCCTTTTTGGAACTGTAAAAACAAGCATAGGTAGGTATTTTTTAAAATTCTGTGGGCCTCTAATCCTCAAAATGATTAAAGATGACCTTAACAATAAAACTTGGCATGAATAGAACTAGAATGTCGTTTGTAATTCATTCTTTTTTGCAATCATGTTACCTAATATTAAATTCTGAACTATGTTTATTTCGTAGAGGTACAATTTATAATTTATTTGGATCAGATATGATTTATTGGTGCAATTTCTCATACATTCTACATTCCAGACATCTACTTTTGATTGTATAGGGTGTCCGGATTTGGTTGCAAAAGCAGGGTATCTCGCTTATTTTTAAAGATAAAACCTTGCGGTTTTCACGAACCTGAGCTAATTTTTTGTGAAACTCATGAAGCCGTAAACAAAATTTTCATAGCCTTCTTCGTTTATGAGATACAGGGCAAAATAGAAAATTTTGCAATTTAGGACCCCCCTCGTAACTCGGTTATCTTTTAACTTAACGCAAAGGGAAAAATTGCTGCTTATGCAGTTTTTTACGTTGAATCCAGTGGCGTAGTCATGTTTTTCATTTGAGTTGTTATTTTTTAGATATGACCCAAAGTTGTGTTTTTTTAAATGGGACACCCTGTATATTTGTCCAGAAATTGATGTGTCCTTTTAAAAGTTTCTCAAAAATATATAATAGTGTGGGTCTATTTTAATAAACAACAACAAAAATCCTAATTTTTATAATTATCATCCCAAAGTTTGCAGTAGGCCATGCAAAACAATGCTGCCTTTTATTTAAAGTCGTTAACAATATCTACATCCTAACAATAAATCAAAATAAATATGTAATTAAATCTATTTATCAAAATATGTATTGATAATTTCGCACCAAAAAAGTACCTCCTACCTAGATTTATGTAACACAAGAACAAAACAGTAATAAATTATTATGTAACAAGCCTTTCGGCAAAAATCAACTGTCGTATAAGAACTACAGTAACCAAGGAAATCAAAATAACTGTTCAAACTGATTTCCATTTTGTTCTATGCATGCTTCGCACAATTTTCGTATTCGTTTTAGAGAACAAAGCAAAATAACGGGATGATTTTGTAAATAGCGAAAATTTTCTCTTATTGCATTTCCTAAATCTTGGACATTATCATATTGGTCTTTGTAAATTCTATTTTCCAGATATCCCCATAGAAAGAAATCTAAAATCGACAAATCTGGGGACCTAGGGGGTCATCTTATAGGTCCATTTGTTCCGATCCATGGATTGTTAAAATTATTGTCCAGAAATAATCTCGTCATTCCAGAATTGTGTGCAGGAGCACCGTCCTGTTGAAAATAAATTTCGTTAATTTGCGCTAGAGGAACATCGTCAAGTAATTCAGGTATAGCTGCCTCTAAAATCTCTATATAGCGATTGGCTGTTAGATTTCCCTCAAATATATAAAATTTTATATGTGTTCCTAACATGAAGCAGGACACATTTAGACCAAACCTGACCTGCTGTCTTCTGGGAAATACTTGGTGTTGATTTTCCTGGGACCAGAATCTACTATTGTGCCTATTGAGTATACCAGAATTACTGAAATGTGCTTCGTCTGACCATATAACCTTCCTTTCAAAATCTCTAACCATATCGTATCTTTCTCGAAACCAATTGCAGAAGACTACCCGACGCTCTGCATCCCCTGGCTGTAAGTGCTGCACGAGCCTAAATTTGTATGGGTGGTATTTGTGCTTTTTTTGAATTTCTTGAACTCTAGTTTTTGGAATCCCTATGCTTTTTTCACTGGCCCTACAACAGTTTGTAGGGTAAGCTTCTGCATTAGCCAAAACTGTAATTTCCTCAGCCTCTCGATTTTCTTTATTATATGTTTTCGTACGAGGTTTGATAAATGATCCGTGATTAAGTAAATTCTTTTTTATCCGATAAAAAGTGGATATATTAGGTTGCCTCCTTTCTGGATATCTAAATAAAAATTAAACAATAGTATTTCAACATACCTAAAAATTAGCTATTTACCTGTTAAAATACATCTCAGAAGCCGCTTCAACATTTTCATTACTTAATATAAAACAAACTAACATATCATACTTTTCATAATGTTCGAAAGTTTGGTTTTCTTCCATAATAATACAAATATATTTTTACACAATAAATAAATACAAAAAACTAGCGCTATATTTTATATACGCGTACAAAATTGGGAAATGCCATTTGCTTCCAAGAAAACAAAAGAAAACGGCATCGTTTTGCATGGCCTACTGCAAAATTTGGGATGATAATTATAAAAATTAGGATTTTTGTTGTTGTTTATTAAAATAGACCCATACTATTATATATTTTTAAGAAGCTTTTAAAAGGACAAATTAATTTCTGGACAAATATACAGGGTGTCCCATTTAAAAAAACACAACTTTGGGTCATATCTAAAAAATAACAACTCAAATGAAAAACATGACTACGCCACTGGATTCAACGTAAAAAACTGCATAAGCGGCAATTTTTCCCTTTGCGTTAAGTTAAAGGATAACCGAGATACGAGGGAGGTCCCAAAATGCAAAATTTTCTATTTCGCCCTGTATCTCATAAACGAAGAAGGCTATGAAAATTTTGTTTACGGCTTCATGAGTTTCACAAAAAATTAGCTCAGGTTCGTGAAAACCGCAAGGTTCTATCTTTAAAAATGAGCGAGATACCCTGCTTTTGCAACCAAATCCGGACACCCTGTACATCTACAATGTTAAATGAAAACTGCCTCTGCATACTTATTTTTACGAGCTTTAACTTATTTAACTTTGTATTTGATAAAATACATAAAGTAAATTAGGTACTTGAAGTAATTTTTTAGTACTTAGCTCTTTTTAATATTGAAGTACCTGTTTTCGAAAAAGACTTACAACTAAAAGTACTTACCACCCCTAAAATCTTAAATTGATGGAAAGGCGCTCAAGTGATAGCTAATTTTAAAGTTCTTGCGATGTTGATTAAAATATCATGTACTTTAGTTCAGTAGTTTTAGAGATTTATTGATTTAAAGCTTAAAATAGACTTTAATACATCAGATTAGTGGAGATCAATTAAAGCAAGAAATTTTCTAGCAAGTGGTGTAAAAATAACTAATGAGGATACTGATGTTATTATTTAATGCGTTTTTGTAGGGTTTTAAAAACTTGAGTCTAAAAAAACTGCACAATAATAAATAACAAGAATGTACTTACGCGTCACCCAAGTAAATGTTGAATATGACCACCTTCTCTCTCCATGCAGTAATAGATGTTTTGCTCAAAACGTTGCACATTCTGCAATATTTCAGGAGTAATTTGAAAGCACTCGTTTACAATTCTTTGTTGCAAATCTTGTAATGAAATCAGTTAAGTCGCATAGATTTTGCTTTTTAAGTGAGCCAATAGAAAGAAATCCAGAGGTGATAAATCCGGCGATCTTGGGGGTCCTTCAATAGAACTTCTTCTTCCAATCCATCGACCTGGAAACGTCTGATCTGAATATTGTCGAAATATTGCATAATGTGGCGGGGCACCGTCCTGTTGGAACATCAATCTATCCTCAACGTATCTCCGGTCATTTTGGTTTTCAATTATTGCTGTTAACGCAGGCAAGAAAAAAGACCAACTATAAATTAGCAAAAATACCGGCCCAAACATTTAATTTTTGTGGCTATTGGGTGTGTACCTCGTGATAAATTCTGGGATTAGAATCGGACCAATATCGGCAGTTATGACGATTTACCATGCCATTTAAGAAAAAAGAGCATTCATCGGAGAAACAAGTGTTGAATAGAAGGTTTTCATCGTTTTTAATTTGTTCACTCATAACTTCATAATATTGTAATCGCCGATCGAAATCGTCTTCAATAAGTTCTTGCACAAGGTGTATTTTGTACGGATGGAAACTGTGTGCTTTAAGAATCATTTGGATACTACGTTGACTAACACCAGACACAGTTCCCAATTGGCGGGTACTTAACGTAGGACATTTTTTTAAATCAGGATAATCGCCTTTAACCACACTCAAGTAGCACAAATTAGCTGATGAGCTTTTTTGCCTAACATTTTGGCGTTTCCTGATTTGTTTTCTGGTTATGACTGCTCGGGTCCAATTTGATTTTTAGGTTCTAAAAGTAGACATTTTTAATGTAGATAGGCTACAGCAAAATTAGTTGGTCAAAAAATATCCTTAATTAATTAATTGAATTAATTAAACCGCCAACTTTTTTTGTGATATTGGATGGCCAAAAAGTAGAAATATCTGTCAATTTTATTGCTACAATGTAACCAGTCATAATTTAGTAAGTACTTAAATTATAGTAATAATAGTTATATAATGCCAAAATATGACATTTTTTTCTAAATACTAACCAGACATATTTTAGCAAATGTTTAAGTTAAATTATAGTAATAATAGCTATATGAAAATGCCCGATTATGACATTTTTAAGATAACAGGAATCGAGAGGAAAAAATATGACTTTTATTATCGTATTTTTATTTCAAAATTAAATTGGGAAGTTTTATTTCGCTTATTCTGTCTATAATATTGCCAAAAAATGCCTCTTTCCATTGTATTTATCATACAAAATGTATGTGTCAGTAAAATTGGACATCTAGTTTTCAATTTCTTTAGCAAATAAAAGTTTTTTAAAATTTTCCTTTAATATAATAATGAAATAAAATACACGAATTTAAGTTTTTGTTCTGAGAAACTACCCGTCTTTTAAATAAAACATGTAAAATAATCTGATAAAATACACAGATTTAAGCGTTTTTCCAAAAAAACCAACCGTTTTTAAATAAAAAATGTTGTAGTGTAATATTTAAGGGGCGGTTTCACCCCTTGAAAATAGAGTGTGCCAAAAGGCAGCTTTTTACATCAAGCGGTTTGAGCAGAATCGAAATTAATCAGTGACCCGATTTTTTGAAACACCTTGTATACATTTACAATACAAAAAATAGTGTTAAAAGGTCTCGGTCACCAGACGATTAATTAAAAAAAATCAACTAAATCAGTGCAGTACAACTCTCTCACGAACTTTGGCTGGCTTGGAAACTTGGCATAGAGTTTTAAATATATAGATTTTGTTTTCGACCTGTATATATGTGCGTGATTTTCTATGGAACTGCTGAGCGGAATAGGCTCCAGAATGTGTACAAAAAACAATAAGGCGCATGCACAGTATTACGTAATTGTTTCGTAGTATTTAATCACTTTAATTAAAATAAATCTATTCAGAATACTTGACAAACTGAAACGTAACTTAATGAAACACGTTATTAATTGCTAACGAAATAATACATGATCATTTTCTCTATTTAAAAAGGGTGTGCAGTTTTAAGCCCAAACAAAAAAAAAAATATAATTATCCGAAAGTTTCAAATCGCACCCCTTACAAAAGGCAAAAACCGGGTGCGGGACATGACAGTCATTAAATGCCCATGGATAGGTCAAGATAGGTATTTGGCCGTCGCTAGTGCCGGTATGCAAAGGGCGAAAATCCCTTTCCCACGGTCGTATGCCCGAATGTATCATGTGTCTGTCCACTATGCGTCCTGCCAAATTTCTCAATACGTAGCATAGATTTATGTATATACACGATGCATATGCAAAGCTGGAATTATTGTCCGATTTAGGCAAAGGTGACCTTCCGTCCTCAATTAGCCGTGTCTAAAACCTAACCCCGAGGTGTATCAGTTTCTTTTCGATATAACGGTCGTTGGTGTAAGGCTTATCGATGATATTTGATATTAATTTTTGTGGTTTAGGTAGATCGAATCTGTTTCTTGAGGACCTTTTTAGTTTTATGGGGTTGTAAAGTAAAATGAACTTTAAACCCATATATAACGCCGTTAACATTATACACTGAACGGTGTATCAGTTATAGGTCGGTCAAAAATTCCTGTTAGTGCATAGAATTAAAGTATAAAAAATCGGTAAATTTCATTTAGCCGGGACTTCCCTCGTTTTGAATCTTTCTTTTTATTAATAATAGTAAAGTATGATCCAATTTAGTTTAGTACATAGTAATTTTCCGAAATTTTTTACCAGTTTCTGTCTATGCCACACTTGATTTTTGGACCTAATTTAAACTAAATTCAATAAGTAGTTTTTTGATTGACACACACCGCCATTTTGTTACGTCATGTTGAAATCGTACCAGTTTATCCCCCAGGCTCTTAACAAAAGATTGCTTGTATTGGGAATGTTTGTAGATTTTTCACGAGCATTTGATTACAATTACAAATTACAAAATTTTGCTTACTAAACTTTATAGGTATGGTATAAGAGCTGCTGAATGTATACTTGTCAGATAGAATACAACTGGTATCTGCAACGCAAAGCAGTTGCAGGACTATCGAGATGTGATTAGAGTGTTTGGAAACGACCTCATAAATTTTATTAATAACTCTGAAGAAAATACTTTCGTCATTTCTTATGCTGACGACATAAATTTTTTGATAGTTAAAGCAAATCTCGCATCCTTAATGATAACTGCTGAAGAAGCATATACAAAAATTTTAAAATGGTCAGAAAAAAACAAACTTAACTTAAATAAAAATAAAACGACAATTGTTATTTTTAAGCCCATCAATGAACAGGGTGTCCCATTTTGGGTACCTTTGCGAGGTATCTCCGTTATTTTTACAGATAGAGTTGCGGTTTTCAGGACAGTGATCTAGTTTTTTGTAAAACTAAAGATGCCGTTAACAAAATTATCATAGCCCTTTTAGTTTTTAAGATACAAGGCTAAATTGAAACTTTTGCATTTTCAGGCACCCCTCGTATCTCAACTATCAGATAACTTAGCGAAAACGTAAAAACTGTTTTTTATATAACTTTTCCCGTAGAATTCACTTCCGCCTTTGGAATTAGTATACAGGGTCAGGTCAAAAAGTTATCGGATCCTACTTTTTTTTTAAATGGAAGACCCTGTATATTTATAGACTATAAAATTTGTCTTTCTTTTACCTTTTCAAAATATATATAATAGTATGCACTTTATCTCAGAAACACGCAAATAAATGACAAATTACATAAAATAAATAAATAAATACACACACATACGTACAACATGGAAGCAAGAAAACTTCGAAGACGGACACAGCATGTTTAAAACTATTTTTTTGGGTTTTTTCCCACAGTCACAACCATAACACAAAAAACAAAAAATAAAATTAGTTACCTCATAAATTTAATAGGCATTCTTAAGTTTTAGGTCCACTTTGAAGGTACCCTAGGAACGACACTGAAAAATATGTGTTTTCTAGACGTTTCTGGGGAAAGTGTACCCCGGATTTCAGCAAATTAAAAAATAAAAAACTAAAAGCAGAATATTTCTTATGTTTAGTATCAGAAATATTACCAGAATGGCTAATCTCTGACAGAATGTCAATGAATGTCAATTTAAAAGTGTTATTTTTAATTGTTAAAATAAGGCGAGAAAATATGTGTATCTAGAGCATGTTCATTTTAATGTATTGTATTTTGAGGTGTCCTTTTTTTACTTTCTGTATTTAGCAAATTTAACCATGTGTTATTAAAATTAACGAAACAACACAATTATCATTATTTAACAATATTAGGGCACTTTTTTATTTTACGTTTTTTGGAACATGGTTCTTTTATCAAAATACTAGAAGCATTCCAATTAATTTTATGATTGTTATCTAGTGCATGTTGGCAAATGTTTGATTTTTGAAATTCCCTATTTTTTATGTATGTTTAGTGTTCTTTAATTCTTTTGGATAATGGCCTAGAGGTATCACCTATGTAGAATTTATTGCATTAACACGCAATTTTATAAATAACATTTTTTGTATTTTCTTGTTCATTGTTAGGTTTTGTTTTTGTAAGTGTATGCTTCTAAGCATATTTTGTGTCTTAAAGATCGTTGTTATGTTAAAACGTTTACCTATTCGTTTTATTTTATTTATAAAGTTAGGTATGGATGGTATAAAGAGGTTTGTAATTGGTTTAGATTTGTTCGACTTTCGGATTTTCAAATTTATAAAAACATTTTTCAATCATTAGGATAATTGTTTTAGTTTAAAACATTTTTTAAGACACAAAATACGCTTAGAAGGAAACTTACAAAAACAAAACCTAACAATGAACAAGAAAATACGAAAAATGTTATTTATTAAATTCCGTGTCAACGCAATAAATTTGACATAGATGAAACCTTTTGGCCATTAGCCAAAATAATTACCACCAAACATACTTTTTGAA
The DNA here is from genome assembly GCA_030620095.1 of Kuschelorhynchus macadamiae. Lineage (NCBI taxonomy): Eukaryota > Metazoa > Arthropoda > Insecta > Coleoptera > Curculionidae > Kuschelorhynchus > Kuschelorhynchus macadamiae. The sequence goes on from JAUTXW010001557.1 coordinate 3,184,471, forward strand.
AATACCCTGTAACTAATAAAGTCCCAGAATTTCCTAAATAAATAAAAAGACCTCTAGAAATTTAAAATTTTTTTATTTACAAAATACAGACTTTTTGAAAATACTCTGTAATTTTTTTATAAACAAAAAAATAAATAATTACTGAGAAATGAAATGTTTTTGTACTACAAGTATTTTATTTAAAATACTGACAGCATTAACAGCTTTGGGTAAAGCATGTTTGTTTCTTTTTGGTATTTAAGGATCCTGATACAACGAGTAATTGTTTTAAACAATTCTATATCTTCTCTTAAAAGGAAAATAAAAAGTCTATATTATCTGTATTTCAATTATGAGTAAAAGTAGGGTATATATCTGTACACGAAGGTAGACTTTTATTTGTGTATAAATAGCGGATTAGAGCATTAACACTTTTGCTAGATGAGTTATCCTGAATAGGCATACGTTCGTGAATTCATATATTAGCTACTCTTGAGATGAGTGTATCCCGGAAGCCTTTGTGAGCGCGTCATCCCGTTACAATTACCCCGTACGCTTCAATGCCACTTTCCGCACGCCTCAGGTCCCTAACAAGTTGCCCTTCAATGGGCGCATTAACAAAAATGTTCATTTTTAGATTTGGCAGCTTACAGACGCGCAATTTATTATATACATGGTGTTTCCTGAGGACGTAAAAACATTTCATTGGAGAATGCGGTGAATTGTACTTCTCTCGTAAAGGGGAAGTATTGTAATCGTTAAAAAATCACCCTCCCAGGTTTTTACAGATCTTTACGTTTTAGGTCCCCTAGATGCCAAAAAAAAACATGTTTTCCCAGTTCTGTTCGAGGAATTTTACTCTTCATTTCTTTAGGCTCTGTCATATTTAATGAGTTTAATTCTAAATTGCTTTCCTGAAGAACGTCATATAAAAAATAGTGAGCAAGTTAGTTAAAAGGGTAACAAATGAAATTTAAAATAGGAGACACATTGTGCTTGATAGTTTTAAAGCCTATAAAAGTTTTAATTCAGTTCTTTACGAACTGTGCTCAGCTCTAAAAAAATACGCAATAGAGTATTCATACTGCCGAACGAAATTATTGTTTCCAGGCGAGATCATTAACTACGTACCTATGCAAGACCGTAGCACAGTGGGCTCCGGAATAACAATTTTGGTCAAAAAGATAAAAAATATTGTTTGTTCAAAATAAACTTTAGAATGTGATAAAATGCACTAGTATAAGACACAAACGCTATTTGGTGTGAAAAGAAACACCATCAAAAAATTATACAGGGTGGAGGAAAAGACTGGAAGGCTTATTTCTAATTTGCATGTATGAGTATTTTAGGAATGAGCGTTAAAACATGTGTGTGGCCTAAGAATTTGCAAAAAAGGGTAGGACCATAGAAAATTAACTAAATGACACACCCCCCCCCCCCCCGATTGTAACGCCAAAATATTCATTTGTTTGATTTAAATTTTTTACAGTAAAAAATAGGCCACAAAAATTAGTTAAACTCTATTAAGCAAGTAAAATAATGATTAACAAAAAAAATTTAGTTGAACTTATTAAGTAAGTAAGATAATTATTAACAATACTATTCCTCTTCGGAATCGGATGATTCACTTTGTGCCAATGATGAACTATCGTCCTTAAGCAGATGCAAAGCTTTAGAAAAAAAAATATGTTTATTTTTCTTGGGTAAACTTCTTAATCCAGATATAAATGGATCAGAAGAGATTAGGAATCTCTTTAAGAGATTTTGGTTGGTATCAATTCTGGACGTTTTTCTGGAAGAATGCTCTCTGTAGTGCTTAAGATCTTTGTTACGTGATTCCTGCGCTTCTTCTGATAAGATCCCTATAGGAAGTATTGCCGCCGAAATTATTGATGCACCATGAATTAAGACTTTATGCACGCTGCTCGGCATATAGTGAAATGGATATTTATTTACCAGCAAATTAGCAGTTTCTTCCGCATATTCCTGAAATTTACTTTCGTTTATCGCAAAACCTGATGACATGACTTGTAATATACAAGAGCAACGTCTGATGCATTCTTCGTCTAGTTCTAATATCTTGGAGGTAACTAATGGATCAGCAAAAAATCTTCTACTGGTATTGCCATCATTACTTGTTCCACTTCCACCTGCTTTTACTTTATCGATAATCAAACCCATTTCGGTTCTGAATTTAAGCTGAATATTTTTCTTTCTTTCTTTTACACTGTTCTTTTCCTCTTGCGATCTAGCCTGCCATTTTTTGATATCTAGTCTGTAAGCCAGATGTAAAAAATATTCCATGAAGCGTATCCACGCATGGAGAGTCGATAATCCATAATCAAGGGCCTCGTTGTTAATTGGTCTAGTTTTTACATTTTGTATATTGTTCATTATTTTAGGTGTTGCTTCACAGATGTTACAGGCTTGGCTTGAAGATGTCTCTGTCATAACACTACAGATCTTCCCGTCAATCATCGTCATTTTCATTTGGTGTTTGATAGATAAAAATTGACCGTTATGATTCATCTCTGTAGGTTTTAGTTCATCAATTTCTTTTTTTTCAGAGGCTGCTTCTTGTAATGTGAAAGCAGTAGTTTCTTTCTGAAAATAAAAGTGAAGTGGCCTACAATACCTCGTTGCCGATGGTCTAGGGTTCTGCCAATAAATTATTTTTTGAGTCTGATCGATTTTTGAGTAAGAAAATAATTGCAAAGGTACAAGTGAAGTTAAAAAAATATTTGAATCTGAAGCATTTTTAGTTTCAATAAACTGCTTGTATTCACTGTGACCTGTGCTACCGTCACACCCCCATTTTGTGATTAAAATTAAGTCAAGAGGTCCAGATGTATTTTCGAAAACTTCTGATTGAGATAAAATAATTCGGGAAACAGTATGGTCCAAAAGCCCTTGTAACTTAATTTTTGCAGATAACTCTGTTACCAAAATGTTATCAGGAGATGGATAACAGCATAATTTTGCCTGCAAAATTTTTTTGTATGAAGGATAAACATCAAAGTTTCTTTCTTTTCCTTCTCTTCTGATGGTTAAATAGTCAGTTTTTGATAACTTAGTCTCAATAATCAAGCTAAGTGCTTCTTCACTTGTGTATGGTATAATTGGCTTTGATTTCTGTATATTCCAATTGCTTATTATTTTTGAGGCTCTAGTAGGAGAGGTTTCGAGACTCTCTTTAAGCAATTTGACTTCATCTCTTTTTCCGTCTTTTTTTAAACTTAGCTTTGTTGCCCCAATTAACTGATTTTGCTCGCAACTTGTTGCTAATTCCTTAATTTTTCTTCTTCTAGTTCTTTCACTACTCGAGGAAAATGACTTTTCGGGTCTTCCCAACAAGTTTGTTTGCATGTTATCCATTTGCGGGAATAGAAGAACAGTACTATTTATCCATTTAGCGTGTTGTTTTAAAAACCTACTCTTCGTACGATTACTTTTTTTCCACCTTTTGGATAGCTGGTCGCAAATTTCATTAATTTTTCTTTTTGTAGACTCTTCAAACTTGGGGCTTTTGATATTCATTATATTTAAGATCTCGCGGCATACTTGCAGATTTTTATCTTTACGATTACCGTTTTTATCAATCCAGAAATTAAACACATCTATTCTTTTAAGATTCATGTTTTCACTTGCTCTGGATTACTCTGTAATAGAAGAATTCAGTTAGCAAATGAAAAATGTAAGATTTTTTTTATTTATTTTTCTCATTAAGGTATCTATTTCTAGTCTCACGAACAGTTTTAATCCAGATTTTATTCAAACAAGAGTTTTGCAGTTTTCAAAACATCTCTCTTTAATTTGCAAACATCCTGTATATCTAAAAATGCTTAACCCTAGGAAAACTTCACCTAATAGACTTTGGTTTGCATCGTACCTTCTCAATAAAACAAGAAACTTTCGTTTCTAGTATAGGTATAAGTAAAAAATCCATAATGTTATTTTTATTATTTTTTTTTTAAATACAACATACATCAAAAAATTAAAAATTTTGCCTGGAGGCGAATTGGGGCAAAAGTTTTTAAAATATTTTTTTTCTACAGACACTACTGTATCTAAAACCGAATAAACTGGAAAAACGGAGAATGACAGAAAGCAATATTTCAATGTAAGAAAGTGTTTTTAAAAAAATAATAATACATCTTGCGCATGTAAGCAGTAAATAAGCTCTGCGGCCACATACCAAATTAAATTTTAACAAAAAAAAAGTTTTTAAATTTTACTTACCTTACTCTAATTAATCCGTATAGTTAACAAACTGTAGGCACTGTAACTACTTTCTACAAAACAATTCAAAATCCGATAAAAAAATCTTTTAAAAATACATTTTATTCAAGTTTCAAACACCTTGACATCAAACTTCTGACTGACAGAAAACAGTGCAACTTTTGTTTACGCATTTATTTTTCTAGGCCTACTAGATTGTTTGCTTTAGAAAAATGCTTACTGGAAGGATATTATAAATAGTTTATTTTAAATCAGTTATGACCAAAATTATGATGCGAGAATGCACAGTGCGTAGTGCCGAAAATATCTCGACGGAGTTTTGCTCGTGATTCACATGTGACACTCCGTGCTGGTAGAGTATTCCTCAATATTTAAGATAGAGAGGTAGCGCAGCTCTTAGTGCTCCCATTCGTTGAGTGCAGTCCTTATGTGCTGCCTAGTAATACCTAAAGCTCGTTCTGGGCAGGCGAGTCTAGTAAACTCATTTGCCTTCTCGTTGCCTTCAATCCCACAATATCCCGGCACAAAAATCAAAATCACGTCGATCTTTCTGTACGCGGCATAGCTCAAAAACCACTTATCCGATTGACTTCAAATTTTGGTTAAAAATCAAGGGTTATAAGGGGATAAAATGGTTACATTTTGGTAAAAATCAAATGTAGCGAAACAAAATGGCGGTCTAGTGAAATGTTAAAAAATTGTTACCAGAAAACTACTTACCCAATTTTTTTGAAATTTTGCACAAAAATCAAGTATTATGTAGAAATCATCTGGTAAAATTTTGGTATGAATCCAAGATGGCGCTCTAGTGGAAGGTTAAAAAATTATTACTCAAAAGCTACTTATCCAGTTTACTTGAAATTTTGCACAAAAATCGAGTATTATGTTAAAATAATTCGGTTAAATGTTGGTATGAATCCAAGATGGCGAAACAAAATAGCGGCCTGGTAGAATGTTAAAAAATATTACTAAAAAACTACTTAATCAATTTACCTGAAATGTTGCTCAACAATTAAGTATTACATAGAAATCATGTGGTAAAATTTCGGGACAAATCCAAAGGGGCAAAACAAAATGGCGGCCTGATAGAATGTTGAAAAAATTATTACTAGAAATCTTATCCAATTTACTTGCAATTTTGTACAAAAAGGAAGTATTACGTATAATCCAAGATGGCGAAACAAAATAGTGGCTTATTAGAATATAAAAAAAATCAGCCCGAAAAATCTACTTATTAGAGTGATTTCAAATTTTGTGGAAGAATTACGTGTGATATAGAAATGACCTGGTAAAATTGTGGTACGGATTCAAGATGGCGGAACAAAATGGCGACCAAAAATTTTTTTTGTAATCTTGAAAAAAATCCTCTTCAAGGTTTTACGTGGCTTCAAATTTTAGCGTTTCTATATGACCAAAAACATGTTTTATCAATTCGGTTTAAGCAATTTTACTCTTCATTTCTTTAGGCTGTGTCGGTTTTGATGAGTTTAAGTCGGTAGTTCTAAATTGCTTTTCTGAAGAACGTCATATAAAAAATAGTAAGCAAGCTAGATAAAAGGGTAACAAATGAAATTCAAAAGGCACATTTTGCCTGGTAGTTTTAAAACCTATAATAGTTTTAATTCAGTTCTTTACGAACTCTACTCAGTTCTAACAAAATACACAATAATAGAGTATTTATACTACCAAACGAAATTATTGTAATAATAAAATACTGTCAGCTGAAAATGAATCAGCGGACGCATGGAAAAAATGCTTACCGTATAAACTTAAAAATGGTGATAGATCGATCACATTAATAATTCTGCTCTGGAATTTAATATATTTTTTTAATTGAAACAGAAACACCTAAAATGCTCATTCAGCAAGTAGTAGTAGTTGTAGTAGTAGTAGGCGATCTAGAGACCTAACTGGAAGGCCTAGAAGGTCCTTTTAGTCTACCATAGATCTTCCTCAACCACCACCTGCCACCAGGGTTTCATCCTTGAATCTACCTGTTCTTTGTAGATAAGCCTCGAAATGTTTCCAGGCGAGATCATTAACTACGTCCCTATGCAAGACCGTAGTGCCGAAAATATCTCGACGTAGTCTTGCTCGTGACTCACATGTGACACTCCGTGCAGGTAGAGTCCTCCTCAATATTTAAGATAGAGAGGTAGCGCAGCTCTTGGTGCTCCCATTCGTCGAGTGCAGTCCTTATCTGCTGCCTCGTAATGCCTAAAGCTCGTTCTGGGCAGGCGGCTCCGAGTCTAGTAAACTCATTTGCCTTCTCGTTGTCTTCAATCCCACAATATCCCGGCACAAAAATCAAAATCACGTCGGTCTTTCTGTACGCGGCATAGCTCAAAAACTACTTATCCGATTGACTTCAAATTTTGGTTAAAAATCAAGGGTTATAAGGGGATAAAATGGTTACATTTTGGTAAAAATCAAATGTAGCGAAACAAAATGGCGGTCTAGTGAAATGTTAAAAAATTGTTACTAGAAAACTACTTACTCAATTTTTTTGAAATTTTGCACAAAAATCAAGTATTATGTACAAATCATCTGGTAAAATTTTGGTACGAATCCAAGACGGCGCTCTAGTGGAAGGTTAAAAAATTATTACTAAAAAGCTACTTATCCAGTTTACTTGAAATGTTGCACAAAAATCGAGTATTATGTTAAAATAATTCGGTTAAATGTTGGTATGAATCCAAGATGGCGAAACAAAATAGCGGCCTGGTAGAATGTTAAAAAATATTACTAAAAAACTACTTAAACAATTTACCTGAAATGTTGCTCAACAATTAAGTATTACATAGAAATCATGTGGTAAAATTTCGGGACAAATCCAAAGGGGCAAAACAAAATGGCGGCCTGATAGAATGTTGAAAAAATTATTATTAGAAAGCTTATCCAATTTACTTGCTATTTTGTACAAAAAGCAAGTATTACGTATAATCCAAGATGGCGAAACAAAATAGTGGCTTAATAGAATATAAAAAAAATCAGCCCGAAAAACCTACTTATTAGAGTGATTTCAAATTTTGTGGAAGAATTACGTGTGATATAGAAATGACCTGGTAAAATTGTGGTACGGATTCAAGATGGCGACCAAAAAAATTTTTTGTAATCTTGAAAAAAATCCTCTTCAAGGTTTTACATGGCTTCAAATTTTAGCGTTTCTATATGACCAAAAACATGTTTTATCAATTCGGTTTAAGCAATTTTACTCTTCATTTCTTTAGGCTGTGTCGGTTTTGATGAGTTTAAGTCGGTAGTTCTAAATTGCTTTTCTGAAGAACGTCATATAAAAAATAGTAAGCAAGCTAGATAAAAGGGTAACAAATGAAATTCAACAACTTTACGAACCCTACTCAGTTCTAACAAAATACACAATAATAGAGTATTTATACTACCAAACGAAATTATTGTAATAATAAAATACTGTCAGCTGAAAATGAATCAGCGGACGCATGGAAAAAATGCTTACCGTATAAACTTAAAAATGGTGATAGATCGATCACATTAATAATTCTGCTCTGGAATTTAATATATTTTTTTAATTGAAACAGAAACACCTAAAATGCTCATTCAGCAAGTAGTAGTAATTGTAGTAGTAGTAGGCGGTCTAGAGACATAACTGGAAGGCCTAGAAGGTCCTTTTAGTCTACCCCAGATCCTTCCTCAACCACCACCTGCCACCAGGGTTTCATCCTTGACTCTACCTGTTCTTTGCATATAAGCCTGGAAATGTTTCCAGGCGAGATCATTAACTACGTCCCTATGCAAGAACGTAGTGCCGAAAATATCTCGACGTAGTCTTGCTCGTGATTCACATGTGACACTCCGTGCAGGCAGAGTCCTCCTCAATATTTGAGATAAAGATGTAGCGCAGCTCTTGGTGCTCCCATTCGTCGAGTGCAGTCCTTATCTGCTGCCTAGTAATACCTAAAGCTCGTACTGGGCAGCAGCTCTGAGTCTAGTAAACTCATTTGCCTTCTCGTTACCTTCAACCTCACAATATCCCGGCACCCAAACCAACTTCACTGTTTTATCCTGCGGTCTGTCGGTCTGTCTGTACGCGGCTTAGCTCAGAAACTACTTATCCGATTGACTTCAAATTTTGTTTAAAAATCAAGGGTCATAAAGGAATAAAATGGTTACATTTTGGTAAAAATCAATGGCGGTCTAGTGAAATGTTAAAAAAATGTCACTAAAAAAAAAGCTTAACCAAATTTCTTGAAATTTTGTACAAAAATCAAGTATTATGTAAAAATCACCTGGTAAAATTTTGGTACGAATCCAAGATGGCGAAACAAAATGGCGTTCTGGTGGAAGGTTAAAAAGGTATTACTAAGAAACTACTTATCCAGTTTATTATTATTATTAATGTAAGGACGTAGCCGATGCACGCATCGGACAAGTGGCCCTTCAGAAACGTACACTACAGAATGCTAAACATTCCAAATGGTACGAATTCGCAAATAACTTCAAATAAATAAATAATGAAGTCAATAACTCTAAAAAAAAAGTCAAACAAAAGCATTTTTCAGATGAAAGATTTTCAATTGAAGTAAAATAATACATGAATAATAATAAAACTACACAACTACATAAACAAAAACGAACATCAATATGGGCCAAAAAAGTGCTTAGTCTGAAAATATCATATTCTGAGAAGTGACGATTGTAATTGTGAACTAGTCGGTCAGCAAATGCACTAAACTCATAATTTGTTCGGTGGTACCTTTCAACAGACAGCTGTGATTGTCTTGTTCTTCTAATAGGAACTAAAAACGGGACTGATCCAGCAGCAGTTCACAGTCAATCCCCCGTTGACCAATTTATGCAAAAAGACCAGAATTGCCTTTTTTACTTGCAATTTTGCACAAAAATCAAGTATTATGTTAAAATAATTCGGTAAAATGTTGGTATGAATCCAGGAGGGTGAAACAAAATGGCGGCCTAGTAGAATGTTAAAAAAAAAACTAAAAAACTACTTAAACAATTTACCTGAAATTTTGCTCAACAATCAAGTGTTAACATAGAAATCATGTGGTAAAATTTCGGTATACAAATCCAGGAGGGCCAAACCAAATGGCGGTTTATTAGGATATAAAAAAAATCAGCCCGAAAAATCTACTTATAGAGTGATTTCAAATGAAATGAACTGGTAAAATTGTGGTACGGATTCAAGATGGCCGAACAATGGCGACCAAAAAAAAATTTTTGTAATCATGAAAAAGTTCCCCTTCAAGGTTTTACATGGCTTCAAATTTTAGCGTCTCTATATGCCCAAAAATATGTTTTCTTAATTCCGTCGGTCTGTCTGTCGGTTTGTCTATCTATCAGTTTGGGACATAGCTAAAAAACAAAATGGCGGCTTAGTGAAACGTTAAAAAGATTATCCAAATTACTTCAAATTTGGCACGAAAATCAAGAGTTACGTAGAAATGAACTGGTAACATTTTGGTATGAATCAGAAATGGCGGCCTAACAAAATAGTTAAAGAATCAGCCTGAAAAAACTACTTTTTAAATTAATTTCAAATTTTATGCAAGCATTAAGTGTGACATAGGTATAAACTAGTAAAATTCTAATACGAATTGAAAATGGCGGAACAAAATGGTTATCAAATAAAATGTTTAAAGAATCACCGTACAATTTTTTTTTATTCAACAAAAATGTCATTAAAATTAAATGTGATATAAGAATAAACTGGTGCGAATTCAACATGATGGAACAGAATGGCGGTCTTAAAAAAATCAGTGTTAAAACTGCTTATATAAATGTTAAATTATGTCCAAAAATCAAGTGTGGCGTAGGTAGAAACTGGTAAAATATTGATAGGAATCCAATATGGTGACGCCCAATATAAATGTTTGAATAAACAGTATATGTATGTTTACTAAATGACTATATGCGAAACTAAATTAGGTCACACGTCACGATTCCTAGGAAAAAGAAAGATTCATAACAAGGTAAGTTCCGGGTAAAGGAAAATTACCGATTTTTTTAAGACAATACATTTCTATATTTCAAGTCTTTAAAAAAATTGAATTGAATCGGATTCATCCGACCAATTACAGTTCCAGATAGTATAATAGGTGATTGGCAGTTGCAAATAGATGGTTTTACGTTATTATTGCTTCCAGCTGGTCATGTTTTCAGAATCTTGTAATTTAAGTTTTTAACCATATGCTGTAGAGTAAATATCTAACTATGTGAATCTGAGGGGCCTTTCATATCCCCCCCCCCCAGGTTCCTATGGAGTTTTTTGCAGAGAATTTCATATAAATGTGTCTATGTTTACCTTCTTTCTTAAAACCAACTATTTCGAGTCAAATGTGCTGATTGCTCACTCTTTTATTGTTTTTAATTTTGAGAACTTTCCTGATGACTGAATAAAATAATTGTTTAATCTAAAATGAATATACAACACTAAAATTAACAAAAGGCGCTAAATACGTGTGACTTAAAATCAAATTACCTACAGAACCTGTTAAAATAACGAGCCAATTGAAGGACTGCATATAGGCCTGGGGTAATGAGTAAATTGATCCCTGTATTTCACAATAAGCAATAAATCATTCGCAACGCTTTAAATCTCTATGATTTTATTAGGAACAGTACAGTAGTTGATTATTATGACGTTCGCTTTCTGTCGTATTTAGTTAGTATTTATCGCCCATAAATGTAGTCGGGAACAAGTCGAGCCATTTGAATAGGTTTTGAAAAAAAAAAGTAAATTTACCTATTAGCATTTTGAATTATCGATTTATAGTTCGTTTGTTATGGTCCGGTTTCTTATATGTAATTTGCCAGCTGACGACCGCTGATCGGGAGTCGAGTTCTGCTCTGTAAACCATCTCCACAGGTAAATAGCGGATGGGGAGCTTAGAAAATGTCAAAAAAAATTCCAAACTTTTGCTATACATTTCGGAAAAGTTGTCGTATTTGCCTATGTTTGGCAGTTTCGAGGTTACAGTGACATTTCGTACTAAAACTGGTCATAATTTTGTAAAATAATTTTAATTATACAGTTTTGCTTAGTCAATGTAGGAATACCGTAGAACAGTTTGGATTAAATCGCAGCATGGTAATGTCACAATAATTATTGCCAATGTGTACCGGCCACCAAATGCAAGCCTTAATGAATTTCTTGCCTATTTCGAAGATACGCTACTCGAACTTTACACTCAATGTGACAAGATTATGTGCTTCGAAGACTTTAATATTAATATGCTTGATCATGATAGTCCCCGTGTAATACAATTAAATGAAAATATTTTAAGCACTTTCAAACTGAGTCAGCTAATTTCTGTGTGCAGGATGTGGGTGTCAGGGACGCAGGTCTCTCAGACCATCTGCTAGTATACATCGTTCTAGACTTTCGTTCACCAGTGCTAAATAATAATACCTTTAAGTACAGGGCTTTGCGACAAATTAATATGTCTTATTTTCAGGCCGACTTGGAGCCGCCCGTTGGAATAATATTTATAGCATAGATAATATCGATGAAAAAATTTCGTTTCTCACTGATACTATTTTGGAGCTCTTTGATAGACAAGCCCCATTGAGAACTGCTAACCGTTCAAATAAACCCCACTGTCCCTGGATGACTGGCAACATTAGATTTTTAAAAAACCTTAGAAATCAGGCTTTAAATCGATTTAGACGTATCAGACTTACCGAGCATTGGAACTATTATAAGCAGCTCCGAAATTTAGCGACTAATTCTATAAGAACTGAAAAAAAAGTTTATTTAAACAATAAATTTCACAATTGCAGTATCAAAGACAAATGGGCAGAATTAAAAAGATTAAATATTCTAAACAAATCTCATAAGAACATTCCCGAATAACTTCAAAACATAAATCAAATGAGCATATTTTTTACAGAATTAACAAAAAATCGTACTGGCCCCAAACAAGATTTAATCGATTTTTATAATAATAATCTCCTTTCAAGCATGTCATTTAATTTTAATACCATTTCAGAAGAACTGTTAGTCAACATTATTCTCAATATTAGGTCTAAGTCGTTCGGTGCAGATAACCTAAATATTTCCCTAATTTCCCTATTCTGTCCTATTATTATTCCATACATAACACACATTGTCAATTGTTATATTTTACAACAATATTTTCCAAAAAATAGGAAGTGAGCACATGTCATCCCACTAGCTAAAGTCAAAAACCCTACCGACTTTAGTCAACGTCAAGTCGATTTTCTTGTTACCTACGCTCTCCCAAATTCTCCTCAAATTTCTTCATATGTATCCAGTAATAATATCATCCCTTATAAACAATCTGGGTTCAGAACCGGGTACAATTGCGCCACTGCCTCCATCCGATATTGTAGATGATATTGTCAGAGCACAAGATTTTAACTAGGCAACTGTTCTCATTCTACTAGATTACACAAAAACTTTCGACTTGATTCATCATAATATATTGCTTTCTATTCTAAAATTTATTGGCTTTGGACAGTCGGCGGTGACAATGTTGGCGTCGTTCCTCTCGGACAGAAGCCGGAGGGTAATTCTGAATTGCAAACAATCCGATTTACTCAATATCACAGGGGGTGTTCCCCAAGGCAGCGTTCTCGGTCCTCTTCTGTACAGTATTTACACATTTAATTTCATGAAATCACTTCGTCACTGCAAGTACCACCTCTGTGCACACGATTCTCAAATTTACCTATCTTTTAACCCCAATCAAGCCGAAATAGGAAATAATCAAATCAACCGTGACTTACACTATCTTTCAGTAAATCCAATGAAGATTTTCTTAAGATTAACCCAAGTAAATCCGCAGCATTATTATTTTGTAACGAGACTGAACGCTTACGTCTTGAATCCACCATTAAAATCGAAATCGGCACCAAACCTGTTGCTTCTAAAAATCTCGGGCTTGTCATAGACAATAAACTAAAATTTAATGATCACGTAACTTCATGCCTTCAAAAAGCATTCTCAGTATTAAAACCTTAATTTGTACTCTCATCGACATGTACTTAATCAAAAAACCAAGACCTTGTTGTCCGACACTCTCATTTTGTCACAATTTAATCTCGCGGACAACGTTTATGGTCTTTTCCTTGATTTACAGGCTAAAAATCGGGTTCAAAAGGTACAAAATTCATGCATTCGTTTTATTTATGGCATTAGACGAAGGCAGAGGGTTTCACATAAACTGCCCGAATTGGGCTGGCTTAACATGCAACATCGTCGTATCTTACACTCTGTCTGCTTTTTTACAAAATTTTAAAATTTCACCGTCCTCTATATCTCGGATGTGCATAATTTAAATTTACGCCGACAGTATCTGCTATCAGTACCCTTACACAACAAAGAACAGTTTAAAAAAAAGTTATTCTTATCAAATTGCTAACTTAATCAACAAATCTAAAATAACCAGTACGTCACTGTCAGTTGCATCCTTTAAAAAATCCATGAAAAATAAATTGCTCGGCCAACAACTACAATAACAGCGGACCTCATTAAACAAAAAACTATTGTTTATTTTCTCGTCCATCTCCTCTCTACTTTGCATATGTCTAAAATAACTCTCTCACTTTCTGTCTCGTGCCTCAGTAGCATAGGGCTATTAACTTGGACGCGTACTTTCTTATGTATATATATATATATTTTTGTATAATCACCCTGCACTACTCTTTTTTTTTTTAGAAAACTTCAAACTAACTTTCTTTATGAAAATTAATAATAATTTTTTTTTTATAATTATTTGATAGGCTTCAACAGCCCCTTCGCTTGTGAAGGAAGCTGATAAGTGGCCTTTTATTTCTATTGTAGACGTCTATGTTTTTTTTTTTAATTTGTAATTTTCTTTTGGAATAATAAACGTGTTTATTATTATTATTATTATTATTATTATCAACTGGTAAAATTTTGGTACGAATCCAAGGCGGTACAAAATGGCGGCTTGATAAAATGTTTAAAAATTCAGGCTGAAAAACTATTTTCAAATTGTATGTCATAACTAATTGTAGTATAAAGATGAACGAGTAAAATTGTAGTACTTATTCAAGATGACGGAATAAAATGGCGGCCAAATAAAAAGTTTGTAATCGTGAAAAAATGTCCCTATATGTTTTATCAATTCCGTCGGTCCGCCGGCTGTCAGTCTACGTCAGTTCGCGGCATAGCTTAAAAACTACATATCAGATTGATTTCAAAATTTAGTCAAGAATTAAGAGTCATCTAGGGATGTCCTCATAATATTTTGGTTAGAACGCAATATGCCGGAACAAGATGGCGGCCTAGTGAAACGTTAAAAAATTATTACTAAAAAAAAACTAATTATCCATTTACCTCAAATTTTACACAAAGATCAATTGTTACACAGTCTACGTCAGTTCGCGGCATAGCTTAAAAACTACATATCAGATTGACTTCAAAATTTAGTCAAGAATTAAGAGTCATCTAGGGATGTCCTCATAATATTTTGGTTAGAACGCAATATGCCGGAACTAGTGAAACGTTAAAAAATTATTACTAAAAAAAAACTAATTATCCATTTACCTCAAATTTTACACAAAGATCAATTGTTACACAGGAATGAACTAGTAACATTTTGGTATAAATATAAGATGGCGAAACAAAATGACGGCCAAATAAAATACTTAAAAAATCAGCCTGAAAAAATACTTATTAAATTAATTTCAAATTTTGTGCAAGCTTTAAATGTGGCATAGAGATAAACTGGTAAAGTTGTATTACGAATTCAAGATGACAGAACAAAATGACGGCCAAATATAATTAAAAAAAAATTTATTCAAATATTGACATTAAATTTTAAAGAAACCTTTGATATAGGGATAAACTGGTACGAATTTAACATGACGTATAAAAATGGCCGTTTTTGTCAAATCTGTACGTATTGAATTTATTTTAAATTATGCCCAAAAATCAAGTGTTGTGGTATAGGTAGAAACTGGTAAAATATTGGTAGGAATCCAATATGGTGGAAAAAATATTCATTCACTTCACTATTCCTAAAAAAAAGAAAAAAATCATAAGCAGGGAAGTTCCGGGTAAGGGAAATTTACCGATTTTTGAATTTAATTTTAAATAGAAATGTTTTTTTTATGTTTACTTAAGTATTCTCTTTCCCATTTTATTGAGATCCTAAATGAGAATTTTAACGTTGTCAAAAAACAAAACAAAACTGACCTATTGGCTGCTTTTTGAAATGATATGATGTAGTATTATACAGAACCAATATAGGTATATCAGTGTAACCTGCTATTTTGGGCTCCCCCCTATATAGATTAAAATTCTTTGTTCCTATTTTATTTTATTCAATTTATTTTTGGGGTATAGAGAAGAAGGAACAATTTTGACGTCATGAAGGTTGACGATGGAACACTAGTGTCAAACATTTGAAGAAACAAACTTACAACGGCAAAAAATATCAAAATTTATAGGAAATTGTCTATATTCAAAAAAATTAATTAATATTTTATTATAAAAAAAAAATCGGTAAATTCGCCTTTACCCACAACTTCGCTCGTACAGAATTCTAACTTTATACAGTGTCCTTGAAAAACTTTGCATCATAGGGGATTTTTTTATTAGGCACTTTTGCGAAAATTTAGCATGGGTCACGTGACTCGTGTTACCTATCAAAATTGACATTCATATATGAAAATTGCAGAAAAACGGCTTATTTGTTAAAATATGAAAAGATTTTATTAAGAAAAATTGTTTGTTTTTAGGTTTAAATGCATATACCGAAATTCGGTATACATATGTAAAACTAAAAAATAAACAACTTTTATTAAAACACTTTATGTTTTAGGAAATAAGCCCTTTTTAAATAGTCTTAAATAGCCTAATAAAAAAATATCCCGTATGATGCGAACTTTATCAAGGACACTGTATACGATTATAATTATTTAGTGAAAACTTTATACAAATCCAAGAAACTGCAATTTATTTCAGTTTCTTTTTAAGTTATTACCTGTATGTAATGGAATTCTGTACGAGGGAAGAATTGTGGGTAAAGGCAAATTTACTGAATTTTTAAAATTGTTTTTACGTTATTATTATTTATTGTTTATAACTTTATTTACGTAGTCTATAAAGATAAATTATAGAACGAAAGGTTTCACGGCTGTGGTCAATTAAGAAATCATGGTCCTTGGAATTTAGACCGTGTCCAATTGGGGAGTAAAAATCCCTGAAGATGTCTCGTGTAATTGAAGGCGAAACGTCGGAGAGTAATTTGACAAGGTCTAATCCCAAGAACCATTATTTCTTAAAAGATAAATTATGTAATTTTCCATTTTCCTTCATACAAACAAGGTATTATGAATATTTAAACATTATATTAGGTCGCCATTTTGTTTTATGTTCCTATATAGAATTAGCACTAACCTAAAGTTTATCCCAGTCTGTGACTTAATTCTTGTGGAAAATTTGAGGTCCATTCGATAAGTAGGTTTTTAAAAACAAAGATCTGCAAAAATCTTCGATGGTGATTTTTTCACGATTACAATACTTCCCTCTTAAAAAAGGATATTCTAAAGACGAAGTACTCATAAAGCAGAATCAATTGTACTTGTTTTCATACTAAAAGCAACCAGCTAATTGCTTCCAACAGATCTGCTGGCTCCAGGTTTAGAATTCTTTCTTACAAAGTATTAACATTCACAACTTAAGGATGTGTTTATTTTATTGTACTGAATTTTTGGTATTTGAAATAATTTTTAATACCCGAATAACTTTAATTCACAATCTATAAGTGCAATTTGATACCTCAATACGTAATATGAGACCATCATAGCTTAACAACATAAATTAGGGTCAGGGGCGTGCAGTCCGTGGAAGCAAGGGAAACAGTGCTTCCCCAAAAAAAATTACAAAACATCTTCTAAAATGTAATTTTTGAAATAGGAAACCAGGAAATTTAGTTTATATTCAAATTGCTAAAATATTATCTTTATCAAACCCATAATAAATGCGGCCTTGACTCCGACCGAGCGACAATAGAAAATGGAATAGAACCTATGCGGGTCGCTAGCTTCTCTGCAGCCAAGTCCTGTATGCTTGATTTCCTGTGAATCGAGCCAGAGGTTATCGAACTTTCCACCGGCTGTTTGCAATTTTTGCATTTCATTCGCGTGCTTTAAGTGGGAGCAGAAGCTATCGTTGGAGTAGGTTCTTTGTTTGAACGGCTATCCGTGTGTTGTGTGATGCGTACGTCGCCTCGTGCATGGTGCGATATGAAAGACAATAATATGGACGTGGATATGCAAATACCGTCAATTTCGGCTGTCGGTAATAACGTTGAAAATGTTGGAGAATTTAGTAGGAAAAGTGTGTGTGAATGTGTGGTGTGTGTCTTAATAATAAAGGGATTTTCAACGTTAAACTTCGCTGATAAGCCTCAAATAATTTCTAAAGGAAGGGCAAAATCGCCTATGAAAAATTTAACCCCAAAAATAAAAAACTGTATTAGACATTTTTATCCGGAAAAACAATACGAACGATTTAAATGGCTAACAGGGTGTGAATATATAAGTAAATTATTTTGTTGGCCATGTTTACTTTTTGAAGATGAAAAAGGTCCCTGGAATAAAACTGGTTTTTCCGATTTAAACAATTTCCGTAAAACTGTAAAAAAGCACATTATGTCCAGAGCGCATTTGCAGGCCGTCATAAAAGAAAAAGTCTTCGGCAAAGCCAGAGTTGAACACTCCCTTAATAAACAGTTGGAAATTAGTCACAGCCAACACAATGAACTAGTCGACAAAAATAGGCAAATATTAAGAACACTTATCGATGTTGTTTGTTTTCTCGGCCAACACGAATTGGGATTTAGAGGTCATGACGAAACAAGGGTTTCTTCAAATAGAGGAAATGTTCAAGGTTTACTTAGTTTAATGGCTAAATATGATGATTGCTTAAAAAATCGTTTAGAGCAGTCTAGCGTTTTTCGCGGAACGTCGAATCGAATCCAGAATGATTTCATTTCCGCTGTTGCAACCATTATTCTAAAAAGAATTAAGCAGGAGATTGGCGAGGCGCGTTTCATTGCTATTGTTCTGGACGAAACAACTGATATCACTAATTTTGGCCAATTATCTATAGTAATACGCTACGTTAAAACAGACGGAAGTATTCAAGAGCGATTTTTAGGTTTTAAGGATGTGTCCGAAAATCGTAGAGCTGCATTATATACCGTAGTTTATAACGTTACTAAAGAAATTAATGGAGAGAAAAAATTAGTTGCTCAAAGCTATGATGGAGCTGCAGTGATGGCAGGACAATTAGGGGGTCTGCAAGCTAAAGTTCGAGAAACTTTCTCAAGTGCTGTGTTTATCCATTGTTTTTCTCATAAATTAAATTTAGTTTTATCCCAGTCCATCAATCACATTAAAGAGTGTAAAGTATTTTTCGTTACTTTAAGTGGCATGGCTGCTTTTTTTCCAAGCCAACAAAACGTACACAAGCTTTGGACTCCATTGTCCATAAACGATTGCTCAAAGTAGCTCCTACTAGAAGGAACTATAATGGAAGACTTGTGTTAACAGTATTTGAAAATCATGAATCACTGATTGAAGTGTTTGAGAATATAATAGAAAATAATGAAACGTGGGACTCAGAAGCAATAAATAGTTCGAGGGGGTTTTTGTACTCTTTGAAACGAGATTTTAATTTTAATTATTTTTCAAAACTTAAACGTATAAAAAATTTCGTGAGAAATTCAACGGGGTAGGAGAGACTTTCGCATACATCGCTGTTGTCCATTGAAAATAAACTTCTCCAAAATATGTCGGAGCATCGACGTTTTTATGATGACATCATTGACGAATTTGCAAAAAATGATCGAAGAATCGAATTACATTACAAATAGGTAAGTTTCTAAAAATTGCTTCCCTTTCTTAAAATTTCACCGCACGCCCCTGATTAAGGTTAATAGTTAGATGGGTGACCGTATTCCGTCTTCCTATGAGCTGTTAATATTTAGGAAGTAGTTGTAATGATTTAGTAACGTCTGTAGTAGTGCTACTAAAAAGTATCGTAAAAAAGATACATTTTTTGGTAATACGACTATGCAGACGAAGTTTGCACAACACGAAGTTATCTTTACGTATCTGCGAACGCAAATAGTTAACTTATTCAAAAAAATGTTACTATTTTTGCTCACCTTTTAAATGAAGCAGGAAACGAATTACCTGAACAGCCCCAACCGAGGTGATGTCCTCAACCGTTTAACATTTAACCTATCTTAAAAACACAGCGGACAGGTTAGGTCACACCAGGTATCCTTCAGATAAAAGGGATGCTGTGAAAGGGTGACTCTTTTATGTTTTAATACACTTTAGCTCAGGTGCTTGTATCATTATAATATACATCAAGTGGGGTTAATGTCGTGATTAAGTGCAAGCTCAGTTAATGAAGATATCTAATAATTTAAATTGTTAAAAGAGATGATTTATTGAATGAGAGAAAGTTGAACAAGGGTTAAGTTCACGTGTTCGTGTATCATTTTTTAATAGATTTTTTATTCGTTAATCAGTTTCTTTTCGAGGAATCTGATGCTGATTTAACTGTACTTGACACTGAAATTCTTCCAGTATCTGTGGAGATGAGGTAAATTCGTTATGTTTCTGTCCATTATACATTTTCTGTAGGTTTAAGGTTAAGTGATCTAGTCGGTGTCTCTAGTTCTTCGTGTTCACTATTCTTGATTCCATGCCCCTGTTCGCTCCAACCTCCCGCAGCCATGCCGTACGTCCTCCGTCAAACTCGCTTAATTGAAAAAAAGTCAGTAAATTTGCTTTACCCGTAACTTGCATCGTTATGAATATTTCGTTTTATTAGGAATAGTAAAGTGTGACCCAATTTAGTTCCGCACGTAGTCATTTAGTAACACAATGACATATACATATACCGCTTTTTCAAACATTTCTCTTGGGCGCCATTTTGTTCCACCATATTGAATTCGTGCCAATTTTACCAGTTTCTACCTACGCCATACTTGATTTTTGAACCTAATTTAAAATAAATTGAATAAGTAGTTTTATATATATATATATATATATATATATATATATATATATATATATATATATATATATATATATATATATATATATATATATATATATATATATATATAGTTTGAACCAGGGGCGTGCGGTGAAATTTTAAGAAAGGGAAGCAATTTTTAGAAACTTTCCTATTTGTAATGTAATTCGATTCTTCGATCATTTTTTGCAAATTCGTCAATGACGTTATCATAAAAACGTCGATGCTCCGACATATTTTGGAGAAGTTTATTTTAAATGGACAACAGCGATGTATTCGAAAGTCTCTCCGGCCCCGTTGAATTTCTCACGAAATTTTTTATATGTTTAAGTGTTGAAAAATTGCGTTATACTGATGAACTTGTGACAGGTATTGTCAATACTAATTCATACAATTTCGACACTTCGGTGTAGGCATCTTCCAGCTCCTTGTCTTTTAAAGATTGCATTAGTTCCTTAGTGTTATTTTTTGCGCTAATGTCATCAGTTTCGTAAATCATTTTTAGTTCAGATCGCAGTAACACTTGGTCGAAGAACTGGCCATAATGGAGAAGAAGAGATTTAAACACATCTTCTGGAAAAATTTTTCCTCTGCAATTTTGATGCATTTAAGCATCATAATTGCAGAACTCGAGAAATTTAAAATCATTTAAACCGTTAAATCTATAGTTTATTTGTTGCTGAATTTGATCGATTATTTCATAAAAAAGGCGTTTTCTCCCAAAATAGGTCAAAGTCATCTCTTTTTTGGCTTAACATGGACTTAAAATCATCCACTTTTTTTAGGCAAAAAGAAATATCATTTGTTTTAGTTTGTAATACATTAAAAACATTGTTGGAAATATTTCTGAAAATATGTTCAACAAATAATTAAAATTAAAATCTCGTTTCAAACAGTCCAAAAACTCCCTCGAACTATTTATTGCTTCTGAGTCCCACGTTTCATTATTTTCTATTATGCTCTCAAATAGTTCAATCAGTTATTCACGATTTTCAGATACTGTTAACACAAGTCTTCCATTATGGTTCCACCTAGTAGGAGCTACTTTGGGCAATCGTTTGTGGACAATAGAGTCCAAAGCTTGTGTACGTTTTGTTGACTTGGAAAAAAAACAGCCATGCCACTTAAAGTAACGAAAAATACTTTACACTGTTTAATGTGATTGATGGACTGGGATAAAACTAAATTTAATTTATGAGCAAAACAATGGACAAACACAGCACTTGGGAAAGTTTCTCGAACTTTAGCTTGCAGACCCCCTAATTGTCCTGCCATCACTGCAGCTCCATCGTAGCTTTGAGCAACTAATTTTTTCTCTCCATTAATTTCTTTAGTAACGTTATAAACTACGGTATATAATGCATCTGCTGTACGATTTTCGGACACATTCTTAAAACCTAAAAATCGCTCTTGAATACTTCCATCTGTTTTAACGTAGCGTATTACTATAGATAATTTGCTAAAATTAGTGATATAAGTTGTTTCGTCCAGAACAATAGCAATGAACCGCGCTTCGCCAATCTCCTGCTTAATTCTTTTTAGAATAACGGTTGCAACAGCCGAAATTAAATCATTCTGGATTCGATTCGACGTTCCGCGAAAAACGCTAGACTGCTCTAAATGATTTTTTAAGCAATCATATTTAGCCATTAAACTAAGTAAATCTTAAAAATTTCCTCTATTTGAAGAAACCCTTGTTTCGTCATGACCTCTATCCCAATTAATATTTGCTATTTTTATCGACTAGTTCATTGTGTTGGCTGTGGCTAATTTCCAACTGTTTATTAAGGGTGTGTTCAATTCTGGTTTTGCCGAAGACTTTTTCTTTTATGACGGCCTGTAAATGCGTTTTGGACATAATGTGTTTTTTTACAGCTTTATGGAAATTGTTTAAATCGGAAAAACCAGTTTTATTCCAGAGACCTTTTCCATTTTCAAAAAGTAAACATGGCCAACAAAATAATTTACTTATATTTTCACACCCTGTTAGCCATTTAAATTGTTCGTTTTGTTTTTCCGGATAAAAATATCTAAAACAGTTTTTCATTTTTGTGGTTAAATTTTTCATAGGCGGTTTTGCCCTTCCTTTGGAAATTATTTGAAGCTTATCAGCGAAGATTAATGTTGAAAATCACTTTATTATTAAGACACACACCACACATTCACACACACTCTTCTTACTAAATTCTCCAACATTTTCAACGTTATTACCGACAGCCGAAGTTGACGGTATTTGCATATCCACGTCCGTATTATTGTCTTCCATATCGCACCATGCACGACGCGACGTCCGTATCACACAACACACGGATAGCCGTTCAAACATAGAACCTACTCCAACGATAGCTTCCGCCAGCACTTAAAGCACGCGACTGAAATGCAAAAATTGCAAACAGCCGGTGGAAAGTTCAATAACCCCTAGCTCGATTGACAGGAAATCAAGCATACAGGACCTGGCTGCAGAGAAGCTAGCGGCCCGCATAGGTTCTATTCGGTATTCTATTGTGGCTGGGTCGGAGTTAAGGCCGCATTTATTATGGGCTTGATAATTAAGATAATATTTTAGCATTTTTAATATAAACTAAGTTAATTGTTTCCTATTTCAAAAATTACGTTTTAGAAGATGTTTTGTAATTTTTTTTGGGGAAGCACTGCTTCCCTTGCTTCCATGGACTGCACGCCCCTGCTTTGAACACGGCTGATGTGATGTATTCTTTAGCATCTGAAATTGCTTATGCCCTAAACAATAATAAAAAAACTATAGCGGTATTTATAGATCTTTCGAGAGCATGTGATTGCAGTATCTCATCAACAGCTCCTTGATGTTTTGTCACACTAAAGGATTCGGGGGTGTGTTAGATCTCTTTGCAAACTATTTCTCATTCATAAAGCAATATTTGAGATTAAAATAAGTGCTAAGTAATCCCCTAAAAGTAAGGGTCGGAGTCCCCCAGGGTACTATCTTGGGACCCATACTATTCTTAATATACATAAACTCTATGAGGAAAGTAAAAATCGTTGTCTTCGACTCCTAGGCATTGTTTCCAAACTGAAAAACTCTTAAACTGTTACAAACTAAACACCTTTCGAGGGTATAAATAATATATATGGTATAAAAAAATAGAAATGCTCTGGACGAATAAAGTTTAAAATTTACTAAATTCCTTAACCTATACTAGCTTAGAATAACATCTGCAAAATATTTTTTTATTAAAACAACAAATACTGGTTGTTTGCCAATTTCCACTTTACTTAGTATCTACAGTACTGGCCATAATTATGGCATCAATTAATTTTTTATGTAAAAGATATAAATGAGTAATATATTTTTTTAACGTTTTCAGGAAGCTATTTCATCCTCCTTGAACTACACTGTTTAGCAGAAAAAAAATTGTTTATATCCAAAATGATAAAAGAAGGAGTTTAACTTGTATCATCTATTTTAAAAAAAGCTAAATGCTTTTGAAATACTTTTTTTTTTTCGTTTTCAAGGCACAGTTTTATTTCTCTAGGGCTACAGTGTATCGTTAAAAAAATGTTTTTATTAACAAATAGATAAAAGTTGACGTGTTTCACTGTTTTACAAATATTTTACTTCCCTCGTAAAAAGGAAGTATTGTAATCGTGAAAAACTCACCCTCCGAGATTTTTTCAAATCTTTACATTTCAAGGTCCCTAGAAGCCGAAAAACGTGTTTTTTTTTAATTCCGTCGGTCTGTCTGTCTGTCGGTCTGTATGTTCACGGAAAACCTAAAAAACTACTTACCCGACTGAATTCAGATTTTGGTCACAAATTAAGGGTTATATGGGGATGACCTGGTAACATTTTGATAAAAATCAAGTATGACGGAACAAAATGGCGGCAAAGTGAAATGTTAAAAAAATTATTACTTAAAAACTACTTGTGCAATTTACCCCAAATTTTGCACAAAAATTAAATATTATGTAGGGATCAACTGGTAAAATTTTGGTATGAATCCAAGATGGCGAAACAAAATAGCGGCTTAATAAAATATTTAAAAAATCAGCCCGAAAAAACTACCTAATGGATTAAAATTTTGTGCAATAACTAAGTTTGGTATAGAGATAAACTTGTAAAATTATGGGACGAATTCAAGATGCTGAAACAAAATGGCGGCCAAATAAAATTATTTTTTGAAAAAAACCACCCTCTCAGGTTTTACATTACAAATTATATTTTATCAATTTCGTCGGTCTGTATGTCTATCAGTCTGGCTGTCAGTTCACATCAGTTTAAAAACCACTTACCAAATTGACCTGAAATTTTGGTCAAAAATTGAAGGTCATATAGGGATGACCTGGTAATATTTTGATAAAAAATCCAATATACCGGAACAAAATGGTGACTTAATGAAACGTTAGAAAATTATTACTAAAAAACTAATTAATTTGTTTACATTAAATTTCGCACAAAAATTAAGTGTTAGTTAGGAATGAACTAATAATATTTTGGTAGTATGGTATTTAAGTATTATGTAGGGATCAACTGGTATGAATCCAAGGTGGCAAAACAAAATGGCGCCCTAGTAAAATATTTAAAATATCAGGATGAAAGAACTAATTATTAGAATAATTTCAATTATTTTCAATCTTGCAAGCATTAAGTGTGATTAGAGATAAACTGGTAAAGTTGTGGTGCGAATTCAAGAAACAAAATGGCGGCCAAATAAAATGTTTAAAAAGCAAGGTAAAAAAAATCTTTTTGAATTAATTGACTTTTAATATTGCAGAAAAATTAAATATGATATAAGGACAAACTGGTGGATATCCAATATGGTGGAACAAAATGACACCCAATATAAATGTTTGAAAAGACAGTACATGTCTTACTAAATGGCTATGTATTAAATTAAATTAGGTCACACTTCACTAATTCTAATAAAAGGAAAAATTCATAACGAGGGAAGGTCTGGATAAAGCAAATTTACCGATTTTTTTTTATTTGTTTTTAAGGAGCCTCCTCATCGTATACTTTGTATAGTGCAAAAAATTATTTTATGTATAAAAAAATATAATAAATTTGACGTTTTTCGAAATATTCTATTATTTTTTTTAAATGTATAATGGAAAAAATGAAGAGTATAAAGCCAATAAATTGCCGTTTAAAAATAAAAGATAGTTCAAAAATCGTATAAGATAGAACTTTTATTAAAGAACAGCATGCCTAAGTTTATTTGTTGACCGGTTTAATTTGTGTTATAAGTAGGTTTTGTGCGGGCACTTTGTTCCGTCAAGATTAAGGCCAGTTCAACAACGTGACTGCACACAAAGAATTTTAAAACATCTGCTAAGGCGAAAACAAAACTATCCAAGACAGGTTAAAGAACCACCAAACTATAAACACTAAAAGGGGCTCAGATTTTAGATTTTACGACCCTTTGGCTTCACGCAGTCCGTTTTCAGACATTCATATACCTGTAACGGATTTTTTTTCAGCTCAAGGGTTATTAACATATGATTTAATAAATTGCTTCGTCGTCTAGCGGCTACCTTTTGAAAGCCGATATTTTTTCAAATGGGGTGGTTATAGCAATAATAATTCCGGAATTTTCGCGATTATCAACAGAATAGAACAGTTATTATTTATGTAAAGGACTGCATGTCCAATAGCTATTAAGTCTATGTTGACGTACTGACCAACATTGAGGAAAAATTTAAAAAACAGATTTTGAAGTTGCTCAGGTAAAGTTAGTAAAAGAAATTAAAAAAAATGTCCAGAATTCCATTTGTGTCTCTATGTGTAATTTTGATCATAAGTTATTTATAAACATTTGATTTTGTCAAATTGTTTCTGTTTTTAGAAACAATTTGTCATTTTTTTCTGCCTATTATTTATCAAATTTTTAATTCTCATTACTACTAAAATACATAATTTCTAGAACATTGTTTTCTCTGTTAATAGTTTAGTAAAGACTTAAAAAATTATCACTAAAAAAGAAATTATCCAATTTACCTCAAATTTTACACAAAAATTAAGTGTTACATAGAAATCAACCTGTAATATTTTGGTATTATTCCAAGACAGCAAAACAAGCCTAATAAATTATTTTAAAAATCAGCCAAAAAAACTACTTTGTAAAAAATTTGCAATTTTGAGCAAGCATTAAGTGTGATATAGAGATAAAATGGTAAAACTGTGGTACGAATTCAAAATGGCTAAACAAAATTCCTGCCAAATAAAATTTCGACAAAAACCATTGTAAAAAAAGTCTTATTCACTTGACTTCAAAGTTTGCAGCAATATTAAATGTAATACAGGAATTAACACCCTCCGAGATCTTTTTGTTTTAGGGTTCCTAGATACCGAAAAACATGTTTTCTCAATTCCGTCTGTCTGTCTGTCGGTTTAATTCCATTAAAAATTAACTGATCAAGAAATATACGGGATATATATTAATGGCACCGATGAATATAAAGCGTCAGGTAAACTTTTTAGTCCAAGAATTTATGTGCAACGCAAGAAAACTCCTAAATATCTTGACTTGTTAACACGAAAAAGGGCTTCGAAATAATAACAAATTTTGCGTGGAACGTTGCAAATGGCGTTTAGTGTATTTAAAGTATACTAGCTGGCCCGGCAGACCTTGTTCTGCCTTTTCCGTTAGATGGCGCGATGAGTTTCCAGTGGAATTACAAGGGCGCATTCACCACATCGTCCAGAAATGTTATTGCAGAAAGGTATATTAGTTTTATAGAAAAAAATACGCAATAAATCAATACAAAAAATAGTATTGAAAGGTCTCGGTAACCAGACGATCATTTACAAAAAAAAAAACATTTAAATTAGTGCAGTACGTATGTTCACAATTACGCTGGTTATTATCACTAGATTGATTATGAATTTTAATGATTTTGTTATCAGGTCGATCCGCCATTGAGACAGAAAAGCCAAAATTATTGATCAATGATATTGGTCGGTAATTCTGTACTTCTTGTCTATTACCCGCTTTAAAAATTGGGATTATAATAGATGTTTTCCAATCCAAACGGATTTTAAAATTTTCAAAATAAAAATTAAGTAAAATTGTGTATATTTTTGATAATGTTTGCGGTTATACCGTCTTTCCCTGGAACAGAGTCGTTTTTGAAAATAGAGATGTGATTGATGAATTCCTCTTCTTGAATAGGGTTAAGAAAAAAAAATATTTGTTAAAATATCACACTTATCAAATAAATTAACGTTTATATCCCCAGAAAATATTTCTATATGTGTTTTATGACAGTTTGTAAAATATTCGTTAGATCCTCTAAGAAAAAATGTATATTTGTTGAGGGTGGTCTATATATAGCTGTTAAACCAATTGATTTTTTATTTTATATAAACTCTACTACTAAACTTTCTAAATTTTGAGGTTGTGGATGGTAATCATTATCTTTGGTGTAGCCCTATAAAAATGTATCACGTACGGTCAGGTGACCTGGGGGCTCAGTTTATTGGTTTTCCCTCCCTATCCACCAAATTTATAACACAAAGGTTGGCGAGTTGAGAGCGAAATGTGAGGTGCGCCATCCTGCTGGAAGTACATATTGTTACCGTTAGCTTCATATTCCTGATCAAAGTCAAAGTCAAACATAGCTTTAATATCAAAAGATAAAATCTCATTGACAAAGCAGAAATTATTATAAAAAATACAATCTAATTATAGTGTTGTTACAAGTATCAAATATACAATTATTGTTACATATAGGAATAATATTTACAAATACGCTCTAAAAAACACTTAAAATTAAAATTAATTCTGGATGTAATAAACAGGACATGTACAAAAATTTTAAAAATATGTTTTAATTGAAATCTTAGTGTTAGAGTTTCAAATATTGTAAGTTATTAAAACAAATATAGAGAGACAAACAGTACTATTATTACAATGAATCGTTAAAAAATGCCGTCTCTAAATAATAAGCCCGATTTAATAACATAATTTTGACTTCCTTCTTAAACTTTTTACAACAATCAATTTTTCTTACCTGCTTCGGAAGGTGATTAAATATTTTCTTCCCATTATATATTATAGAATTTTTAACTAAAGTGGAAGTTGGTATAGGAAGTGCTGCTATGTGGGTATTACGAGTCATGTAAGCTGATGAAGTCTGAATTTTCTCTCTAAATTTTTTAAAATAAAAATCAGGCAGGACAGATGCATGGAAGTGTCAATAATTTATTAAATAATGATTTACGAGAGTCTCTTGGTTTCACTCGTAACTCTTGCTCACGAACTTGCTGAAAAATCTGGCTTAGTGTTTTAAACATATAGATTGTAGTAATTTATATGTACAGGGTTTTTTTTTATATATTGCCACCCCCCTTATCTTTTTTATTTGACATTTTAGAAAAATGTGTCCCAAATAAAAGTTTAATAGTTTCAAATGAATTTTTATGAAAACATTTTTTTTCATATACAGGGTGTTACAGAAAGTCTGGGCGTGGTCCAAGTTTCTTATTTCAAATAGGTACCCCATTTTTTTATTGAATTTTCGGATTCTCCTGAGAATTTTACACATTTTTTATAAGGGATATTCTATACTTAAATCTAAAGCCTAAAGAGATATTGTTATTTTTTGAAAACTATTATGTAAAACAGGTAAACATTTTTCTGGTCGTAAACTGGTCATTGACGGTGATCTGTCGTTCTGTCAATTCATTGAAAAGATGCATTACACTGACGAAGAAAGATGTGATATTCTTCGCATTTTCTACAAGAATAATAATAATGCTTGCGCGGCAAGAAGAGAATATCAGCGGCTTTTCCCCATGCGAGCTATTCCATCTCGAAAAACTTTCAAAAATATTGAACTTGGCTTTCGAAATCGAATGACTGTTAAAAGAAAAAAACGTACTGCGGTTATTAATGAGGAGGAGGAATTAAATATTTTATTATTTTTTCAAGGTAGGTTAATAGAAATTACCCACAGGATATAAAGTAACTTACGCAAATATTATTTATTTTCAGAAAATCCAAATGCAGCCTTAAAAGACGCATCAATTTTTTTTAATAAATCTATTTTCAAAATTTATTCGACATTAAAAAAGCATGGATATTTCCCATACAAAATTTTACCCGTCCAGAAATTAACTGAAGATCAGAAAAACCAACGAACCATGTTTTGCCAGGAAATGTTGCTGATGAAAGATGAAGATAACAATATTTTTCAAAAAGTTTTATGGTCAGATGAATGCGCCTTTAGTACTGCCGGGATTCACAACCGGAAAAATGTTAGATTTTGGGCAACGGAAAACCCTCGGGCCATGCGTGAAATTAAAACCCAAGGTCGGAAAACTTTAAATGTGTGGTGCGGGCTCCTTCACAACAAAATTATTGGACCGATTTTCATTGATGGATCTTTAAATGGAGAAAAATATCTAAATTTATTAAATAATGATCTGGAACCTATTTTGGATGACTTACCCCTCCGTCAATACAACCAAATTATTTGGCAACAAGATGGAGCCCCACCACACAATGTTTTTGCGGTCCTAAATTTTTTAAATCAAAATTTTGAAACGTGGATTGGTCGGACTGGACCGATTCGGTGGCCGCCCAATAGTCCCGACTTAACACCTCTTGACTCTTTTCTGTGGGGATTTTTGCAGAATAAAATATATGAAACTCCCACGGAAGATATAGAGGTGTTAAGAAGGAGAATAATTGAAGCCATTGAGGATTTAAACAATAATCATGCACAATTCATTATTAATGCGATTAATAAAATCGAAGCAGATTATACAAATTGTATTGAAATGAATGGTGGACATATTCAGCAATTATAATATTTATATTTCATTTCATTATTGAATTATTTGATAATATGTAGTTTTTTGTAATAAACACAGCGTCAAAAAACTTGGACCCCTTCATAAGACGCAATGCAAAAATGCTCTGTTTCAAGACCTTGTATCTTGAGTAATAAATGATCCAACCATGTGATTAAAAAAAGTGTATGTTAACGAATAGCAGGGCTGCCACTTTTAGCCACATGAAATATTCTATTGTAATTAGAACGCTCTACAGAGTGTTTAAAAGTTTCTCAACACAGGACCTAATGCAAATTAAATGGGAGGTCTGGCTAAAAAAAATTAAACTCTCCTTATTAGCTTGCTGATTACAATATCATGGCTCAGTTAACTAAAAGTGGTAGTCCCGCTATTCGTTGACATAATCATTTTTCAATCACTTCGTTGGTTCATTTATTACTGAAGATACGCGGTCTTGAGGAAAGCTTATTTGCATTGCGACTTATGAAGGGGTCCAAGTTTTTTGACGCTGTGTGTAGTTTTTAAAATATTCTTTTCTGTTTTCGTTAATATTATACATATATTTTTTAAAAACATGTGTTGCCTTAATTAGATTCATATGCATATTTCCAAAATTCGATGTTTTTGGAATACCCCGTAGAAGGAAAAAAATCCACGTCTGATATTTCAAAAAATGTTTGTTTAGATGGCGATTCGTTGGAAGATGGTGATTTCTGTTCTGGTTGCCTGTGTATTTTCGTTATTCTCATAAGCTATGCGAAGGTTGTCGGATTTTTCCTCATCGGAAATGTGACATTTTATCCAGAAATTGACAGAAAGTCTACCAAACAGTAAAACAGTCACCGTCAATGACCAGTTTACGACCAGAAAAATGTTTACCTGTTTTACATAATAGTTTTCAAAAAATAACAATATCTCTTTAGGCTTTAGATTTAAGTATAGAATATCCCTTATAAAAAATGTGTAAAATTCTCAGGAGAATCCGAAAATTCAATAAAAAAATGGTGTACCTATTTGAAATAAGAAACTTGGACCACGCCCAGACTTTCTGTAACACCCTGTATATGAAAAAAAATGTTTTCATAAAAATTCATTTGAAACCATTAAACTTTTATTTGGGACACATTTTTCTAAAATGTCAAATAAAAAAGATAAGGGGGGTGGCAATATATAAAAAAAAACCCTGTACCTATTTAAGAATTGTGTCACAATCTTTATGACAGAATTAAGAAACATTTAATAATAAGTCATTGTTGGTAAGCCTAGTATATTAATAATGAAGAAGAAAGGACTTATTTATTATGTCATGTTTTTTCAAAACACCTTTTGTACATTAGAAGCAATACGTTAAAAACTACATACCCAACCGTACAACCTTGTATTTACCATTTTGCTTCCCTCGTAAAAGGGAAGGACTTTAATCGTGAAAGAATTTCGAGATTTTTTCAGATCTGTTTTGTTTGAGTATCCCTAAATGCCGAAAAACATGTTTTCTCATTTGCGTCGGTCTGTCGGTTTGTCTGTTCGCGACATAGCTGAAAAACTACTTACCCGTTGACTTCAAATTTTGGTCAAAAATTAAGCCTTATATGGGGATGATCTGGTAACATTTTGGTAAAAATCCAATGTGGTGAAACAAAATGGCGGTTTAGTGAAGTGTTTAAAAAAGTTATTACTAAAAAACTGCTTATCCAATTTATCGCAAATTTTGCACAAAAATCAAGTATTATGTAGGAATTAACTGGTAAAAAATGTTGGTACGAATCCAAGATGGGGAAACAAAATGGTGGCTTAATAAAATATTTAAAAATTCAGCCGGAAAAAACTACTTAATCGATTGATTTCAAATTGTGTGTTAAAACTAATTGTGGTATAGACATAAACTATTCGAATTCGAAAATGACGGCCAAATAAAATGTTTGTAATCGTGAAAAAATCACCTTCTTAACTTAACATAGCTTCACGTTTTAGCATTCCTAGATGCCAAGAAATATGTTTTTTCGATTCCCTCTGTCAGTCTGTCTGACAGTTCGCGGCATAGTTTAAGATATACTTACCACATTGACTTTAAATTTTAGTCAAAAATTAAGGGTCGTCGTGGGGATGACGTGGTAATATTTTAGTAAAAATCCAATATGTCCGAACAAGATGGCGGCCTAGTGAAACGTTAAATAAATTATTACTAATAAAACTAATTATCCAGTATATTTATGGAATGATTTTAAATAATGCCCACAAATCAAGTGTGACATAGGTAGATACTGGTAAACTATTGCTAGAAATGCAATATGATGGAACAAAATGGCACCCAATACAAATGTTTAAAAAGACACTACATATTTGTTACTAAATGACCATGTACTGAACTAAATTGGGTTAATTTATGTTTATCATTAGAACTGATACTTGTATGATAAATTAAATCACAATAATCAAGGCCACTTAGAATTAAAGAATCAACAAGTTTTAGTTTAGTGTTAGTATTTAAAAAACCTTTAAAATTGTATAAAATGTTTAGTTTAAAATATGCATTTTTAACGATTTTTTTATGATCATTAAAATTTAAATTTTGATCAAAAATAACACCAAGATCTCTCATTGAAGTAACTAAAGGAATAGTATAGCTCTCATAAGTAAATTTAAAATGAAAATTGGCTTTGATTTTAGTAAGTAAATTTTTTGGACCAATTAATAATAATTTAGATTTATTTGTATTAATGTTTAATCCATGGTTTTTAATGTTTTTACATATATTAAAAAGGTCTTCATTTATTAAATTAACAAAATTTGAGTTGCATCTGCAAATGCTTAAAGGTTACCATGTTTAATTGATGAATAAAAATCAAATGTGTAAATAATAAAAAGCAGTGGGCTAAGAACAGACCCTTGAAGTACTCCTTTATGTATCGACAACATATTAAAAGTGTTAAATTTGTATTCCTTAGAGATTCTAGTAAACTGATTACGGTTAGCAAGGTAATTAATAAACCATTGACATGTTTTGTCACTGAAATCTATGTATTTAAGTTTGGCTAAAAGCATCTCATGATTTAAAGAATCAAAAGCTTAGTTAAATAAAGTAATACTACGTTAGTAGCAAATCCAGTATCCCAATTTTCTAAGCTATCATCTTATAATTTAGTAAGTAATGTTTGGTGCTAATTTTTTTTTTCTAAAACCTTATTGATTATCTAGTAAAATATTATAGGTATTAATATAATGTATAATTTGGTTAAATATAACTCTTTCAAGAATTTAGTAAGTAAGTAGTAAGTAATGCAATAGGAATTATTTATCTTTGGTACAGGAATAATGGTGCTAATTTCCCATATATATAATTATTTAATATTGACATATTGGTAATATGAGTAAGAACGTCTAAGCAGTTACTTAAACAAAAAGATAACCTGTCTAATGTAATGCCATCAAAACCACATGATTTTGTTTTAATATTAGATATCATTTTTAAAATGCCATAATTTGATACCGTATTTAAAGTGAAAGGTTTTTTATTTATAATTTGAGTTAATGTTTGTGTTGAATAAAACATAATTAAGTATTTTTCCGGCAATAAATTACCTGAAGAATTTAAAAAATAATTATTTAAATTTTGAGCTGAAGGAAATTAACTTCCAGGTTTCGACTCTTTTAACATAATATTTCATTTTTTACTATTTCTCCAAAATTGTTTGGGATTATTTGTATTTAGATTATATTTTAAAAATCCTTGTTTCTCCTTTTTTATAGCTTTAGAGAACATTTCTTAAATTTACATAATACTCTCCTGACGATTGAGTTTTTTGTTTATGATATTTTTTTCTAGGTTCCACATTCAACAAAAAGTTAAATATGGGCCATATTTAGCCAATAAGCCTGTACGCTATAGTGCACTTAAAATTTGTTTTATGCGCCAAAAAAAAATTAAAATAGCTCTTGAAAACAATGTTCGAATCCAAAAAAAATATTGGAAGTTTCAAATAATCTCACACAAATTATACCTGAATAAATAACAGAGGATCTGACTAAGAGGTAGCGTTCTTAACACACTCCTAAACATCTAAATACGCAAAAATAACTCTATAAGGCACATTAAAATTTTAGTTTTGTGTTTGAATATATTAGTATGTTGTATACATGTCAGTGCTCAAGTAGTTACCATGCAGCATCTGGTGCTGCAACTTCAAGAATGCATGTCGTTCCTCTAAAACCGTTTTTTTTACTACCAAACATTTGTACCACCTAACATGCCAATTAATCTTAATGCCAACTTTAACCTCTACAGGTAAATATGAAAGGAACAAAAGTTCAATTCCAAGAGACCGTCCAAAATCCGGACATCCCTTGACCCTTTCCGGAGTTTTAAGGGTTTCCTTACTGTCTGCTAATGTTCGGTGTTATTGGACCCCAGATTACCCCGTTTAAGTTATTACCCTACGTGCTATCAGATACAGAATTTTAATCACCTCGTTTGTGAAGGAATTGTCTGCTAAATAATTTTATACGTCTTTCGCCATATAGGCATTTTCAATAATATCTGAACATATTGAAATGACTTTATTATTTTCTGTTCGTTTTGGAGTTTGCTACTGCTCGTGGAACTATGTAAAATCTGTAATCTGACTGTAATTATAGACAATAAGAAAGTATGAAGTTTAAATCTATATATTTAAAACACTAAGCACTATTACTTCCCTCGTAAAAAGGATATATTGTAATCGTGAAAAAATCCTAGTCCCTAGATGCCGAAAAACAAGTTTTCTCAATTCCGTCGGACTGTCTGTCTGTCTCTCTGTCTGTTCGCGGCATAGCTAAAAAAACTAGTTACGCGATCAAAGTTTGGTCAAACATTAAGAGTCATATGGAGATGACCTAGTAACATTTTATGTTATCCAATATTACCATTTCGTTCCAACCCAACCCTTAATTTTTGACCAAAATATGAAGTCAATCAGGAAAGTAATTTTTAGCTATGCCGCGAACTGATAGACAGATCAATCAAATTGAGAAAATATATTTTTTGGCATCTAGGGACGCTATAAAACAAAGATATAAAAAACCTTCATTTTTTTCACGATCACAAACATTTCGTTTGGCCGCCATTTTGAATTCGTACCACAGTTTGTGCCACAATTAATTCTTACATAAAATTTGAAATGAATCTAATAAGCAGTTTTTCAGGCGGAATTTTAAAATAATTTATTAAGCTGCCATTTTATTTCGCCATCTTGGATTCGTACCAAAATTTTGCCAATAATTTCCTATTTACATAATACTTTATTTTTGTGTAAAATTTGAGGTAAATTGGATACGTAGTAGTAGTAGTAGTAGTTAAGGGGAGGTCTAGAGACCTGACTGGCAGGCCTCTAAGGCCCTTTCAGTCTACCCCAGCTCCTCCCTCAACCACCACCCGCCACCAGGTGTACATCCTTGAATCTACCTGTCCTTACTATGTAAGTCTGCATATCCTTCCATGCAAGATCCTTAACCTCGTCCCTATGCAAGACCGTAGTGCCGAAAATATCTCGTCGCAGTCTCGCTCGCGCTTCACATCTGCACAGGAAGTGAAACGAAGTTTCCTCCTCTTCCTGACACTCCGTGCAGATAGAGTCTTCCTCAATGCCTAACATAAAGAGGTGTCTCCTCAATCGACAGTGCCCCGTTACTATTCTTACGATGGAATTTAGAGCTTTCCTGCTTCGGGCTAGTAACCACTCTGTTCGGCCTTTATTGGACTTCACAATGAAGTCTTTAGCTTGCCTCCCGACCCCGGACTGGCCCCATTCACGTTGAAGTTCATGTTGTGCCCATTCGTCGAGTGCTGTCCTTATCTGCTGCCTAGTGATGCCTAAAGCTGGTTCTGGTCCTACATACGGGCTGGTGGCGCCGAGTCTAGCAAACTCATCTGCCCTCTTGTTGCCCTTAATCCCACAACAATGACAATTTCTCCCTCTGCCCCCTCTATGACTTCCTTCATCGTTATTGCCATTAGAATGGCATATATATGGCAACTTCCCCAAAGGAAAGGACCCGGTTTGTGTAGCCTCAATATAAACTCCAGCACCAGAGGATTGCAACTGTGTCATACGTGAACCATCCGTATAGCAAACAATTGCCTCTCTGGAGAACTCCAGCGTGTTTCTCTCCCAGTCCTCTCTTTCGGGGATTGAGATACTATAACCCTTATACCATCTTAGTCTGCCTGAGGGTCGTGCTACTCTGTAGGTAGATGAAGGGATCTCTCTGGAGAGATACTTGCATGACCCACAACCTCACCTTTGGTATGCCAAGCTCCTGCGTCTCTCATTCGCAAGTGCGCTGCCATAGCGTCTTTCTTAATGAAAGTCGACAATGATGGCAGCCCTTGCAAGACATCCAATGCTGCTGACGGCGTCGTCCTCATTGCTCCAGTTATCGCTAGGCTAGCCAGTCTCTGGACTTTTGCAAGACTGGAACGAATGGTTTTCCTCTCCACCGAGGGCCACCATACTATTGAGCCGTATGATATCCTGGGTCTTATGACTGCTTGGTACAGCCAGTGCATGACCCTAGGACTTAGCCCCCAGGTTGTGCCTACCGCTCTACGGAGCTGCCAGAAGGTCGCTATTGACTTCCTTATCTGTCTATCGACATGAGTCTTCCAGCTCAGCTTTGCATCTACTGTGACCCCCAGGTATTTAACCTCTTTTGCCAAGGTCAGTTGTTGACCATACAATCTTGGGGGTCGAAAATCTCCTAAATTCCTTCTCCTCCTCTCAGTTTTCCACGGATTAACCGTGAGACCTACCTCATTACACCATGCCTCCAATATATTACAGGCCATCTGCATTCTCTCGCAGATGATGCCCAAGTACTTGCCTGATATTAGAATCAATCCATCATCCGCATAAGCTTGTGCATAGAAGCCGGCCTCCACGAGTCTCTTGAGCAAACCGTCCATGACTAGACACCATAGGTGCGAGGAGAGACAGCTGCCTTGAGGGCATCCGCCTCGCACCCCGATGTCTATCTGGTACCCGCCCTGACTCGCTTGGACGCCGCGCTCTTGCAGTGCACTTCTAACCCAACGCACCAGATTCGTTTTAATGTTCCTGGCTGCGAGCGAGTCGAAGATGACGTTTATCCGTGCTCTATCAAACGCTCTTTCCACATCGAAAAACACAGCTAAAGCTGCTTCCTTAAATTGTAAAGCCTTCTCAATCCTTTGCACCATACTGTGGAGAGCCGACTCCGTTGATCGCCCTCCCCTTGGATAAATAGTTTTTTAATAATAATTTCTTAAACATTTCAGTAAACCGCTATTTTGTTTCGCCATATTGGATTTTTACAATAATGATACCAGATCATCCCCATATGACCCTTATTTTTTGACCAAAATTTCAAGTCAATCGGGTAAATAGTTTTTAGCTATACCGCAAACAGACAGACCAACGGAATTGAGAAAACATGTTTTTCAGCATGTAGGGAC
The DNA here is from genome assembly GCA_030620095.1 of Kuschelorhynchus macadamiae. Lineage (NCBI taxonomy): Eukaryota > Metazoa > Arthropoda > Insecta > Coleoptera > Curculionidae > Kuschelorhynchus > Kuschelorhynchus macadamiae. Next base: position 3,221,977 of record JAUTXW010001557.1, read on the forward strand.
CCTAAAACGTAAAGATCTAAAAAAATCTCGAAGGGTGATTTTTTCACGATTACAATACTTCCCTTTTACCAGGGAAAAAAACATTTAATTGGAAAATATGTAGAACAATCATTTCATTTTCACTAAAATTATCAAATTTGTTTTTGTTTAAGTTTTTTTAAGAATTTGTTTATAATCTTCAAGATTTTTTTGTACGTTTAAAAGGCTTTCTTTACAAAATTTAATTACTTTTCCCTGGGACCCTGCTGGGTTCAAAAGATTATTTTTTCATCAAAACATACTTTTGATTGATCTAGGAATCCGAAAAAAAAAGACATGGTATTACATAAGAAAATCAAAACACAATGTCAATACCTGAGAAACGATAGGTCTGACAACGTTGCAGATATCGCCAACTAAAGCAAAACTAAGATATCGCCAACTAAAGCAAAACTATTTTTTATCCCTGCCTTTCAAATTTGAACAGGGGCTTACGAGAAAAATGGCCGTTGCCGTTGGATTTGTATAAAGTTGTTACCAAATAATTATATACATATACAGAGTGTCAAAAGAAAGGTACAATATTTAAGAGGGCGATTCTTGGGTTCATTTAACGAAAAAAACATCATCTAAACTTGTTAAGTCCTAACACTGGAACCTGTGGTGGAAGATAGATCAAAATACAAGAGTTCTAACCACACTACACCACAACTTGTTACGTTCTGGACGCGCGTTTCGCTAACCAAGTTAGCATCATCAGCAGATGATATAAACAGTTTATATCATCTGCTGATGATGCTAACTTGGTTAGCGAAACGCGCGTCCAGAACGTAACAAGTTGTGGTGTAGTGTGGTTAGAACTCTTGTATTTTGATCTAAACTTGTGTCTTAAATTTTGAGATACTGCAGCTGGTAAAGTTTTCAATAAATTATATTTTATGATATCTATGATATCACTCTAGATATATGAATGAAATATGGTACACACAAACAGCGAAAACATCGAGGTCATTTTCTGAGGGAGAGTTTGTTAAAGAGTGTCTAGAAGATGTTGCAGAAATTTTGTGCCTAGAAAAGAAAAAAGAGTTTGAGAAAGTGAGCTTATCGGGACGTACTGTTGTTCGACGTATAGATATGATCGCTAGTGATATCAAAAAAACATTGACTCATAGATTAGCTGGTTTTCAAGCATTTTCGATTGCTTTGGATGAGAGTACCGATTTATCTCACACAGCCCAGTTAGCAAATTTTATACGAGGTGTTGATGAAGAATTTGTAGTGACAGAGGAATACTGGAAAATATATTTTTGCTGAGATACAAAGCAGTGGTGTAAATTAATATTAATTAATAAAAATTATTAGTTGGAGTATGCACAGATGGTGTGCCTTCAATGGTCGGTTCACGAAAAGGTTTTAACGGAATTCTGAAGGAAAGAGCAACTGCTCTGAATGTACAAGAATGTGATTTAATAATTCTGCATTGCATTATTCACCAACAAAACTTGTGCTCTAAGTCCATTCGACTGAAGAACTTTATGGATGTGGTAGTAAGTACCATCAATTTCATTAGATCCCGCGGTCTTAACCATCGCCAGTTTAAAGCATTTTTGGATAAACTCTCTTCAGAACACGATGATGTGATATACTGTTGCGAAGTAAGGTGGGTAAGCAAAGGTAAAATGCTAAAAAGATTTTATGATCTTAGAAAAGAAATGGCTGATTTTATGGAAATGAGAGAGAAAACATTGCCACAAATTTGTGACTCAACATGGCTTTGTGACTTGGCATTCCTGGTAGACATCACAGGACACTTAAAAGACCTGAACTTGAAGCTTCAAAAACAAGGGCAATTGGTAAATCAGCTGTACAGTCTTCTTAAAGTTTTTCGAAACAAAATTCGTTTGTGGCAAACACAAATAAGAAGTAAAAACTGTTTTAGTTTTTAACATTATCTTGTCACGAAAACATTGAATATGGTCGCTATGCTGAAGAACTGAAACTACAGTCAGAGCAATTTACTGGTCGGTTTTTCGATTTTAAGAATATTGATAGCACTTTCAATATTTTTGCAATCCTTGTAAGTGTAATGTACTATGTACTAGTGATGTTGACCCTAATATTGATCATTGTGTTTTTCAGCTTGAAACTGAAGTCTCGCATCAATTTTCATTTGATTTTTTTATATGTTTTTGTTAATTTGTTTTTTATATGTTTAATTATTCTATTATAATTAATAAATAAAAAAATGTGTCAATTTTTATCGCTTTTTTATTCACTACTTCTTACTTATTTCTTACCTATGTCCCGCGACCTGATTCAGTCCCGAAATTACGCCCTCAGCTAAGCAAAGCTTGCCCATGCCTGTTTTAACACCTTAGGAAATTCCAAAGAAAATCCGAAATCTCGAACACATATCTAGAAACTCTTTTTTTTAAATCACACAAGGACTCGCTACTTCAAATCCTTTACCTTTTACTTTTAAAACGCTTTTTACAAAAGGGTCTTCAAAACAGCAAAAGGGCATCTTCTATCAATTTCCACGTGATCATGATCATGTAGAGAAATATTTCTTAGAGATCGAATTTACTCAGAAGTAAATGAGAATTATTAAACAGTGGCGGCTATTCAGGTGAAGTAGGTGAAGTGCTACTTCACCAGGAAAAATAAACAAGCAAACATCTAACTATATTTATTATATATCTCTTAAAATTTAAGTTTTTACATTCATTTATTCACCTAATTGGCAAAAAATAAACTGTACATCTCGAATAAATATTTTACTTGACCGTTGGCGGCATGTCTTTTTAAAACTTTCAATCGAACTTTATTATAACAACTATAACAGTGGCGCAAACCGCTTCGACTTTGCTGGAGGTGCTATGTTTAGTTTACGATTTTCCTACTATGTTGCCATGACAACGCGTTCGCGATGACGTCGAGCACATGGAAGAATCATGTTAACCAGCGCCATACAACGCTCTCGGTGAATTGCTAACGCAGTACACTACACCCACGTGTCGTTCAGTTTGGGGTAGTTGTTTACTCTTATTTTCGCGGATTCCGCTGCAACCGGTTAGTTCCTTTGCAGTTTACTTGACTGTTTTGTGTTATATTCATTTATGGTGTTGTTACAACTTTATTTGGTGTCGGGTTTATTAATTTACATTATTGATGAGTCCGATCACGGGTGTGGTTTGCATTTTGTTGAAAACTCCATTTAATCGATGGAAGAAACAAGATCAGAGTTTTAATCGTCATCCTGGTTTTCGGCGTACAAATGGTTATGTAGTAGTCAAATATTACAAAAACTGTTTCGCTGGCCTTGTTTACTAGTTTCCAATAAATATTCAGTGTGAAATAAGGAAGGATTTGCAGGTATGTTAAATATATAAAGGTCTTTACATAAGATCGAAGACTCGGCGGAGCATTTAAAATGCGAATTAATGCTAAAAACATTTGTAAAAAATCAAAGCACTATAGCTGATACTTTAAAAGAAAATACTAAACTATATAAAATACATTTTAATGAACACGTCCGATTAAATAGACTATTTATGTGCTTGGTAATTGACGCAGTTTTGTACCTTGCAGAACAAGAGTTAGTCTTTCGCGGCCATGATGAGAGCAGCGAGTCAATAAATAGGGGGAATTTTAAAAAGCTTTTAGGTTTATTAATATCGAGAAGTTCCCAAGAACTAAAAGATCATCACGAAAAAATTAAAAATGTTTTACTGGTGACTCGAAAACTATTCAAAACGAAATAATTGAATGCATTTCTGATTATTTAAATGATCATGTAAAAAATGAAATAATGAACACAGTTTTTTTCTGTGCAAGTGGATGACACCATTGATATTACACAAACCTCCCAGTGCTCCATAATTTTAAGATACGTTAATTCAGTAGTCGAGAGATTCTTAGGATTTTATAATGTCAGCTCCGATAGAACGTCCGAGAATTTATATTTTCTATTGGATCACATTGTGGACCAATTTGACTATAAACACAAATTAATAGGGCAATGTTACGACGGCGCAAGTGTGATGTCTGGTCATCTAAATGGCCTTCAAAAAAAAAAAGAAAAAGCGCCGCAGGCTGTATATTTCCATTGTCTTGCGCATCGTCTTAACCTTATGATGCAGCAAAGTTTAAAAATATTCCTAAATGTCGAATTTTTTTTGCAAGTCTTAGTGGTATTCCCTTATTTTTTCATTACTCAGCCAAACGAACGTATGCTCTTACATCTGCGTCTACGAGGCGTATACAGTGGCGGCTATTCAGGTGAAGTAGGTGAAGTGCTACTTCACCAGGAAAAATAAACAAGCATCTAACTATATTTATTATATATCTCTTAAAATTTTAGTTTTTACATTCATTTATTCACCTAATTGGTAAAAAATAAACTGTACATCTCGAATAAATATTTTACTTGACCGTTGGCGGCATGTCTTTTTAAAACTTTCAATCGAACTTTATACTATAACCTATAACAGTGGCGCAAACCGCTTTGACTTTGCTGGAGGTGCTATGTTTAGTTTACGATTTTCGTACTATGTTGCCATCACAACGCGCAACCGATGACGTCGAGCCCAGCGCCATACAACGCTCTTGGTGAATTGCAGGCGCAGTACACTACACCCACGTTTCGTTCAGTTCGCGGTGGTTGTTTACTTTTATTTTCGCGGATTTCGCTGCAATCAGTGAGTTCATTTGCAGTTAACTTGATTGTTTTTTTGTCATATTTATTTATGGTGTTGTTACAACTTCAAATTCGAAGTTAGTAAACGTGATTGTTCAAGACTGGAATAAATTAAAAGACGTCTTTGAATTTATTACAAACTGTGATAAATCTGATGAAAAATCAATCCGGCTTGCGAGAGAATTTTTAGGTGAGATGAACGATTTTGAATTCACGTTTCTGGTATTAGTGTTTAATGACATTCTTTCAATCACAGGCATACTATTTGCGTTCTTCAAAAAAAATGGCTTGACATTAATTTTTGCATATGCAATATAAAACGCTGTCGTGAGGCGCTCTGTAAAAAAAGAAATGAACGTTTTTTTAATACCATGTTTGATAAAGCAAATTCTTTTACAGAAATAAATCATTACAAACGTGAGCTTGCTAAGGTTTCACCTGAAGAAATTAGGGCTAAGTATAGAACCCTTTTTTATGAAATAATGGACCATATTTTAATGGAAATGACACTAAGCTTTCAAGACTCTGAAAAATTTACATTTTTATATTTGGCAGATTCTGTTAAATTTTCCGAATATATTTAAATTTTCCGTGGCCCGTTTGAAAATTTGTTACAGTTATATGGGGAAATATTTTCAAAAAGTCAACGACTTGAAAATGAGCTTAGTCTTATTTTTGCCAATGACAGTAATTGGAATATATCGCTGCAAGAGCAATTGAAAAAAAAAATTGCTTCAAACGTGTAAAACTTATTTAAAAAATACAATATCTGAAGAAACACTTACTTCTCTAGCCAATATTTCAATTCAAAAGGAATTTATGGAGGAGATTAGGGCAACTCATCCATTTTATGAGGATGTTATAAATAAATTTGCTGCTATGAAGGATAAGAGAATTGATTTAGTATACAAAATTTAGATAAGTCGTAAAAAATATTCTACCCCTTACACATATAAAAAAAATTCTGGAAAAAAATTATTGCGATATTTTCTTGCTTCATTTGCACTTCACTTACTTTTTTACCCGCGAGCCGCCACTGGTATAAAAATAATTTTTGTTGCGAGAAAAAGCAGTGGCGTACCATATTTTTCTTTAGAAATATGTAGTTCAAATCCCGCACGAACGCCACTGCAAGAAATAAATAAAATTTTGTACGCCAGAAAATGCCTGTTAATCCATAGTTGCTGTATACCAAATTTCATTAAAATATCTAGAGTAGTATCATCAGATTTTATAAAAAAAAGATATTTTTTTTGAAAACTTTACCACCCAGTATCTCAAAATTTAAGACATTTAGGACATTTTTGGTTTTATTTAGTTTAAGTTAATTAAGTTTTTTTTCATAAAATGAATACAAGAATTGCCTCCTTAAATATTTCATCTTACATTTGAAATACACTGTATAAATAGTGTAGGAAAGTTGTGGTTAAAGGCGAAGAATTTACCTTTTTTTTTGGTAAATAAAAAGTATTGTTTATATGTAATCTTATTTCTAGGGTTCGATATAAAGGATAATTTTATTGTTGGAAGTAAGGGAATAAAGTAATAAAATTTAGCTGATCTAACATCGGATTTATTACGAACCAAAATTCAGTTGTTCGGAGTTCATGTAGCGAACAAAATCACGCCTTAATGGGATATTAGGAATTGCGTTTTGCCACACAATACGTGAGCGGGGGACAAATTACTCGAGCAAAATATATTGCTGGATTGAGGAGAGCATCTCTAGGAAACTGCGTACGAAACCACCCCTGATTATATGTTAACACCCTGGCTATTGTAGTTAAGATTATGGGATATTAAAGTGGCTTACAGTGGTTAAAGGTCTATTAAAAAACTCTCCTTTGTTGCTCCGTGTTAAGGGTGTCAAAAGATGATGTAATAAAATTTGACGAGTGTCTTCCTGGGGCGGAGGTGCTAATAATTGTTCAAAATTGGTTTTTAGGAGCCCCTTTAAGTAACTGCAATAGATACTCATGAGCGAAACTTGCATATTTTTAATATTTCGTGTTATGCAGTACATGCAAACCAGTATATATATATATATATATATATATATATATATATATATATATATATATATATACAGGGCGTCCACGAACAACCCCTATTGAGCGTTCGGGGTATTTTTTGGGTGAGAAATCATAATTTGGTATTAAATTTCATGTGACACTTAGAGGGCGCTACGTACGCTACTATTATGTAATTAATGTAATTTTTTTTTAGAGAACCTAGTACATTTTTTTAGCTTAGGAAAGTGTAAGTATTTATTCCTGAACAAGGTATACTTATTCAACAATGCCAGGTAACCGTTCTTAATAATAATAAACGCAAGTGTCATTTTTGACAAAATTATTATTGTCATATTGATAATTTGATTTAATTGAAGTAAGATTTTAATTTACATTTTTTTTAAAAACAACTTTTACGGCACTTCAGCAGAGGTTGAGGGAAACCGAATCTGTGTCTCCAAAAAAAAATGAAACGGGTAGGCATCCCGTTGTAGTTGAGGAATTCGAAGAAGCTATTCTGATGGATAACCCAGAATTAAGTTGTCGAAGATTGTCAGCAATGTATCCAGGAATTTGCAAATCATCTGTAAGTAATATTGTACACAAGGAGAACTTATACCCGTTTCATTTTAGAAAGGTACATGCTATGATTTAGGGTGATTTCCCTGCGCTTGTAGTATTTTCCGATTGGATGAGAAATAAGAAAATTGAAGATTCAACTTTTTATTCTCGTATTTTATTCTCTGATGAATCTAGTTTCACAAGATACTGAATTAATAATTTACACAATTCACATCATTATGCATATATTGGGGATAATCCCTATGTTGTGAAATAAACCAAACATCAACAGGTTTAGTATTAATGTGTGGATTGGTATTGTAAACAACAACCTAATTGGACCTGTTGTGTTGCCAGGTCGATTAACAGGGGAAGAGTATTTAAATTTTCTTCAGAATATTTTACCCACATTACTAGAGAAAGTTCCTTTAAATATTCGGCAAGCCATGTGGTTTATGCACGATGGGTGTCTGGCTCATTTTAGTCGAAATGTGCGTCAATATCTGGATCAGACTTACGAAAATCAGTGGATTGGTAGAGGCGGACCAGTTCAATGACCAGCTAGGTCGCCAAACTTAAATCCTTGTGATTTTTGTATATGGAGTTTTCTCAAATGCCGTGTGTACTCCGTTCCAATACAAACGTGTAAGCAGCTCTGATTGCGAATTCAAAATGCGTTCAATGAGTTCAGACAAATGCAGAATATTTATAGACGTATCAGACGTTCTCTAAAAAAAGAGTTACATTATTAAACTAACGGTAATCACGTGGAGTATTTATTATAGTTTAGAATAATTCATACTTACCTTTAATTTTGTATTGTCTTGAAATAAATACACCTTAGTTTATTATTATTAAAAAAATTGTATTCCTTGTATCGACGCATAAACTTGCAAATTGCTCGAGAACGGTAACCTCTAGCGTTGTTAAGTAAGTATTGCTTTTTTGCTTAGAAAAGGTACAAGAATAACATTTATACTTAAAAAAAAAAACCAAGAAGTGCATCACCAAAAAAGTTAAGGCAAATTTACATAAATAATAGTAGCGTACGTAGCGCCCTCTAAGCGTCACATGAAATCTAATTTCAGATTAGGATTCCTCATCCAAAAAATACACCGAATGCCCAATTTCGTGAAAAATGTATTATTTGCAACAGATATTTAATGAAAAATAAAATACAATTTATATTTCAACACCCTGTATCTCCGTAACGAAGCATTTCCGAACCTAGGTTAAGTTAGGTTAGGTTAGGTAAGCAGTGTTTTAGTAATAATGTTTTTAACATTTCACTAGGCGCCATGCCATTTCGTTTTGCCATATTGGATTGTTACCAAAATATTACCATGTCATCCCCAAATTAATTAATTTTTGACCAAAATTTGTCAGTCAAGTCAATTGGTTAAGTGGTTTTTTTAACTATGCCGCAAACAAACAGACCTACAGACAAACCGATGGAATTAAGGAAACATGTTTTTCGGGATCTAGGGACCCTGATACGTAAAGATCTAAAAAAATCTTGGAGGGTGATTTTTTCCCGATTACAATACCTCCCTTTTAAGAGGGAAGTAAAATCACCGCAATTATTATTTCCATATCTATGAATATTATTTTAGGATCAGGATGGAGTTCAAATCGTTATTTGTCCGCAAAAAGAATGGGAGTCAAGAAAAATGTCCCATAAAACGTTTTATTGAGCCCATGTTAAGCGAACGACACAGTTTCTCCTTGTAAGTGGTTTACATCTCAAAGGTCTCCTACAGTCTTTCGAATCGCCTCGTAGAGGACAGACCTCTGTGTTCTTAATATAAGTGGTTCTTCCACGCAACAAAGGGAGTAGACACTGTGAACGTGTGAGGCCTAGTTGTTCATGCATTCTATCCTGTTCGTCTGCTTAGTTCTGCATAGAATATATAGCGTAGTGGTCCCTATGTGGGGTGTAGAAGGGGTACGGGGAAGATTTGAAAGAAAGGGTCATCTCGTGGTACCCTGTAGTACTTCCTTAAGGGGCAACCTGTGGAAGCCAAGATGCATTAGAAAAAAAAATAAAAATAATAGTACCATTTAACGATTTACGAGGAGCATTTTGCTTGACAACCCGTGGTCGTTACATATTGGGCTGGAGAATATCGCTGAAAGCAAAGAAGTGGCAGCCGACTCTATATTGAAAGGAAAGAAAGAAAAGGTCTCCTAGATTTTTAGCTAGTTTCGTGTAATCTATTAATGACAGTTCTGGATGTTACCTGTATACCGTTGGTCTGCTGTAGTCTCATTTTCAGTTCAGGTGGCGTTGGGATTTTTTCTTGCAGATAATTGCAAAAAACGGTCTTGATTTTGATTGCTAATGCGGCGTGGTCCAAGATGTCACTTTGTGTAATACCAATCGCATGCGACACATCAATCTGGAGCGTACCGGCTTCAAGGATACCAATGACTCTGAACATCTGCTCCCTCGTTAAATGTTGTCTCTACATTCTCACATTTAAGCACTCACATTTCTGGATTTGCCAAACGAATATGATTTTTTTATTGGGTCCTTCATGGCTCGTGAAGATTCGATCATTTTTAAGCAAGTTCTTGAAGTTTCAAACTTACCTGAAATTTTCAATATCCCTAGACTATTTCTACGTGTGTATTTAACTTCATACCCTAAATATTATTTTTGACTTTTTAGTGTCATAGTTTACAAATTAAAAATTGTTTTTAAAAAGATTTTTTAGGTTTAATTTTTTTTAAATTAATCCTTTCATTCTTCAAGTTCAAAAATGACTTTTCCCCGTCAAAGCATAACGAAATCTATAAAGCTTTTTTAGCCATTCAAGACGAATGTCGACTGGAGCTCGACGTGAGTTAATCCGATTGAAGTTGGTTTCGCGCTGCAAGAGAATTTTTCAGCGACATTCGGAATAAACTGTCACATTATGTATCCTCCACATTTTACCCGTTACTCCCGCTTTTGTGGCCCGAACACTGAATACTTTGCATTTGAACAATACGTTTATATGTTTTACGATCTTCAGATTCAGATTACTCTTGCGGAATACGCTTAAAGTATGTGCCTTACCGTATTTCGACTGTGTTCTCGTTTCCTCATTCGGTTTAATCACATTTCAATGCCTTTTATTTGCTACTTTCGCATAATTGTATAGGAAGATTCCATTTATAGCATTCTAGTAATGAAATTAAAAACACTAAAGAGTTAATAATTTTATTTTCCTATGAGCAGGTGGAAAGGAACTTTACGCACTCATGTTAATGCGGAAAATTAATTTTTGCCGCACTAGTGCGGAAATTTTTTCCGTCACTAGTACTTGAAAAAGACAAATTATTTTTTTTGAGCTGTATCAAAAGTATTAGATATTATTTTTTAGATTTGTAATTCTTTAATATCTTAAGAAATTAAAAAATTCATTATTTATATTATTATTCGGACTTACATCGTATTATAATCTCATATCATTCGAGTTAGCTTAATGCTAAGTAACCTTAGTTACAATTGTTTCAACAATTTGTATGTTAAACTTATGAGTTTAAGTCTATGTGAATTTTCATTTCAGAAAACTCTCTTGTGAGAAGAAAACTGTGTTTTTCAACGAGAATTTGCCGGAGTTATTGAAAAATCGAAGAAAATATACCTGGTTCAAGGTATCTGCCCAGGCAGTTTCTGTGAAGTGACTACCATCTCCGTTTTATAATGTAAGTGTTTGGTTATTAATTTTCTTTAAAACAAAATTCAAAGTTTTGCAATAATTAGTAATATCCTAGTGTCATATTTTACATATATTTGATAACGGCGTTGTATTTTAACAATATGATGATTATTTATTGTGTTTTGAACCGTTTTTATTTAATTAATAGATGTAAATTTGAATAAGTTTTTTCGAAGAAGTTATCGACCTCTGGAATTCTCATTTTCGTTACCGATTTAGTCAGTATTTGAACTGTACTATCGAATTTTGTATACCTACTCATTACCGGAATGGGTAGATTTTCGAGCATTTTGATCTTTTTAGTTTCAATTTTGTGTCTACTTTTACCGATTATTTCTGAAAAATGTTACAATCGTGCATGTATTATGAGGTGTACACTTAATTAGCTTTTCAGAGAATTTTCTGATATTGCCTGATCAGATGCGTAAATGCACCGACTAAATTAGACAGCTTCAAACACAGACATATACAGGGTGATACAAATTTGAGGTACGAGCACTGGGATCCCCGAAACGGTAAGAGATACAAGGACGGTTAAATTAGAAAATTTTAAGTATTTTCGAGGATATGTTGTGTTATTTTTCTAATGGAAGGTAAATATTGTTGTGACAATGGATTCTTATGTTGTCAAAAGTATGGAGAATATGTTTTGCCATTACCACACAAGTCAGTGCGAGAAGAAAGTCCAACTTCTAAAGAAGTCATTCATTACTGTATGATTCTTATTTACATTATTTTGTTGATTTATATGTTTTAAAGGCAAATAAAGATATTTTACTTATTTACTGCTGTGTGTTATTGCTTGCAATAAATATTGTATATTCTTATGTGTTTTATTTAGCGTTTATTCGTTTTTCTGTTTTGTATATTTTCTCTTAATTTTTGAAATCTTTCATAATTTTTGCGAAAACAACCACTACTCTACGATGACTAATTTATTCGTTTATTTAAGTGTAATTATAGTAAATCTATTTCAGTGTCAAAAGTTATTTTTTATTTAGACTGGTGTACAGGTTTTGTAAAATAATATGTCCTATCTCATTATTTGGACGACTATAAAAAATATTTCTTTGTTTTTGTTTATACAGGGTGTTGCATTTTTCCTGGGCTGGTATGAACTTTCCTGTTTTAAATAGGATATCCTATATGTCATTACAGACTATAACAGTTCGTTTAAACTAGCGGACGTTTGTTAATGAAACATAGCCGTCCAGGTTATGATAATAGTAAAATAGAATCGAAAATAAGTGTGTAGGACTAGACACCTAAGGTCTGATATACGCACTCACCGTCAACAGGGACAACTTGACATATTACTTGTGTTACTATCGTCAGTAGATCTACCCAGGTCTACAAACAGAGTTCTTAACTTAATATCCCAACGACTAAAGGCTCCTCGGGAACGTACCGGACCAGACAGCCGAGCACTGATACAGTGTCCTCCACGGCTTCCAATTGGAAGGCAAGCTGTCTTACCACTGAGCTACCGAGGCGGTTGATTTTATAGAAGTCAAATGATTAACCATAGCATTACGAAGCCTTAAGATATAGTTTTAACTAACTATCTTGTGTCTAAATCCGGTCCTGAATTCAATAAAACCTTTAAAAGGTTTCATGCACTGAAATGTAATTTGTCGAAAATTACTAGTGTTTCAATAAATTCCACTAGTCCATTTCGGCATATTATTTTATTTATTATTTGTGTATTCTAATGGTAATGATTGAAATATTATATTATTGTATATTGTATTATTACGACTCTTTGAACAAGCCATTATTAAAAATGTTTTAAAATTATAAAGGGACATGAGAGAAAATTTCGAATCAGTATTTAATAATTTAATAATTATTGCGTACTCATTAAAATTTTACCTCAAATACATTTGAATAAATATTTCAAAATTAAAATAATCTAAATACGTCATAAACGAGCCAATCTACCGGTTCGACCAATAAAAAATATTTTATGAAGTACAGTAACGTTACCGGAGTAGTCTCTTTTAACTTATTTGAACACAGCTATCTGTGGAGTTATACGGGCGTATATACATGCAAAAGATAACATGCTATTGTGCTCCTATCTGAGGGCAATATGTCTTACGGCAGAGATTTTATCAGTGGGACTTAAACATAACCTAAAACCACTGGAGTTTCTACCTTTCCACCGTCGCATATCGGTCTCCGCTTTGGCTCTTTCTCTTACTAATTCATTCCGTTTTCAAATAGGTATCTTGATAAATGCCTTAATAACTAGGATTTTCAGAATGTTCTGTGGGTGTAATTAGATGAAAATAAATAAAAAAAAATCGGTAAATTCCCTCATTATGAGTATTTCCTTATATTAGGAATAATGAAGTGTGAACCAATTAAGTTCAGTACACATTTATTTAGGAACACATACATACATACATACATACATATATATATATATATATATATATATATATATATATATATATACATTCTAGGCTCCTATTATACCTACAGCAAGGGTTAAATGGGGAAAGTTTTAGAGAAAACTTATTGCATTCGATATCTGGCTTCAGATTTACGATCGATCAATTGTTTTTGGAAATATCGGGGAAAAACCGAAAATGCCCGATTTGGTTTTTGGCCAGTATATCCAGAACGGTAAATTTGACAGCTGCCAAAATGACATTATTCGGACACATTTTTAAGACAAATAAGATGGCGTATACGACACGTCTTCATTGTTTTTTGTTAACCCGCAACCCGCCTCAACTTTCATTTTTCTTATGGCCGCCATATTGGATTTTTCGATTTTTGGAAAGAGCCTAAAATTTCCAGTCTAGTGATATCTCACAAGTGCGTTAAAGATCGAAATATTACATTTCGTAAAGTTAGGTTTTAGTTTTTTCTAAGGAGGTCATGATTTAAAGTAATGTTAGCTCTCAATGCTTTTCTAAGGAGACTATGATTTATCTGTAACAAAATTGGATTTTGACTTTGACGTTAAGTTAAATAGTTGAAAGTATCAAAGCTGTGTTTTAATAAGTAGTAGGTACGCTTTTATCCCAATAAAATCATAAATCTGACGCATAAATTGTCAAAACCTATAGAAAATGGCCGGCATTCCGTATTCACATAAGGAAAAGGTTGACATATTAGCTCTGTACTTTCAATCGTACAGAAACGCCGGCGTTACCTCAGCAAGGTATTTGGAGATGTACCCTGAACGAAGGCAGCCTCATAAAACCCAATTCAGGAAAATCGTAGTTAATTTAATTAACCATGGTGCCTTCGAACAAGCTAGAAGCGGATAAAATAATAACAATGAAAATCGAGACAGAAACATTTTACAAGCTATCAACGAAAACCCTAGTGCATCGGTAAGAACTGTAGAACAGGAAACTAATGTGCCAAAATCAACAGTACAGAGAGTTTTAAAAAAGAATAAGTACCATCCATGCAAACCCATAATAGTACAAGGACAGGAAAATCCTGTTTTTTTAAATCATGTCTTGTGGTATGATGAGAGCAGGTTCACGAATTGTGGAGTCTTTAATAGGCACAACCGTCATCATTGGGCTGTGCAAAATCCTCACGAAGTGGCAGAGAGACGTCTAGAGATCAGATTTGGAAGTAACGTTTGGTGTGGGATCATTGGTAAGTTAATCTAACCAATCTTTTTTAAATAAGCACCAAATGATGGTCAAATAATAATCTTTTTTTTTTCGTTTAGTTCTTTAATGATACTAAAAGAGTATAATCTAATAAAAAAAAAGTAAATCGTTCTACTCTAGTCAGTCAATTTACTTTTTTGATATTTTTATTCAATCATTTTGTATTGTAGTTTCGAAAAACCTATAAAAATAGAATTGGGTTCTATAAATTTATTAACACTTTATCTAAATTTTCTGCAGATTTAGCTAATTCCCTAAAATTATTTTGATTGTCTGAATTTAATGATTTATTATTATCCGGGCATCCTAGTTCTTGCGTTATGAAAAAAATACCATATTCATCAAATATCGAATTATTTTTCGATTTTCATTATGATTTATGGAAAGGCTGTATTTCCGAATAATTTAAATTTTAAAGCGCGAGGGGTTTGTTCTTTTGATATTTTATGTTTTATTAAGGCACGATGTACTTCTTTAAGATTATTAATATCACTGAAATAAATTGATTTAGTATTTCCGAAATTAATATGCAATACCAACAAAATAATTTATTACGGCTATTATATATGTTTCAGCTGTATATAAGCTCATTCATTACGGGATGTTTCGATAATTATTTTTGGAAAGAAAATATCTACTTTTTAATAAAGATAATTTTTATAATTTATAGTTTCTAGTACCACTCGGCCGACCCTGCCGCCCTTGACTGTTGGGCACCTATTTATAAATTATTAATCATTTCAGGAAATCGACTTATTGGACCATTATTGTTTGACTACAACCTAAACGGGCAGAGGTACCTAGAGCTTTTGCGAAACCAGGTTTACGAGCTATTCTAACGGAAGATGAATTAAGAAGAACTTGGTTCCAACAAGACGGATGTCCGGCTCACAATACCATTCAAGTCAGGAACTTCTTAAGAGAGCAGTTTGACGAAAGAATAATTTCTTTAAATGGTCCAATATCTTGGCCTCCTAGATCCCCTGACCTGTCGCCCTTGGATTTCTATCTCTGGGGTCACACGAAGAATGAAATCTATAAATTTGATCCCCCCCCGTGACCATAGAAATCCTGAGACTCACTTACAAAGTAGTTAAAGCTCATCTAGATTTTTTGAGTCGTTATTTACGTTCATGTTGTATTGAAAATTCAATGCGTCCAATACATTGCTTACTTATTAATGTAATCTTGTGACAAATAAATCATGGCCTCCTTTAAAAACATTGGAACCTAATTTACGAAGTGTGATATTTTGATGACACTAAAATCTTTAATGCACTTGTGAGATATCACTAGACTGGAAATTTTAGGCTCTTTCCAAAAATCGAAAAATCCAATATGGCGGTCATAAGAAAAATGAAAGTTGAGGCGGGTTGCGGGTTATCAAAAAACAATGAAGACTTGTCGTATACGCTATCCTCCTTGTCTTAAAAATGTGTCCGAATAATGTCACATTTTGACAGCTGTCAAATTTACCGTTCTGGATATACTGGCGAAAAACGAAATCCGCCATTTTCGGTTTTTCGCCGATATTTCCCAAACTTATTGATCGATCGTAAATCTGAAGCCAGATATCGAATGCAATAAGTTTCCTCGAATCTGGGACACACTGTATATATATATATATAGGGTGGCCCATCGAAAACGTACCGCAAGGCATAACGGCCAGGGTAATTTTTTTTTCAAAAAATCCAAAAACACGTCAATTTTGTTTGTGAGGGGGACAACTTTTGCCCTTAAAATGATCGCAAAATTTTCAACCCGCTAAGCGGGGGTGTCCTCCCCCAAACTTTTTCAAATGGGAAGAGGGGTCAAGTGGTACCGCAATGAAAAGGGCTTTCTATTCTCTATACATTCCCGCTTTGGTTTTGAAAATCGGTCAAGTCATTTAGAAAAGATGAAGGATTGAAATTTAAAATGTTTATTTACAAATTATCAGAGTAAATGATAAGGATAAATTCCTTCGACCAATTCGCTATTTTTGTCCTGTTATTTTAGATGTTTACTGCTGATTTTAGTGATTTGACATGCCACAACGATCAGGTGCGGTAGTTGCTAGATAGCTGTTCTGTAACTTGTGCGTTTAAATTTCTCAATATCATTAAATTTTTTATCAATAATTATGGTGTACTCACTTGCAGAAAAAGTGGAAATAATCGAACTTTATTTTAAAAATAATGAATGTGGCAATCGGGTTGCGCAGATATTTAATGAACGACATCCTGAAAAACACCTTTCCGGCAAAATTATTCGCGAGTTAGTAGCAAAATTTCGCGAAACTGGATCCCTTATAAATAAAAAGAGGCAGATGGAAAATCCTGTAGTAAATGAAGCTATGGAGGTCTTTATATTGGGCCAAGTTGCCATGGATAGTACGCTGAGTACAAGAAAATTAGCCAATGAGACCGGCGTGAATCGTACAAGTGTCCAAAGAATATTGAAAAAACACCATTTCCACCCGTATAAAATTCAGTTGGTACAAGAACTCAACGAAGACGATTTTGATCGCCGCTTGCAATTTTGTGAAACTATTAGTGAACGAGTGGCCAATAATAATAATTTTCTATTCAATGTGTGTTTTTCGGGTGAGTGCACTTTCTTTTTGAACGGTGTAGTTAATCGGCATAACTGTCGGTACTGGGCTGAGAACAACCCCAGGGTATTTCACGAGGTGCACACACAACATCCTCAGAAATTGAACGTGTGGGCTGGTATTTTTGGAAATTCTATTGTGGGTCCTTTTTTTCTTCCTGGAACTCTAACAGGTGATATGTACTTAGATTTACTGGAAAATACCATCGACCCAGCCCTAACTGACATCATCGAAAATAATCCTGGATACGTTGAAGCGGAACTGATATTTCAACAAGATGGTGCACCTCCACATTACTCTCAAAATGTGCGTAATTATTTAAACACTAACTTTCCCGGGCGGTGGATAGGACGAAGGGGTGCCATTGAGTGGCCTCCCCGGTCACCCGACTTGACTCCTTTAGACTTTTTTCTATGGGGACACATAAAAAGTAAAGTGTATAGCACTCCACTTGCCTTATTAGAAGATCTGCGAACACGAATTATTGACGTTTGTCGCGAAGTGACCCCTCAAGTTCTTCAGAATGTTCGAGAACGATTTGAAGCTAATTTGTATTACTGTATGGAGGTCGACGGGCAACATTTTCAGCATTTGCTTCATTAATACGGTAAGTTTTTTTTTATTTAATTCAATTTATGCGTTTTTTGAAAAATGTATTTTTCAAACTTCAATCCTTCATATTTTCTAAATGACTTGACCGATTTTCAAAACCAAAGCGGGAATGTATAGAGAATAGAAAGCCCTTTTCATTGCGGTACCACTTGACCCCTCTTCCCATTTGAAAAAGTTTGGGGGATGACACCCCCGCTTAGAGGGTTGAAAATTTTGCGATCATTTTAAGGGCAAAAGTTGTCCCCCTCACAAACAAAATTGATGTGTTTTTGGATTTTTTGAAAAAAAAATTACCCTGGCCGTTATGCCTTGCGGTACGTTTTCGATGGGCCACCCTATATATATATTGGCTTTTCAATTTCTATTGGACGCCATTTAGTTCCAGTATATTGGATCCCTACCAATATTTTACCAGTTTCTACCTATGCCACACTTGATTTGGGGAATAAAAAACAAACAATCAAAATAAGCTTTATTGTCATCAGAAAAACGTGTCTCATTGAAAAAGCAACCTTAAAATAAAAATGTTCTATGATACGTTATGGAGTAACTTGCACTATGTTTAAAAAAGTAAACTATACATTGAAAGGCTCAAAAAAATTACAGATAAAACACATATAATAATAACAAAACAATAGACAACAATCAACAATTAAAATAAAAACTATACATCTGTATAATAACAAATGAGTTAGAGGGTTATCATAAAATTCCTGCAGGTTGTAGTATGGCTTTAACTTAAGAATGTTTTTGAGAGCCCGTCTAAAGGACTTTTCAACAGTAATTAATTTCGGGTTCATAGGTAAATAATTGTAAATCGTAACACTTTCATAAATCAATGAGTTTTTAGTTAAAGCAAATTTCGGTATTGGGAGAGGAACGCTGCTACTGTTACAGGTAGTACAAGCACTATGTCTAGAAAAATTCCTAAATTTTTTGTGCATCAAGCAACAAGTCTCCAAGATAAAAAGAGAAATGACAGTCAAAATTTCTTCCCGTATAAAAAGAGGTTTACAGTGTTCCCTAAACTTAGCTTTACATATGTAGCGCAGTGACCTTTTTTGGAGAAGAAGATGGAATTTAGCAATTGGTGGTTACAAAATCCCGAAAAAGCGATCCCATATCTTATGTGACATTCGATTAAAGAATGATATGCCATCTTGGCCGCAGATGAACCTAATTCATTAGAAATTACTCTCACAGCAAGTACTAAGTAGGGTTATGTGAGTAGAGAATTTTAATTCGTTATCAATATGAATACCCAAAACTTTTGTGACAGGTTGGTTTTTTATTTGAATATTATTTAGATCTATGTTATTCAATGTAAACTTAAAAGTAAGAATCATTCTTTCCCCCTCTCCAAATCCTCTCAAATAATATTCCATAGAGCGCTATGATCGGTTCTCCTCCAGAGAAGAGTTGTATCATCCGCATTTCGAATATCCAAAAAAGCAAGATCATTAAGGTATAACAAAAATCGGATTGGGCCCAATACAGACCCGTGTGGAACACCATCACTGATATGCAGAATATTTGATCCTTTTGAAGTCTTAACAAACTGTCTTCTTCCTGAAACTGAAAACCTGAAACCATTGTAATGAAGTTCCACTAAAACCATAGTGCTTCAATTTTTTACAAAGGAATGTATGATTGATACAATCAAAAGCTTTAAAAAAGTCACAAAAAACAGCAGCAGTTAGCTCCTCTTCATAAAAACCCAAGTAAAGATTCTCAAGCGAAGAGAAGACAGCATCGACAGTCGACTTACCCCTTTGAAAACCAAACTGTCACTTTGTCAGAATTTTATATCTGTCCAGAAAAGAAAGATTCTGACCTTAACGAGCCTTTCAACAACTTTACTTAGTGTTGTAAGTAAGGAAATAGGGCCAAAATTTGAAGGTTCATCAGGTTCCCCCTCTTGAATATAGGTACAAGCTTTGCGGTCTTCAAAAAAGAAGGAAAATTCCCCTCACAAAAGGAATGGTTCATTGCTTCCGCTAGGACGTTTAGTGACTCAGGGTCGGCTCTCAAAAATTTTATCATCAAATCCCGAGGAGTTCTTATTTTTTATTTGCCTAAATACACTCCCTAATTCATAACCATCAACATTTGTAAAAACAAAAGTTTGATGGACAAAACTATTCCCATATCATCCAATAGCTCATAGGTTCCGTTTTTTGTATCAGATTTGTTTTAAGCCTATTGGCCACAGAACAATAAAAGTTATTTAAAATACTACATTACTTTTTCAGTTTTCCTTTGTTTTATTTCTTGCATATTTGTTTTTGATTCTTATAATATAATTCTTTGGCCAATTTGATAACCCGTCGCTAATATTTCTATATCTGTTAAAATAGTGTATAAAATATTCATTATAAGTAAATTTTCAAATTGTATGTAAACTTCGCCTATTTTTTGAGGAGTTTATTATTCCTCTAGTAAGCCAGGGTTTTTTTTTTTTGTTGTTGTAATTTTTCACATAGGAAAACTTTTATTAAACAGTTTTACGATTAATTGATGAATGATTTGTTAAACGATAATTTAAAATGAATTCAATAAGTAGTTTTAACATTGATACACACCGCGATTTTGTTATGTTAAATTCGCACCAGTTTATCCTTGTATCATATTTAATTTTTGCTCCAAAATGTACAGTCAATTGAATAAGATTATTATTATTAAATTAGTACCACAAATTTAATAATTGATCCCTGTACCACAATTATTTATGGCAGACAATTTGAAACGAATCAATTAAGCAGTTTTTTTAAGATGAATTTTTAAATGCCGCCATTTTATTCCGCCATCTTGGATTCGTACCACCATATTACCAGTTGATTCTAACATAGTACTTCATGGTTGTGCAAAATTTGAGATAATCTTCCGCCATTCTGTTTCGCCATATTGGATGTTTACCAAAATATTAACAGGTCACACCCATATGACCCTTAATTTTTGCGCAGTTTTTTAGCTATGCTGCGAACAGACAGACCGACGGAATTGAGAAAACATGATTTTCGGCATTTAGGGACCCTGAAACGTGAAGATCTGAAAAAAATCTCGGAGGGTGATTTATTCACGATTACAATACTTCCCTTTTACGAGGGAAGTAAAAATATATATTTATGTTTATTTGTTTTTTTAATTAAGTTATTTTGTACCCAGCATACAAATAATAAAATAGTACTCCACAAGTGTACCGAATTTGGAGTTAAATATTTTATTATTTTTATTGGCTACAGTTCATAAAAGAAAACCTAGCGCTATTGCCCACTTTCCCCTATATGTATATATTTTTACTAGATGATTATGTGCGAAACTAAACTGGATCACACTTCACTATTCCTAATTAAAGGAAAGATTCATAAATAGGGATGTTCCGGGTAGAAGAAATTTACCAATTTTTTACTTTAAATTAACTCACTAAACTAAAAGGCAAAATATTAAAATTAATTTATATATAAATTTATCATTATTTCCCAAATTAAACCAAATTTTAAGACGTAGAAAAACATTTTTAATTTAAAAGTTGTATTTTTTAGTACGTCTGTCTCAAAAATGGGTAGCAATTTAAAAAAAATACGCTGTGTAAGACTGCATTTTATATTTAAAGATTTTAGTTGGCTTAACATTTATCTGTCTTAGTAAATACATTTTAAGAGCGTGATACCATTAAAATCACGGAACAGATTTAGGCGTCGAGTTATTTATGCTTTCGGGTAATCTTATCGTTTTGAATGAAACTAAACCGAGCATTAAATCTGCGAAGGAGACAAAATGAATTAAAATGAAGCCTCTACGGGGCTGCAAGAGAACAGCCCTTGCTCAGTAGCGCGCTATCAATCAACACATAATGACATAATTACCTGTATATAAGTGAATTATTCATTTCATATATTTAAATTTAAGTGTAATTTACGAGGCCTTGTAGTAGTATTTAATCGAAGAATTAACAAAGAAAATATGTCAATTAATAATAATAATATTAAACGAATTTTTATTTCCAAAAAAGATTACAAACAAATTTTATACAAATAAATAAATGATATATATAAGAGATAAAAACAGAGCTCAACCAGGCGAAGTCTAGCCTTCTGACGACTCCCACTCAACCAAGGATGAGTCCATTAAACACTCAGCAAAATTAAACGTAAATTAAACACATTAAATATCTACATATCGAGTTTCTAATATTATTTTTGAATATTACATTTAATTTTATCAAGAAATTGTAGCTTTTCTTAAAATACAACAATTTTTTTAAGAAATTATCGAGAATAAAGTTTATTAATTCGAAATGAAATTCAGGCAGACACCCCCACCGCTGCAAACTTACCCAGTCGATAAAAATCATTACCTACCTGCTATTTAATTGCTTATAAAACAGGTGATTCCGTAGTTTATATTTCAGTTTATTGAAATTGTAACGCTTAAATTCGCCGGGCAAAGAGTTGTATAAGTTCTTCTCCTAAAAAGGCCCGTTTTATGGGGTTTTGTAAATTTGTTTCTGAATCTAACATTCCTGTTGTGAATATGACTACGAAGAATAAATTTCTGTTGCAAAGTATTTACGAATATTAAAAATTAGACTGCAACAGGCAGTGGGAAAGAACTAGAGATTCACAGAGCAATTTTTTCACATTAAAATTTAATAAATGTCGATTACTATGTATTAGTTTTAAGGAAAGGAAAAGGTTTTTTTTAACAATATTTTTAACGTTTTCACAGAACCTCAAATCTTCATCTACAAATAATCCTAAATTCCGAGCACCTGGCACGAAAGTCAAAGGAACATTACTGATTTCTAAGCTCTAGTTTTCCTAACAAAATTTCTTCTATTTTTTGTACCTATGCAAATAACTGTAGACTTTTCAGAGTTTAGTTTCAGATTATGTTCTTCTGAATGTGAATTTATAGTTTCTAAGTCTGCATTTATGTTATTACTAGCTTGTGGAATGTCTGTATGACAAAAAGAGTAATACTGGTGTCCCTACTTTTAAAGTTAACTCATGAGGAAGGGTTTAGAGAGTGTAGGAACTCGACAGGATAATCAACCGCATTTTATTGGTCTATATACATCTATTTAGTAGCAGGTATGTTAATTGTGGAGCAGTAATTTTTTCCGATAAAGCTAGATTTATTTCTACTACTGTGCTATTTTTTAGAGTTAATATAGCTCGTTCTTTAAACCAAGAAGCGGTTTTATTTTGACAACTTTCGAGTCCAATATAAGCATTTAAGGCGTAGTTTCACCCCCTTGAAAACTGAGTTTCGAAGAATCCCTTCTTATCGAACCTCTACACTCTAAAATCAAGCTGTTTGCACAATCTCAGCTTTCTACAGATTTTTTCAAAAACCCTGTATGAATTTATAATAAATATTAAAATATCTAATAAAACAAAATAAAAAGCACGCGTACAAGTGTTTTGCCAAATAGCTAATTGTTTTTTAAATAAAAAATATAATATTAAAGGGGTGGTTTCAGACCCTTGGACACCCTGTCTCGGTTTTTAAAAAATGTTAAAATATGTAAAAAAGTAGAATATAAAGCATATTATGTTCAAGCGTTTTACGAATAACTAACGGTTTTTTAAATAAAATATATTATAATATTTAAGGGATGGTTTTACCCCTTTGGACACATTGTATTAATTTTTTAAGAATCCTAAAACAGAATAGTAGAAATATAAATTAAAGATCCCTTGTTCAAGCGTTTTTTCGAAGAAATAACCGGTTTATAATAAAAAAATATTTTATTATTTAAGTGGTGGATTCATCCCTTTGAACACCCTGTACGAATTTTTAAAAAATCCTAGAATATGTAAAAAAATAAATTAAAAAACACGTATTTAAACGTTTTTCCGAAAAACTAACCGTTTTTTAAATAAAACATATTGTAATATTTAAGGGGTGGTTTCATCCCCTTGGAATTTCAGTTTTGAAAAATCCTTTCTTTTCGAACCTCTACACCCTAAAATCAACCTTTATGCCAAAATTCAGCCTTTTACTTCAATCGATTTGAGCTGGAGCGTGATGAGTCAGTGAGTCAACTAAGTCTTTAATATTCTTGTTATGTTCTTATATTGTTATATTCTTTTATATGTTAGTATAGATTATCTACACCTTCTGCGTTTGTCTTTATATTATTTAATGACTCCTGTGCATCGTTTATATTGGCTAGTGAAAAACTAAATGCATTTTGTGCATTAAAAAAATGGTTATTGTAAAAAGTAATTTTGTTGTTACATTTGTTTGAAATATTTTGTAAGA
Organism: Kuschelorhynchus macadamiae; assembly: GCA_030620095.1. Lineage (NCBI taxonomy): Eukaryota > Metazoa > Arthropoda > Insecta > Coleoptera > Curculionidae > Kuschelorhynchus > Kuschelorhynchus macadamiae. The sequence goes on from JAUTXW010001557.1 coordinate 3,246,054, forward strand.
ATGATGCAAAATATATATTAATATTTTCTGGATTAGGTAGGTTAGTAGGAAGTGTGTTTGATACATTTTTACGGATATTTAGAGAGGTCTTTTAGAGTTTTCCGAGTTAAAGAGATATTATTCTGTTAGTAATATTGCTTAAGTAGTCTTTTTTTGATATTTTTATGTCTGTTTGGACCTTCAATGATAGTAACTATTATTTTCACTAAAAATAAGAGTAGTTACATCAGCATACAGTGTAGTCTGCTCTCCAGAGACAGATGGCAGTTCTTTGGTATATAAAATGTATAGTAGAGGACCCAGTATAGAGCCTTGTGGACCGCCCTTTCAGATTCAGAAGCTGTATTCGATATCTCGGGCCGAATTTGGCAGTTCTTATTTTTTGTTTTTAGAAGAAAAGTTACAGGGTATTTTCAAAAAGTCTGTATTTTTTAAATAAAAAAATTTAAATTTTCTAGGGGTTCTTTTATTTATTGTGGAAATGCTGGAACTTTATTATCCTAGTTTCTTTATAGTCAGAAGTATAGAGGTTTTGCATTTTTTTGTTGAGAAAAAAAAGGTTCAGGGTATTTTCAAAAAGTCTGTATTTTTTAAATTAAACGATTACTAATTTCTATTAGTTCTTACATTTAATATATTACTTTTGGAACTTTATTATCCCAGCTTTTCTGTACATAGAAGTATAGCGGTTTTGCACTTTTTTGTTTAGAAAAAAGTTACAGGGTATTCTCAAAAAGTCTCTAATTTTGAAATTACAAAAATTACAAATTCCTATGTGCTCTTTTTAAAATGTGGAATTTTCGGAACTTTATTATCCCAGTTCCTCTGTACACAAAAGTATGGTGGTTTCGTATTTTTTGGTTTAGGAAATAAAGTTAAGTATAGGGTGATCCACTATAAATGTCTACCCCATTTACCTTTTTTACTTTGCAAAAGACTTACATTTTGGAAAAAAAAATTAGATACAAAAGTTGCAGAATTTAATAAATAGTTTTTAGCGCATATACAAATAGAAGTTGCATCTTTTAAAAATATAACATTCCATTTTTATTCTACTGGAGAAACTAGGAATTTTGATACAACACCATAAGCTAAACTTTTTGTTTTTGAATTATGAATAATTTAAAAAATATATTGAATATGATGATTGATGTGTAGTATCAAAATTCTTAGTTTTTTTAGATAAATTTTAATATTACTTTTCATCCATAGTTACGCCACTGTTTGAACCGGTAGAAAGGACACAAGAGTGCGGTTAATTTCAAATTCCAAGCGAATATGATCCGCAGCTTTTCTTGGCGATACTCAGGAAGAAAGTCTCGGCCCGAGAGGCTTATCTGGCTCTCTTTTGTGCCAGGATCGGGCACAACCGGGCAAAACAATACTTCATCGGGATAGAGCGGCGAGATGGATGCCTAATTGGGAATCGGAGCCGCGGACAGCAGCCGAAGGGACTTTTTTTAAATGAGAACCTCTTTGTCATGCCTCGCGCGCTTATTAGATTAGGTTGGCGTTCTATAGACTGCCGCATAAAAACTTTTCGGTTGCCGCTGAGGGAAGATCGAAATTTGCCCGGACAAAATTTCCCTATTGTCCGAAGTTTCACCTCGGATCATCTATTCAACCGGGATCGATGATATTTTAATAATAATGTATACAGCATATCGTCTGTGATCTGTAAATATGCTTTTTATTGTTAATAATATTGCCCTGCTAAGACAAGTTGTCCTAACTGTAAATTTTTTTTTTTTAATGTATAATAAATACTGTTCTGCATTTTGAAATTTTTGCCGCTCCCTGATTTTTTTTTTGTTTTTTTTGCGTCTACTATAATATGCTGAACTCGGTTTTTTCCCTATCACCCATACGTTTTAGAGAATGGGAAGAAGAAACATAAAATATGAGAAACCCAAACCATATGAAAACTAGTACTTTTTTTATAAAATATACTTCATTTTGTATCGAAAAAGGTATAATACAATCGAATGAATTATTTTGTGTCATTTTTCGTTTGTATTCACCGGGATTGGTTTCTCGTTTGAGGGTCCAACAGTAGTCCGCTAACATGTTTGGGATTCATTTCCACCAACGGAGGACTAATTTGGCTTGTAACCAAATGGAAGAATCCTGGTTAGAATAAATACTTTTTAAAAAATTGGGGAAATGTAGTTTTCTTCTGTTTTCCCTTTTGAACCATTTCGGTTCACAAAGAGTAAATGGTATATTGTCATACTTTCGTACCAAAAATAAATCTATAACAAGCATTTTGAAGCTTTTGCATACGAAGCCTGTCTAATGTATCTAAACAAGGCCCATAAATAAAATTACAATAGTTAAAATTACAAAGAACAAGTGACTCACAAAGCATTTTCCCTAAGTAAAAATCTAAAATATAATGATTAGTATAAAGTATTTTAAGACTCATATATGATTTATGTATACGTTTCTTAACATATTCCTTAAAACTTAGCTCATAATCAACTACAACACCCATCTTTTTGCAAAATTTACGACAGAAAGTTGAACTCCATTTACTTCAATTTTTAGATTTTCTTTAAGAAAAAAGACATTATTTTTATTACGAAAAAGCAATAACGTTGATTTAGTTGGATTAAGATTTAGGTTATGATTCTTTGATAAAAGCATAAGTGTGTTTAAATCTTGGTAAATAAGGTCAGAAGCAAGCAAATAGTCGTCACGATTAAAATGGACGTAAATTTGTGTATCATGCGAGTGCCTGTAGGTTAGAGTTATTAAGAGATTTTAATATGTCAGCGGTGTACAGGGTGTCCGGATTTGGTTGCAAAAGCAGGGTATCTCGCTTATTTTTAAAGATAAGAACCTTGCGGTTTTCACGAACCTGAGGTAATTTTTTGTGAAACTCATGAAGCCGTAAACAAAATTTTCATAGCCTTCTTCGTTTATGAGATACAGGGCGAAATAGAAAATTTTGCATTTTGGGACCCCCCTCGTATCTCGGTTATCCTTTAACTTAACGCAAAGAGAAAAATTGCTGCTTATGCAATTTTTTACGCTGGATCCAGTGGCGTAGTCATATTTTTCATTTGAGTTGTTATTTTTTAGATATGACCCAAAGTTGTGTTTTTTTAAATGGGACACCCTGTATATTTGTCCAGAAATTGATTTGTCCTTTTAAAAGCTTCTCAAAAATATATAATAGTATGGGTCTATTTTAATAAACAACAACAAAAATCCTAATTTTTATAATTATCATCCCAAATTTTGCAGTAGGCCATGCAAAACAATGTTGCCTTTCATTTAAAGTCGTTAACAATATCTACATCCTAACAATAAATCAAAATAAATATGTAATTAAATCTATTTATCAAAATATGTATTGATAATTTCGCACCAAAAAAGTACCACCTACCTAAATTTATGTAACACAAGAACAAAACAGTAATACATTATGATGTAACAAGCCTTTCAGCAAAAATCAACTGTCGTATAAGAACTACAGTAACCAAGTAATTCAAAAGAACTGTTCAAACTGATTTCCATTTTGTTCTATGCATGCTTCGCACAATTTTCGTATTCGTTTTAGGGAATTAAGCAAAATAATGGGATGATTTTGTAAATAGCGAAAATTTTCTCTTATTGCATTTCCTAAATCTCGGACATTATCATAGTGGTCTTTGTAAATTCTAATTTCCAGATATCCCCATAGAAAGAAATCTAAAATCGACAAATCTGGGGACCTAGGGGGCCATCTTATAGGTCCATTTGTTCCGATCCATTGATTGGTAAAATTATTGTCCAGAAATAATCTCGTCATTTCAGAATTGTGTGCAGGAGCACCGTCCTGTTGAAAATAAATTTCGTTAATTTGCGCTAGAGGAACATCGTCAAGTAATTCAGGTATAGCTGCCTCTAAAATTTCTATATAACGATTGGCTGTTAGATTTCCCACAAATATATAAAATTTTATATGTGTTCCTAATATGAAGCAGGACACATTTAGACCAAACCTGCCCTGCTGTCTTCTGGGAAATATTTGGTGTTGATTTTCCTGGGACCAGAATCTACTATTGTGCCTATTGAGTATACCAGAATTACTGAAATGTGCTTCGTCTGACCATATAACCTTCCTTTCAAAATCTCTAACCATATCGCATCTTTCTCGAAACCAATTGCAGAAGACTACCCGACGCTCTGCATCCCCTGGCTGTAAGTGCTGCACGAGCCTAAATTTGTATGGGTGGTATTTGTGCTTTTTTAGAATTTCTTGAACTCTAGTTTTTGGAATCCCTATGCTCTTTTCACTGGCCTTACAAGAGTTTGTAGGGTAAGCTTCTGCATTAGCCAAAACCGTAATTTCCTCAGCCTCCCGATTTTCTTTATTATATGTTTTCGTACGAGGTTTGATAAATGATCCGTGATTAAGTAAATTCTTTTTTATCCGATAAAAAGTGGATATGTTAGGTTGCCTCCTTTCTGGATATCTAAATAAAAATTAAGCAATAGTATTTCAACATACCTAAAAATTAACTATTTACCTGTTAAAATACATCTCAGAAGCCGCTTCAACATTTTCATTACTTAATATAAAACAAGCTAACATATCGTACTTTTCATAATGTTCAAAAGTTTGGTTTTCTTCCATAATAATACAAATATATTTTTACACAACAAATAAATACGAAAAACTAGCGCTATATTTTATATACGCGTACAAAATTGGGAAATATCATTTGCTTCCAAGAAAATAAAAGAAAACGGCATCGTTTTGCATGGCCTACTGCAAAATTTGGGATGATAATTATAAAAATTAGGATTTTTGTTGTTATTTATTAAAATAGTTAAAGAAGCTTTTAAAAGGAAAATCAATTTCTGGACAAATATACAGGGTGTCCCATTTAAAAAAACACATCTTTGGGTCATATCTAAAAAATAACAACTCAAATGAAAAATATGACTACGCCACTGGATCCAGTGTAAAAAACTGCATAAGCAGCAATTTGTCCCTTTGCGTTAAGTTAAAGGATAACCGAGATACGAGGGGGGTCCCAAAATGCAAAATTTTCTATTTCTCCCTGTAGCTCACAAACGAAGAAGGCCATGAAAATTTTGTTTACGGCTTCATGAATTTCACAAAAAATTAGCTCAGGTTCGTGAAAACCGCAAGGTTCTATCTTCAAAAATAAGCGAGATACCCTGCTTTTGCAACCAAATCCGGACACCCTGTACATTATAAAGAGCAGAGGACCTAAAATTGATCCTTGGGGAACACCTGATAAAAAAGTATGATTGGACGATATAACTTCATAACGATTTGACAAATAGGATTTAACTAAACAAAGAGATTCGTCATGAAAACCATAATATTTAAGTTTATATATAATTAATTTGTGATTAAGAGTATCAAATGCTTTCGAAAAATCTAACAGCACAGTGCACTGCATTGTTTTTTTTATCAAATGTTGAAAACAAGTCATTAGTTACATTCGCGAGAGCGATCGCCATACTACAACTCTTTCTAAACTCGCACTAGCAATCTGGTAATATTTTATCTTTGTTTTTATTTGTTGAAAGATTGTCAAACATAATCAAACGCTTAAAAATCAGATTAAAAAAAAAACGAAGAAGATATTCCATCGTTTATAGAAAATGGTGCTGAAAAAGCTATAGGGGCTACATTTCCAGAAAAAAACATCTCTATGAATTAGCTTACACTCGGTTTCTTTCATCATTTGGCATTTTCGAAGCTTTCCTTCTCGCGTCCGAATAGAGACTCTTTGGCGAAACGTCAGCAAAACTGTTCTTTTCAGAACGACTTGAACCTTGTTAGATATATTCCTAGGGAGTTTTCTTGGGTTAAGGTTCGTAGGGGGTAGAGTTAATGGCTTTTTTCTTGTGTCATATTTTTATTTCAAGATATTGACATTAAAAACAAACGTTTCGACCAATACTTAGTCTTCATCAGTTTTATTATAAGCTAGTATACCTATAGAGGAAAATCCTTTAATAAAATTCCATTTATTCAAGCAAATACAACATTATTAGATAACGGCACATGATCAAGACAGACATAAAACTGTTTACACACATGCAAATAAAATAAAAAAAAAATTTAATTTTTCCTACGGGTTAAAATAAATGGTGGAAGTGTACCTACCTTGTTTTGTTGTCAATTCGGTAATTGTTTTATGTATGTCTTCCTCATGTACCGTTATCTAATAATGTTGTATATGCTTGAATAAATGTAATTTATTATTTATTGAAGGATTTTCCTCTATAGGTATACTACCTTATAATAACACTGATGAAGACTAAGTATTGGTCGAAACGTTTGTTTTTAATGTCAATGTCTTGAAATAAAAAAATGATACAAGAAAAAAGCCATTAACTCTACCCCCTACGAACCTTAACCCAAGAAAACTTCCTAGGTATACTTTACGAAATCACACATTGACAATCACGGATCTTAAAAATGAGCTATTGAATGTGAGACAAGTTAATGTTAGTTCAAAAATAGTTAGTCGAAGATTAAAAGAAGCAAGTTTAAATCCAAGAAGGCCTGCGAAGTTCCACGTCTTATCCAAAACTACAAAATTGCTCGCCTACAATTTACCAGAACACATACTGATTGGACTATCGAGCAATGGAAAAATATCCTGTTCACGGATGGACTAGAAATCAGTTATAGAAGCCAGATGGACGAAACCACGTCTACAGACGAGTTGGGGAACGGTACGCTAGCTGCAACCGCGTACAGGCCGTTAGTTTGGATGTGGCGGTATAATGCTTTGGGGAGTAATTAATTTTGAAGCCAAACTCGTGGAAGTGACTGGGCATATGATAGGTGACATGTATGTCGCAACTATTTTGCAAGATCATGTTTTGCCATATTGGATATGACAGATTTGTATTAATACACGATAACGTTCGTCCACATGCAGTTGGGATAGTGAGCGCTTACCTCGATGAGGTTCGCATTGAAGGATTAGATTGGTCACCATATATCCCGGATATGAACCCCATAGAGCACCTCTGGGACAAGCTAAAACGCCGCATACGACGAAAAAATCCCGTTAAAACTACAACAGCAGAGCTTAAAATTGTAGCGCAAGAGGAATGGAATGCCATTCCTAACGAAAATATCCAAAATCTAATTCATAGCACCCTGAGAAGGATGCAAGCAGCAATAAGAGCTCGTGGTGGGAACACTTGTTACTGACTATACTCTTATTTTAATCGAAAGACTATGTGCCAACCCAGTAGCACTCAGTTCCAAGTTAATAATGTTATTTTTTTAGCAATTAAAATTTTGTGGTTTTTTTACAACCCTCTTCCAATAAAAATCTTAAATTATTTTCGTTGGAATTGTAAAATAAATTGTACTTTCTAGTACGAAGTGCTTTAGCGACTTAAATTATCAGATTTTATATATTTTTAAAGAAATTATGAAAATAATATTCGATCATTTTGTCCATAGGTCTATTATATATCCGAAAGTTTTTGCAATTTACTCCCATTTCTAAAGCGAAAATCAGATGGTTACAGATCTAAAAATTCGAAAATATTTACTCGAGCTGAAACTGAAACATTTCTCGTTGAAGCAGTTGACCACAAATATTTAATGTTTAAGGTTTCTCTGATGATTGGCGTTTTTGGAGCCTGCAGGAGAGAAGAGTTAACGCATATGGATACATAAGATGTAGAAGATAAGGATCCAAATACAAAAACTGTCTAGAGAATTCACCATCACCCAAGGTAGCATAGAAAATATGGATTTGTCACATACAAGGCTTTTTGTTGCCTATAGAGGTGGTAAATGCTCCACTCAACCAGTTAGTGTTTATACTTTCGGAGGTATTCCTAAGCAGATTGCGAAATTTTTAAAATTACCTGAAAAATCAGAATACTTGGCCATTTTTATCGCTGTTTATGTACAGGGTTTTCCCGTATATTTTTCCTCCCACCTAGAGAGTTTATTTGAATAGATACGGAAATGTAAAGTTGTTGGGTTTTTTATGAAGATTTAGAATATTATATCATTAGTGCGAAAATATTATTGGAAATGTCAAATTTTGACAGGTTGTCAGTTTTTTTAAATGAAACACCCTGTATATTAAATCATATTCTTGAAGATCTTTTTTTTTTCTAATTTCAAATATATATACTTTTAATATATTCTGTCAATTAGTTTTGGATATATAAGCGTTTAAACATTAAAGAAATGTTAAGGTAATTTGCGCTAAAACATAGTGATACATGGTCAAGACAATTGCAATGAACGACGCCTTTTTGACGTTTACCGGTCAGAAGTAATTATTTACGAGCATTTTTAATATCTTGGACGATAGGTTATTCGGAAGAGGAGAAACTCGACATGATAGAATTATTTTATTTACATGGTAAAAATGCATCGATAGCTCGTAACGAATATCATAGACGGTTTCCAGATAGACCAACACCGACTCGTAGCATAATATTAAACATCGTTAAACAATTGAATGAAAGAAAAAAAGCGAAAAGTTAGAATAGTGGAAAGAAACAATAACATAAAAAATCAATAATATAAAGTAGGTAAATAATAATATTAGCTTAAAGAACTAAGTTTTGGTTTTCTGTGTAGCCTCCTTGGTTTATAATGCATTTCTGAATATTTCTTCTAAATTTTCTGTGTATGGATGCGTAGATAAAATGAGGTGATTGGGTGTTTAAATCGTCGATTGTTTGGACTATATTTTGCTCTAAAGCTTGGATGGCTCTTGGCCTATTGTAGTATATCTTGTTTTTCAGATAACCCCATAAAAATATGTCCAGTGGAGAGAGATCGGGACTGTTTGCTGACCATCTTAATGGTCCATGTCTTCCAATCCAAAATGGATACCTGTCATTTAAAAAATTGGTGACCGGCTGGACATTATGAGGAGGGGCACCATCTTGTTGCCATATCAAATTATTAGATAAGTGGCTGCATCGGGAATTGAGGGCTCAGGATTTTCTAAAACAAGAATAAATAAGATAAATAAATTATTTTAATACAAAAGTTTCAAAATTACCTTCAAAATATAATAAAATATTTAAATCTTCTTCAGCGTTTCTTTCCACTTTTCTAACTTTTCGCTTAAGTGTTTTTCTTTCATTCAATTGTTTAGCGATGTTTAATATTGTCCTACAAGTCGGTGTTGGTCTATCTGAAAACCGTCTATGATATTCGTTACGAGCTATCGATGCATTTTTGCCATGTAAATAAAATAATTCTATCATGTCGAGTTTCTCTTCTTCCAAATAACCCATCGTCCAACGTATTAGATATTAAAAATGCTCGTAAATAATTACTTCTGACCGGTAAACGTCAAAAAGGCGTCGTTCATTGCAATTGTCTTGACCATGTATCACTATGTTTTAGCGCAAATTACCTTAACATTTCTTTAATGTTTAAACGCTTATATATCCAAAACTAATTGACAGAATATATTAAAAGTATATATATTTGAAATTAGAAAAAAAAGGTCTTCAAGAATATGATTTAATATACAGGGTGTTTCATTTAAAAAAACTGACAACCTGTCAAAATTTTACATTTCTAATAATATTTTCGCACTTATGATATAATATTCTAAATCTTCATAAAAAACCCAACAACTTTTGTATTTACGACATTTCCGTATCTATTTAAATAAACTCTCTAGGTGGGTGGAAAAATATACGGGAAAACCCTGTACGTTAAAGAGGCACGCTGGATGAATGAGTAGTGCAGTAGATTATGGGTATGTTAAACGTTGAAAAATTGTAGCAAAAATAATGGGAACAAAAGGAGAGGAACAGAGCACATGTTATGAAAATAACGACGTATTAAAAATGTTTAAATAATCAATCGTCAATAATTAGTAATTGTGTAATTAATATTTATAATAAATAGGCAGTTTTAACACGTACTAATGTGCTTTTTACATTATTTTTTACAGAGTGAACGAGTGCGAGAAAAATTTTATCGCACTAGTGCGAAAAAGTGAGCCATTTCGGCACACAAAAGAGTATCGAAATGAAGGCAGTATAACACTATTTAAAAAAAAAAAAACATTTTGTATGGTTGTCGGGTTAATTCTGCGGTAGCTGCTGTCATTGGTTCAAAATAAAAGCAAAAAACAATTAGGCTAATATCATCGAAATAATTTATTTAACCTACTATGCATACATAAAAAGTCTATTTAACTGTTAGGGTAACTTTAATGAACTTTTCAAATATATCATACATACTGATCAAAACCATGACTACTGATACTATATATAGTAAATAAATATCCCTATTTTAGCCGAGATTTTTTTTTTGACACCAAAATCTCCATTTTCCATTGGGAATTTCTTTGGTCTAACGGGGTCTACCAGTCCAGTAAAACTTAAACTTTTTTGATCGTGTGCAAGTGGGTCTTCAAATTCCCCATAGACTTAGTCACCCTCTCCATTAGAACAGATATAATGACGAAACCCTATAAAGACAGAAGGGCTCTCATCTACAAACATGATAATGTTCCATTTAACGCACCAGTTAATTTATTCTTACAACTAAACATTGCACTAGATGTATATTTGGCCTTTGTTTTATTTGCCTAAAATAGCGACATCCTGCGTGGTTTAAGAGACAGTTGGAGATGAAACTACTGTTAGTAACAAAAAAATTAAAATTGTGCAGTTTTTTATAGTTTTTATTTCTGCTTTTTTGTCTAAATTCTTAGTTTCGATGTACAATCGCTATACACAAACGTTCATGTTAACGACTCAATTTCCATTATTTACAATACTATGGCGATTCCAAGGGGTAATGCACCCTGAATTTAAACAATACCGTAAATGGATCAGTTGGAGGAGATTTTTTACTATTTTGTATATTTCTATATTATTATTTTTTGGCTAATTTAGGTTAAACTTATGTAAATAAATAAACCTTAAAATAAAAAAAACACGGATTTCCCTATTTCCCCCCAATTTTCTAGTAGAAATTAAACCCAATTGAATGCTTGCTTTGTTCCATAAGGACAAACATTTTGCAAATTCAAATTTTGTATTTTGAAATTCAAAGATACATTTTAAAGTAATGTAGGTATATCTTTACGAAATATACTAATTAACTTTGTAAAATAGAAATGAGCCTTAACAAACCAATCAAACTTCGAAGAGCTGAACCATCAACAGAAGGTTTTCTATAGAGCTCTTATAGCCATTCTAGCAGTGGATTATCTCTGAATCTGTTAATACGTCAATAGGGCTTGAAATTTGATTAAGTTTACTCCTATAAATCCTATATAGAGCCCTTTTAAAAACGCCTTCCAGGATTTGCTTTCAAGCACGCTCGCTATTCCTCCCAGCCAGCATCAGCGCGGTAGCGGTCTTTTGTAATATTGTTCACAAAGCCAGCTTTTAATTCCGATTTGTCGTGTTCCTTCGTGGTTAGGAGTATCCACGATATTTTATTCGGGATATTGTTAAACGTAGATCGATTTGTATCCTAAAAATTTAAAGCAGAACTAAATTTTTTATAAAAAATAGAGCCGACTTTTTATTTATAAATCGGTAAATTTCCTTTACCCGGAACTTTCCTTTTATTAGAAATAGTGAAATGTAACCCAATTTAGTTCAGTACATAGTCATTTAATAACAGATATATACTGTCTTTTCAAACATATTTTATTGGGCACCATTTTTTCCATCATATTGGATTGCTACCAATATTTCACCAGTTTCTACTTATGCCACCTTTGATTTTTGGGCATAATTTAAAATAAATTTAATAAGTAGTTTTTACATTGACACACACCGTCATTTTGTTAGTCACGTTGAATTCGTACCAATTTATCCCCAAATCACATTTAATTTTTATGCAAAATTTATAGTCGACTTAATACATTTTTTTACGTCGATGTTTACAACCATATAGTGTATTATTTCTATACAGGGGCGTGAGGTGAAATTTTAAGAAAGGGAAGCAATTTTTAGAAACTTACCTATTTACAATGTAATTCGATTCTTCGATCTTTTTTGCAAATTCGACAATGTCATCATAAAAACGTCGATGCTCAGACATATTTTGGAGAAGTTTATTTTGAATAGACAACAGCGATGTATGCAAAAGTCTCTCCTGCCCCGTTGAATTTCTCACGAAATTTTTTATATGTTTAAGTGTTGAAAAATTGCGTTCTACTGATGAACTTGTGGCAGGTATTGTCAATAATAATTCACACAATTTCGACACTTCGGTGTAGGCATCTTCCAGCTCCTTGTCTTTTAAAAATCGCGTTAGTTCCTTAGCGTTGTTTTTTGCGCTAATGTCATCAGTTTCGTAAATCACTTTTAGCTCAGATCGCAGTAACACTCGGTCGAAGAATTGGCCATAATGAAGAAGAAGAGATTTAAACGCATCTTCTGGAAAAGTTTTTCCTTTAAATGCATCAAAATTGCAGAGCTCGAGAAATTTAAAATTATTTAAACCGTTAAATCTATAGCTTATTTGTTGCTGAATTTGATCGATTATTTCATAAAAGAGGCGTCTATATCATGTTTGAACATCTCCCACCTTGTCTGTTCGAAGACGTTGGGCTTGTGGCTCTACATTTAACGTCATCGTTTTCTCCCAAAATAGGTCAAAGTCATCTCATTTTTGGCTTAACATGGACTTAAAATCATCCACTTTTTTAGGCAAAAAGCAATATCATTTGTTTTAGTTTGTAATATATTAAAAACATTGTCCGAGGATGGAAATATTTCTGAAAATATGTTAAACAAATAATTAAAATTAAAATCTCGTTTCAAACAGTCCAAAAACCCCCTGGAACTATTTATTGCTTCTGAGTCCCACGTTTCATTATTTTCTATTATATTCTCAAATAGTTGAATCAGTGATTCACGATTTTCAGATACTGTTAACACAAGTCTTCCATTATAGTTCCACCTAGTAGGAGCTACTTTGGGCAATCGTTTGTGGACAATGGAGTCCAAAGCTTGTTTAGGTTTTGTTGACTTGGAAAAAAAAGCAGCCATGCTACTTAAAGCAACGAAAAATACTTTACACTCTTTAATGTGATCGATCGACTGGGATAAAACTAAATTTAATTTATGAGCAAAACAATGGACAAACACAGCACTTGGGAAAATTTCTCGAACTTTAGCTTGCAGACCCCCTAATTGTCCTGCCATCACTGCAGCTCCATCATAGCTTTGAGCAGTTACTTTTTTCTCTCCATTAATTTCTTTAGTAACGTTATATACCACGGTATATAATGCATCTGCTGTACAATTTTCGGACACATTCTTAAAACCTAAAAATTGCTCTTGAATACTTCCTTCTGTTTTAACGTAGCGTATTACTATAGATAATTGGCTAAAATTAGTGATATCAGTTGTTTCGTCCAGAACAATAGCAATGAACCGCGCCTCGCCAATCTCTTGCTTAATTCTTTTTAGAATAATGGTTGCAACAGCGGAATTTAAATCATTCTGGATTCGATTCGACGTTCCGCGAAAAACGCTAGACTGCTCTAAATGATTTTTTAAGCAATCATCATATTTAGCCATTAAACTAAGTAAATCTTGAAAATTTCCTCTATTTGAAGAAACTCTTGTTTCGTCATGACCTCGAAATCCCAATTCGTGCTGTGCGAGAAAACAAATAACATCGATAAGTCTTCTTAATATTTGCCTATTTTTATCGACTAGTTCATTGTGTTGGCGGTGACTAATTTCCAACTGTTTATTAAGGGCGTGTTCAATTCTGGTTTTGCCGAAGACTTTTTCTTTTATGACTGCCTGTAAATGCGCTTTGGACATAATGTGTCTTTTTACAGCTTTATGGAAATTGTTTAAATCGGAAAAACCAGTTTTTTTCCAGAGACCTTTTTTATTTTCAAAAAGTAAACATGGCTAACAAAATAATTTACTTATATTTTCACACCCTGTTAGCCATTAAAATTGATCGTATTGTTTTTCCGGATAAAAATGTCTAATACAGTTTTTCATTTTTATGGTTAAATTTTTCATAGGCGGTTTTGCCCTTCCTTTGGAAATTATTTGAAGCTTATCAGCGAAGTTTAATGTTGAAAATCCCTTTATTATTAAGACACACACCACACATTCACACACACTCTTCTTACTAAATTCTCCAACATTTTCAACGTTATTGCCGGCAGACGAAGTTGACGGTATTTGCATATCCACGTCCGTATTATTGTCTTCCATATCGCACCACGCACGACGCGACGTAGGTATCACACAACACACGGATAGCCGTTCAAACAAAGAACCTATTCCAACGATAGCTTCCGCCACGACTTAAAGCACGCGACTGAAATGCAAAAATTGCAAACAGCCGGTGGAAAGTTCAATAACCCCTGGCTCGATTCACAGGAAATCAAGCATACAGGACTTGGCTGCAGAGAAGCTAGCGGCCCGAATAGGTTCTATTCGATATTCTATTGTGGCTGGGTCGGAGTCAAGGCCGCATTTATTATGGATTTTTTGGGGAAGCACTGCTTCCCTTGCTTCCATGGACTGCACGCCCCTGTCTCTATATCACACTTAATGCTTGCACAAAATTTGAAATGAATCTGATAAGGTTCAGGTTAATTTTTTAAATATTTCATTAGGCCGCAATTTGGTTTTGCTATCTTATATTCATACCAAAATGTTACCAGTTCATTCCTATGTAATAATTGATTTTTGTGCACAATTTGAGTTAAATTGGATAATTAATTTTTTAGCAATGATTTTTTTAACGTTTTACTAGGCCGCTATATTGTTCAGGCATATTGGAATTCTACCAAAATATTATCAGGTCATCCCTATATAACCCTTAATTGAAAAAAATTGAAATTAATTTAATAAGTAGTACATTCATGCTGATTTTTTAAGTATTTTGCTATCTTGGATTCATATCGATATGTTACCTCATTCCTATGTAGCACTTGATTTTTCGTAAAATTTTAGGTAAATTGTATAATTAGTTTTTTTAGTATTTTTTTTAGCATTGTTCGCCTATATTGGATTTTTACCAACTCTCAGTTTTTGACTAAAATTTGAAGTCAATCTGATAAGTAGTTTTTAAGATATGTCGCGAACTGACAGACAGAAAGTCAAACGGACAGACGGACCGATGGAATTGATAAAACATATCTTTTGGTATCATTTTTTGTGTGTTTAATCTTAATCTAGGGGCGCTAAAATGTGAAGATAGAAAAGGAGATTTATTATACGATTACATGTTATTTGGCCTTCCGCCATCTTGAATTAGTACCACAATTTCACTACTTCATATCTATACCACATTTAGTTATGGTACACAATTTCAAATCAGTCCATTAAGTAGTTTTTTCAGGGTGAATTTTTAAATATTTTGTTAAACTGCCATTTTGTTGCGCCATCTTTCCTACATAATATTTGATTTTTGTGCCAAATTTGAGATAAATTGGAAAAATAGTTTTTTATTAATAAGGTTTTTAACTACTAGGCCGCCATTTTGTTTTACCATATTGGATTTTTACCAATATGTTACCAGATTATCCACATATGACTCTTAATTTTTGACCAAAACTTGAAGTCAATTGGGTAAGTAGTTTTTCAGTTATACCACGAAGAGTTTTTTACCCGGAACGTTCCTCGTAACAGATTCAACTACAGGTGTAACATATTTTATATATCCATAGTTACGTGATTATAACTTTATACATATTATATAAATATTAATATGTGTCACTTTATATTCGTTTTCTTGTCCAGATCTAATATACATACCTGCTTAAATACCGTCACCTCTTCAATACGCCTGTATATTCTTTTTTTAATTTTGTTTTTGTTGTTAATTTCTTTTATTATTATTATTATTATTATTATTATTATTACGGAAATTAACAATCAATTTCTCAACAAATGTTTTGTTCTAAGCTCATCCCGGATGCATGTATCAAAAGGAGTGGGCTGGTTTCTATTAGTTCTATGTATTGTCCTGTAAGAATTTTCTCACTATGTGGCAAGTACTGACCAGGACTGCCTTCTGGATGTCGATGAATTTGTTAGTATGCAGTCCTACAGTTTTTAGGTTCTCTTCTAGTGTTTTTGGAACTAGTCCAGTTGATGATACGATGATTGGTATCACATGAACCTTGTTCAGTCGCCACATCTGCTGTATCTCGATGGCCAGCTCCGCATATTTGGCCTTTTTCTCTTGATATTTATCCAAGACGTTGTTATTGTTGGATAAAGCAACATCTACCAAATAAGCTGTCTTTGTTTCCTTATTTAGCAGTACTACATCAGGCCGATTATTCGTCACCCGTCTGTCGGTGATAATTGCCCGGTAGCAGTATAGTTTGAAGGCATTATTTTCAAGCACTGAACTTGGTTGCTGTTTATAATAGGGCACAAAAGGTGTTCAGGAGCCTGTAATGAGATTTCTGGCGTTCTTTAGAAGAGCTCGCACTCTTTTAAAGCACTGATTTTTCAGCTTGGTCTTTCCTTGCGTATTCTGGCGCAGTCTAGCTTGTTGGAATTCTAGGTATTTAGAGGTCTCTCCTTGGTTCATCTATAGAACCATTTCTCCATTGGGTAGGGCTACATCACCATTAATGACTTTGCATTTTTCAATGTTTAAGGCTTTACATTTTTCCATTCCAAATTCCAAATGGATGTCTTTCGAGAAGGTGTATGTCACGTCAGTAAGCTTTTTTAGTTGGTTATTGTTTCCACCATAGAGGTTAATGTCATCCATATACAGAAGGTGGGAATGGTTCGGGGGTTGTTTTATTATTATTATTATTATTATTATTATTATTATGACTCGTTGTCTTACAGTATTCCTGTGGTTGTATTTTATACTGACGTGATTATACCAAGTCAGTACAAAAAATAAAAATGAAAACAAGGAAATGGAAAAAAACAACTATTGTGTATTAAGAAATGATCTAACTATGCTACATGTTTTTAAAATGACCGATTTCTGGATGTTCCTGTGAATGTCTGTATTAAGTCCTAATTGAGCCAAATGCGGTGTAAACGTTGTTGGGGTGAGACCTGTTACTGATATGACGAGAGGAACAATGATGATTTTTTCGTGTTTCCACAGCCTTTTTACTTCCATTGCCAAGTCGTATTTGGCGATCTTCTCACTGTATTTCGCTTGGATGTTCTCGTCGTTGGGGACAGCCATGCCAATTAAATAATTGATTTTCTCTTTTTTTGGATTGAAAGGTGATATCGGGTCTATTTGCGGGGATTGTTTTATCTGTGTGGATATCAATGTCCCAGTAGAGCTTGTAGTCTTCGTTTTCAAGTATGGATGCTGGTGTATAATGGTAGTAAGGGTCTGTGTTCTTCGTTAGTTTTTATGTTGTGGCTAATGCTTGATGAACGACCTTCGCTGCTGAGTTGTGTCTCGCGGTGTATTCAGTTCCGGCCATTATTCTACATTCGTTATGTGATCGATCGTTTCTCTCTGCTGGTGACATCTCCTACACCTCTCGTCTTCAGTGGTTTTGTTCTTGATGATGTGCTTTCGGTAGTTTCTGGTTGCTATGACTTTATCCTGGATGGCAAGCAGGAAGCCTTCTGTTTACAGGGAACAGCTGCCCTTCTTGTAACCACGTATATGAAAGCTCTTTATGTATATGGTCTTGCTTTATGAGATATCTGTATCTTCCATGAAGTGTTTTTTTCAGACCAGGCGTTCATCTTTTCTAGTCGTGATTGGATGTGACTGTGTGCGTCTGCTGCGTGGCTCGTTTGAGACAGGTCGAGCGGTGTATAATTCTTGTCTGCCTTCACTATTGCCTTGTGGAGGTTAGTTTGTTTGTTGTGGAAGAATTTTCTGAGTTCGTAAATTTGTTTTTTTTTTAGCGATTGTAGATCTATAATTCCCCTCCCTCCTTCTTTTCTCTCGATGGTGAGTCTTTCCTTTCATGCGTTGGGATGTAACTTCCTGTGTTTAGTGAATTCAGAGCTTATAAGAATGTGAATGTTTTCTATGTTTGTGTGTGACCGTTTAATGATACCAAACGAATACGTAAGAATAGGTATGGCGAAGGTGTTAATAGCTTTCGTTAGATTTCTGGAATTCAGTTTTGTTTTTAGTAGCTTTGTGAGTCTGGTTTTAAATTCAGTCTTGAGCTCTGATTTGATATGAGTGTGGTTAATTTTGGTGTTTTGATGGAAGCCTAGGTATCTGTATGTTCCTTCTTTGAGCATATTATCTATAGTTTCATTGTTGATGGTCTTTCCACTGTCCCTTGTTGATATGAAGTAGCTTGCATTTACTTATACCAACTTCCATGTTGATGTTCAGGGTAAACGTTTCTGTGATTTTAAGGAGTTCCTTTAGCTGTACCTTTGTGCTTGCATATAATTTTATCATCCATGTACAAGAGATGGTTTATTTTGTGTAGGTTATTTTTTTGGTGTTTAATTTGGAATCCGAAGTTTGTGTTATTCAGTGTGTTTGAGAATGGATTGAGACAGAGGCAGAACCACAAAATGCTGAGTGAATCTCCCTGGAACATACCTCGTCTGATGTAGATCTCTTCTGTTTCGATGTGCTCTTTTAGTGTTCTCAGGTTGATTTTAGTTTTCCATGTACTCATGATTTGCGTAAGAAATTGCCTGATGTTTTTATTGACTTTATATTGTGTAGTTTCTGTTCTGACCAAATACTTTTCCAGTATTCTGTGATTCATTGCTCATGATTTTTTGGTAGAACTGTTTTTCGCTTCTTCGAAGCAGGTTGTTAGCGTCCTTTCTTTCATTTGATTCTTTGTAACTTCGGAGTCTTGCGGCATACACAGATAATTTTTCCTTCAGAGTATCAAGGATTTCTGTAAGCGTGTAATCAGGAGATGCAGATTTAATTTTCTCTGCACTTTGTGTGATACGTTTTGACTTGTTGCCGTTCATGGATTTGGTAAGATGTCCCAATTCTTTTCTAATTTTGTTAATTTTGTTTTCGATACTTATCTGCCATTTGAATTTTGGTTTTATGTTGTTAGTGTTTCTGTGGCGTGGCGGGAGTTTCTGATTGTTCTGTGTTATCGTGGTTATAGCTGCTGCCTAGATCACTGTATGAATGTCCTCAATTGTGCTCGCATTCGTTATGTACTCGGGAATTATGTGTTCGTTGATGGTCTTTAGGATTTTATGTGTATCCCGTTTGAAGATTACACGAGGAATAGGATCTCTTGTTGTAGGATCGGAGCCTGACCATTTGTTTAGATGTGACTTCGTTTCTACTTTGATTGCTTGTGTGAGAGACTTTTATTAAGATCTCACTATGTGGCAGGACTGCCTTCTGGATGTCGATGAAGGTGTTAGTATGCAGTCCTATGTTTTCAGGTTCTGTTCTAGTGTTTTTGGAACTAGTTCAGTTGATAATACGATGATCGGTGTTACATGAACCTTATTCAGTCGTCACATCTGCTGTATCTCGATGACCAGCTCCGCATATTTGGCCTTTTTCTCTTTATATTTATCCAACACGTTCTTATTGTTGGGTAAAGCAACATCTACCAAATAAGCTGTCTTTGTTTCCTTATTTAACAGTACCACATCAGGCCGATTATTCATCACATATCTGTCGGTGATAATTGCCCGGTCGTAGTACAGTTTGAAGGTATTATTTTCAAGCACTGAACTTGGTTGCTATTTATAATAGGGCACAAAGGTGTTCAGGAGCCCGTATTTATTGGCAAGCTTTTGGTGTATAATATTACACACCTGGTTATGTCGCTGAGGGTAGTCCGTGTTTGCTAGGTAAGTGCAGCCAAATGTTATATGCTGTATAGTCTCTTTGATGATGAATTTCGTGTGTCTCTGGGAATAGTTGTCCATGTGTTAATAACTTGGTCCTGTATTGACATCACAAATCCTTCTGTCTCTGGGAATAGTTGTCCATCCTTCAGCCACCTGTTAGATGCTTCCTTATCTATGTGTGGCTGATTCACGTCTTGTTTGTCGGGGGTCTGAAAGTGACTTTAGTATGATGTTGTCACTTGCGAGATTGAGTGGAGAGTATGAATTGTCACTTAGGATCATTATGCGATGGAGGCTTGATGTTGTGCCTTGTCAGTGAAGAAATTTCTTAAGTTTTGCAGCTTTCGGGAGTGCGAATTGGTCAAGTCAACAAGGGATCTTCCACCTTCTCTTCGTGGTAAGGTCATTCGGAGAGTTGATGACCTTGGGTGGTGTGACTTGTACTTAGTCATTATTACGCGAGTAGTTTGTTGTAGTCCTTCTAGCTCCGTGTTAGTTCATTTCAAGATTCCGAAACTGTAGGTCAGCACGGGCACAGCATAGGTGTTAATTCCTGTAATGAGATTTCTGGCGTTTAGTTCTGTCTTTAGAAGAGCTCGCACTCTTTGAACGCACTGATTTTTCAGCTTGGTCTTTCCTTGCGTATCCTGGCGCAGTCTAGCTTGTTGGAATTCTAGGTATTTAGAGGTCTCTCCTTGGTTCATTGCTAGAACCTTTTCTCCATTGGGTAGGGCTACATCACCATTAATGACTTTGTATTTTTCAATGTTTTAGGCTTTACATTTTTCATTTCAAATTCCAAATGGATGCCTTTCGAGAAGGTGTATGTCACGTCAATAAGCTTTTTTAGTTAATTATTGTTTCCACCATAGAGATTAATCTCATCCATATACAGAAGGTGGAATATGGTTTGGGGGTTGTTTATTTACATATTCTATTACAAATTTAATTATGATATTTATTATCTGTTTCCATAAAAAGATTTTTATTCTAGAAAAGGAATTTTCTCGGTTTTTAACATTTAATAAGGCCGCCATTTTAGAACCAAATTTCTACCAATTGATCATCATATATCACACTTTTTAACATTTTATTAAACCGCAATTTTGGATTTGTACCAAAATTTTAGCAGTTCATACCCATATTACACTTAATTTTTCTACAAAATTTGGGGTAAATGGGATAAGTAGTTTTTTAGTAATAATTTTTTTTATATTTTACCAAATTAATTTTAACCAATATTTTTAAGTAAATCGGATAAGTATTTTTGAGCTACATCGCGAACAGACATCTTTTTTAGTTCTGTTGTTGTTCAAACTTCTTGACTTCTCATTTTTTTATCATTTTTAATGTTTTTCAAGTTTCCTGATCAAAATATTTAGTCCAGTACACTGGAATACAAAGGAGGGCAGTCATGGTTTCTTTTTTGGTATCTAACTATAGTCAGATATTATTCGACTAAAGTCATATATTATCTGACTAAAGTCAGATAATGCATGTCTATAATCAATAAAAAAAACTTGCCTAGCCCTAGAACGCTTTTGTTTCTTCCATCATCTCTGGGTATAGCATAAAATAGTCAAATTATATATTTTTTATTGATGAGGTCGCTATTTTTGCTCGTGTCTTAAAGAATAAATGTATCGCTTAAACAGCTTCTTTTGAGAAATAAGGGAGGTCCTGAGTTAGAATGGGTAAATAGGTAAACCTGGTTCAGAAATACTCTTTACAATACGCGAACTAAATAATAAACGTTAAACTATTGGCCCTAATATATTAATTTAGGACGAATCAAATTGTGATACGTTCCTTGTGGCACTAGTGCAAATTGTCTCATTCCAGAGATAAATTACTGGCGTTTCGGGTTTAATTTGGAGTATGTCCGAGGCGACGGGCGCAGATGGGCTAGTGTCACTGCTAAAAGTCTCTCATTGGTCATAACGACAAATGACAATAGCAATTCGCTAAACGTCCTGCTTATCAACATCGATTTCAAGGGACACCCTGGCACGGTTTACCAACGTTTATATCAATTAAGCGGAATTAAATTTGCACTAAATATTTTTATCACATGGAATAAATTCGGCAAATGATTAAATTGGCATAGGAAATATTAATATATTAATTTTATTTCTTCAATTTAACAGAGAGTTAAGTAATTAGAGAAAACCGTTATCAAACAAGCATACTACATAGAAAAAAATCGTTTGGTGGAAATAAATACATCATGGATTTGTCCGATACTTCGTCCAGACGACACAAATAAGTACCCATAAAATATAATGTTTCCATGTATACAGGGTGTCCCAATTTTCTTGGGCCGACATGAACTATAACATTTTTTAAAGTAAAGAAAATCGGTCTATACCTAAATTCATTGGTTACAGAGAAAATCGCAATTTAACAGAAAATCTCAATTATCTCTTGAATATTGTGATGCTGCATACTTAAAAAAAATTATAGGAGGCCATGGAGTGGATAATATTTCTATTTGCGTAACTATGGTCCTAATTTTATCCTATATTTATTTATTGCTAAATTTTAAATTTAAAACCATTATTAAAAATAGCTATCAACATAAACAACATATAACAACAGATTACATGGAAATAGAAAAACAGGAAAAATTTAAAACAAATGACTATATAATTGATTTTCTACATACTGTCCGTTTTCTGCTATACACAGTGTATATCACACTTGAATGTTTGCCACAGCGTTTCGGACGGCGGCGTCACGATAATAATTTCTTTACGAATTTTTTGTTTTACTTAATTTACAGAATAATTGTTTAAATTTTTGTACACTCTATCTTTAAGTGTGCCCCATAAAAAATAACCTGAGGGTGTTAAATCGGGACTTAACAGCGGCTATGAAATCTCACCATTACTATATATACTTAAATTAAATTGCTCGTTGAAAAAAGCTCTTATATATTCTCCACAGTGGTATGGAGCGTTTTCTTGTTGATATACCAAATCCGCACGAATATGTTCCGCAAGATCATTGAGTTTTCCTATAATTTGTTTTCTAAATGTTTAAAAATGTTTGTCTATTCAAATAGTGGTCAAAAACACGGGTCCTATTATGCGGTTATTTATAATACTACAACACACTTTAATACTTTGATGTCCTTTCCTTTTAATATGCTCTACCAAATGTTTATTTGTCTCAGAATAGTAGTGAGTATTTTTTTTTGTTATGCATTCCCGCAGTGGAAAATATCGCCTCATCTGTCCAAAGTACTTTATTTAAAATGCCTCCCTCAAAATGCAGGTCCATCATTTGCATACAAAAATCCAGTCTGCTCTGATAATCAGCTTCATATAAAAATAGAACTGGAAGAAACTTATATGGGGATATTTTTTTTTAATACTCGATGTATGCTGGTCATAGAAAAATTCAAATCCCTTTGTCCGTCTCTTAAATTGGTAGGATATTCAATGAAATATAAAAAAACTCCATTTGAAAATCTTCAGATACGACTGAACGGGCTTTTTTCCTTTTCCTATATTTCAAAACCCCACGAGTTGATAAATCACTACAAATTTTGTAAACAAATTTCTTGTTTGGTTCTTGCCTTGGGAAATATTCGGCGATACTTTCTTAATGCAAGTGTTGGACTTTTATTATTTTTAATGTAAGGGTTATACAAATTTACAAACAAAAATCTTTTTTGGCTGTAAAATATTTAACTTTAAATTTATTGACGCAAATATTTAATAAAATTACATATCTCAACATGTAGATCTACGGAATATTGCGATACATAATACAAACAATTTTATTTAAGTAAGCATAAGAAATTATGTCATTTATCTTAAGTTTTTATAGACACATAGTAGTTTGATAGTAGTTAGATATGTAATTTTATTAAATATCCGCTTATAAGAGTGTTGGTCGTAGTTATGCTACCGCTCTCTTGAATGTGACCGACGATATTCTCAGAGCGGCTGATAGAGGCGAGCAGGAACAATGCAGTACGGTCCTGCTTGATTATTCCAAAGCGTTCGATACTGTGAACCATGAAACTTTAAATTATTTAAAGCCGAAACGTTTGAATTTATAAAAAGAACACGAAAAAAAGAAAAACAAGGTTATGAAATAATTTGTATGAACCTCATCCCAAGAAATTTGTTTTTCAAAAAAATATATATAAAAAAGTTTCCAGAAACATTCTACATAAATATATATATATATATATATATATATATATATATATATATATATATATATATATATACAGTGTGTCTACTTAAGTTCTCTACATATGGGAAACTTTTTTATTAGTAGTTTTACGGAAAAAAGTTACTCTTTATAAAAAGTTCTGCTTTTTGCCAAAATAATATTAAAATATTCAAACTTGAGATTGCATATATAGGGTGGTCAAAAATTCCAAAAAATCGCAATTGACTCAAAAGAAAAGTACCTTTAATTTTTATTTTATAGCAAAATGTAATACAAAAGCTTACTTAGAATAAAAAAAACATATCTAGCACTAGATTCGTTGCTTCCTATCTGAAATCACTTCTTAAGGAATGTAAAACTTTGGCTTCTTACTGGCAAATCCAGTTTCTTACTTTTGTTCCTACCTACATACCAGCAAAATTTCATTATTCATCGATTGTTGATAATGGCATTGTCACTGCCATTGTCAACCACTATTGTATTACTTTATAGAAACATCAGTTTGAATATTATAGTAAAAAGAAATGCCGCTGAAATTAACCAAAGAAGATAAAATTGAAATAATTTTAATTGACAAACAAAACTCTTAAATAATATTTAATAAAATTACATATCTCAACATGTAGACTAGTCTGTCTACAGAATGTTTCGATACATAATATAAACAATATTATCTAAGCAAGCATAAGAAATTATGTCATTTACCTTAAGTTTTTATAGACACATAGTAGTTGTACAAATACTTTCATCCTATCGGGACTCATCAGTACGCCGATCGTAAAAGAGAAACTTTAAATAATAGAAAAGAATTGATTTCAAAATTTTAAAATGTCAGTTTGTTTGACATGTAACCTAGATATGAAAAAAATGATAGTTTGCAACCATCTATAATGTTATTTTTAAATGTTCAGATTATTTGTTGCGTTTAAATTGACAAACAAAACTATTTTTTGGCTTTTTCGCAACTATAAAAATATTTAACTTTAAATTGATTGAAGCAAAAACTGGTCCAATTACTCTATCTTTATAAATTCCGCACCACATATTTGTTTTGAATGAATACTGATCAGGAGTTTGTATAACAAAATTAGGATGAACGTCACTACACCAACGACAGTTTTGCGAACTTACAGTCCCATTGGAAGTACACGTTGCTTCATCGGTAAAAATAATGCGTCTTGCCATAAAAGGATCATCTTCTAGCTCCCCTTGTGTCAGACAGCAAAATTCGAACCGTCGCGTCGCTCAAAGTCTTCTGGTCTCAAGGTATGTATAAATTTTGGTTTGTAAGGTCGAAACTGTTTTCTTATATTTTTGAAACTGCATCTTTACCTACATTATTTGGCAATGTTGCTGACCTTTTGCGTAGGGACTTTGTAGGGTTCGTCTATCACAGAGATCATTACTTGATTTGTAGTTGCGTCATTCGCAACCCTTGGCCTCCGTTTCTTGTTAAAGTTATTTTCTACATTTCCAAAAGTCTTGAATTTAGTTAGAATATTCCCCACTATTGTGAAATGTATAATTTTATCGGGGTGTCTGTTGTTAAAAATGTCTGCAGATTCTCGAAATGTTTTATAATTTTCTCCGACAATTAAAATTATTTCAATTTTATCTTCTTTGCTTAATTTCAGCGGCATTTCTTTTTACTATAATATTCAAACTGATGTTTCAATAAAGTAATACAATATTGTGGTAGACAATGGCAGTGACAATGCCATTATCAACAATCGATAAATAAGGAAATTTTGCTGGTATGTAGGTAGAAACAAAAGTAAGAAACTGGACTTGCCAGTAAGAAGCCAAAGTTTTACATTCCTTAAGAAGTGATTTCAGATAGGAAGCAACGAATCTAGTGCTAGATATGTTTTTTTATTCTAAGTAAGATTTTGTATTACATTTTGCTATAAAATAAAAATTAAAGGTACTTTCCTCTTGAGTCAATTTCGATTTTTTGGAATTTTTGGCAGAAAGCAGAACTTTTTATAAAGAGTAACTTTTTTCCGTAAAACTACTAATAAAAAAGTTTCCCATATATATAGAACTTAAGCAGACACACTGTATATATATATATATATATATATATATATATATATATATATAAATTGGGTCACTATTCCTAGGAAAAGAAAAGATTCATAACGAGAGAAGTTCTGGGTAAAGGAAATTTACTGTGTTTTTCTAAGGATGTGTTAAATACAGATTAACAGATTGTTGCCCTTGCCTTTTCAATGTATCCCTTGTATACTTGAATACAGTTTATTATTATTATTATTATTATTATATAAACATATCATACGAGTATCATTACATATTCCTTAGAACTTCAAATCTGCATTAAATACATAGGTATCTCCGTCCGATCCCTCACTACATTGTCTATACAATGGATTCGACCCAGGTAGTTTTATTGCAGTCATTCTGACAGAACCATTTTGTTGTAAAATTTTCTCTCCTACATATTTGTGCATAGATTATGAAGGTAATTCGAACATTTTTGAAAAGCGAATAAAAATGGGGCGGCCGTAATCAAGGCTCAGTGTGGGAAATGAAATTGCACCCCCTCGAGCACGCACAAGCAAGCAACAAGGTAACAATGCGTGCAGCAGGTGTTGTTGTGTAATAATTAAACAGTGACGTCAGTCAGATTTTAATAATCGCAAAACGCGCTTTGTCGACATACAATGGTCATTGAAAACGACATCAGGCAGGGGAAGCACCGAATCTGATATCAAAAAAGTGCTGCGTGAATATTAGCGTTCGCCGCGGTCAGAACTCCATCCGTTCTGGAGAACCGCAAATCGAGGGTGATTCGTTGCAGCATTGCCATTGGCGTGGGGGATATTTTCTACTCGAAACTAAAGACCGATAGACATACTACTAAATATGAAGATAACTATATTTTTTGGTACCTATTGGAAGGATGTATATTAGACTTACATTGCCTTTTGTCACAACGATTTAATTTGAGAACTATGTATAAATTGGGTCCAATGGAAATGTTTCCTGGCTCTCTAGGAAGATTAAGAATCTCACCCCCTTGATTTCGATAATAAGTTAGAATAGAGGGTAAGTAACGTATTATCTGTAACAATTATCAGTGCGAAAATAGATATGTTTTAAATTACACGATTTGAAAGTTTTGTTATGAAACAATTAGTTATATGCTGAAAATAATCGTCAATAAGTCTATCACCCTTATAATTTTTTTATTTTAAAATTTATTGAAAATGGTAAAAACAAAAGTTGTAGGTATTTTAGAGAGGAATAAGGGCAATTTATCATAAAAACTCTGAAACGGAAAAGGGCATTATTGTCAGTGTATGTGTTGTGTGTGGTCGCGGGTCGACGGTGGTAGACTGTGTGCCCGCCGCTCCTCCAAGGGGTCGTAGTCCACCAGCCTTCGGAGTTCTTCGTTTGGATGTGCCGCTGCCCGTTGGATGCCTTTCATGGCTTTGGTCCTGATTGCGTCTTGCAGTGGTTCCCATTGCAAGTCCCGGTGTATCTGGCGTTCCTGACGTAACATGGTGCGTCGACTGCCATTCTCAGATACTTGTTTTCTGTTAATGCTAACTTGTTTATGTAGTTGGGCGCTGCATACGCCCACGCTACTGCTCCGCATGTCAGTTGTGATCTTGCGATCACCTTTATCATTGTTAGCTTTGTCCGAAGAGCCATAGGGCTCTTTCGGTTCATAAGAGAGTATAGTCTAGTCATAGCCCTGCTAGTCTTTCTTCGTGTCTGTTCAATATAAGGCTTCCATGTTAGCCCCTATCCATAGTCAGCCCTAGATATTTGACCGTGTTTGTCCACGGTATGTCTGTTCCCTCTATGTTTATAGCCACTGGGGGCGTCATTCTTCTTTTTTGGAAGAGGATGGCCTGGCTTTTCTGTGCGTTTATTTTGATCTTCCAAGTGAGTCACTTATCAGATATATCTCTTCCTGCAATCTCCTGCATATTAATCCTGGATGTCTATGCTTGGACGCTATAGCACTGTCATCAGCGTATAGGGCTAGAGAAGTGGTGTGTGTCTTAGGGATGTCATGTGTATATACGTTATATAAGTGCGGTCCTAACACAGATCCTTGGGGCACACCCGCTTCTAGTCTCCTTTGTATCGATCTCGAGTTTTTAACTCTGACACTTGCCGTTCTATCTTTACGATAGTGGGCTATTAGTTTGCAAGTTTTAGTTGCAAATCCAGCATCTTGCATTTTGTATACAAGTCCCTTATGCCATACTCTATCGAAGGCTCTGGCTACGTCTAGGAAGACCATGCCAGTAGCCTCTTTAAGGTTAAAACTGGTGACAGTTTCAACCATTCTTAGGGCTTGTAGTTCAGTAGAATGACCGCTTCTGAAGCCAAATTGTTCATTTGGGATTATGTCTAGGGCTGTTGTTTCATCTTTGATCCTGGTGATCAAGATTCTTTCAGTGAGTTTGCTGTGTGCGGGCAGCAGGCTTATCGGTCTGTAGTTTTGGGGGAAAGTTCGGTCTTTCCCTGTTTTACCAGTCACTACTACTTCCGCATGCTTCCACCTGTTGGGAAAGTGGTCCAGTCTCATAACCGCGTTTGTTGTGCTGGTTAGTGCAGCAATTCCTTTTCTAGGAAGTTGCTTTAACATCTGATTGGTAATTCCGTCTTTGCCTGGAGCTTTTCACTTCTTTTTATGATCCCTTCGATCTCCTGAGGTGTAGCCGGATGCTCTACCGTAACAGGAGTTTCTGTGTCATTTAGTCTTCTGCAACTATTAATTATTTCAACTTCGTGTTTTTCATCTTTTAGCGGATGGCAAGCCATACCCCCTATCCCGTGCAGGGGAGGCATTGGTGTTCTTTCAGACCTAAGATTCTTCTGCATCTGCATCTGCATGCAGTTTTATCTCTGGTGTCTAGTTCACGGAGTTTGTTACTCCACATTCTGTCTCTATGCTCCCTCAGTGCATCTCTTAACCTAGTTGAGTGCCTATTTAGGGCTATTCGGTCCTGCTCAAGGTGCCTCCGTCCGTAGGCACGCTTGAGTCGTCTGTTCTCTCTGATGAGAATTCTCAGATCGTGAGGTATATCGCTCCCAGGCTGTGAGTATGGTGTTGTGACTATTACTGTGCTTTCGTGGAAGGCTTCCAGTATTTTTGTCTCAAGAGTCCCTACGGCTCTTTTGGTTTTTCGAGGTCTAGGAACTGTAGAAAATGAAAGCCTGAGGGGTGATTTTTTTCTATTATAGTAATTTCTGTTAGGAGGAAAGTAAAAGTATGTTAAATAATCGGAATTTGAAAATATCTAAAAGAACATCCCTATTTACGGCTTATAATACTGGTCTATCCACGCCACTGCTTTCCATTGCATTTACACAGAGTTTAATAGAGATTTGCCATTAGATATTTGGTGCTCCACTCATTGTTAAAGATGATATCGTGTATATGTCGGCCTCTTTGCAACAGGCCGAATGTGCTTCGCCCTCCCCCACTTACTTCCAGGTTTCCCTTTTATCTTTATTCATAAAAAGTCAACGAGCGGTGGCAAGATCGGGTTTCACCCAATTAAAAGCCAAACAACTGTCAACTTATGCCACATCAATAGGATATTCGGTTTTTGATAATTAATTTGATAAAAAGCATGGTATTGTGCCCTGCTAGATTTGATTATCGAACTGATAATGTATGCATTGACGGATCTGAGATACATTTTTACGGGAGGGGCGTATTAGAATTATACAACAGATTTTATCAAATATTTAATACATTAAAGGGAATGTATAAAAATATATTTTAAATTTCAGTTTTTAAGAGCATTATGCATGTTTCTCAACATATTACACCTACTTAATAAAGAAATAAAATTAATCATATGTGTTCATTTATTTTATTCATTTATAAGAATAGGCAATCCAACAGGCATTTTGATCTGCCCCCTAACAGGATAGCACAGATTTACATTTAATTTCGTACATTGCAGTTGAGCTTTTAACTAGACTAAAACTAACATATTACCAAAAACTAAGAACTAAGGTGAGCTTTAAAAAAATGCCTTATTTAATCCTAAAAAAGTATCAAATAAACCCATGCGAGAATACTGACATTAATAATATGTATGTTAACGGCTATTTTAGATTATATCAACGTAAATCTAATAAAATCAATTCATCAGTTTGTTATCGACCCTTTAATACATATTATTAATTTGGTAAAGTACGAAGTAAATTTAAAACTTCTATTGTGACTTGTGACCCCAATATTTAAAAGAGGCGATAAAACTAATAATTATAACAAATTATCGACCTATTAGTATAATTAATAATTTTTTAAAAATGTTTCGAAAATGTGTTAAATATAGACTTTTCGTTGGTTTTACCAATGGAATATGCACTGAAAATGCAGTCTTTAAGCTAACAAAACATAACACACCATTTTTACAATAAAAAGAAGTGCATAACTGTCTTCTTGGACTTGGTGAAGGCATTTAACACGGTTCCTCATCACTTGCTTGTGAGTGTTTTAAACACTTCTGGGTGGCGAGGGAAGGTGCTACATCTTTCTGAGAATTATCTGGATGGCAGGCAACAGATACTAAAAATTAATCATACCGTTAATGATCCAATGTTTGTTAAAATTGGAATTCCTGGGTCCCATTCTCCTCATTACCTACATTAATTCATTGACGAATATAGACCCCTCCTATCTCAACTATCAGCTAACTTATTGAAAATGTGAAAACTGTTTCTTCCGCCTTCGAAATTAGTATACAGGGTCAGGTCAAAAAGTTATCGGACCCTACTTTATTTTTTTTAATAGAACACCCTGTATATTTATAGACTATAAAATTTGTCTTTTTTCACCTTTTCAAAAATATATAATAGTATGCACTTTTTCTCAGAAACACGCAAATAATTGACAGTTTTCTGAAATTAAATGCGTAATTTAATAGTAGGCTATGAATAACAACAATAAACAATTGAAAGTTACATATTGCTAACGAAGAATTTGATTCCTTGCATATAGGTATCTTCTCATAAACCTCATAACAAACACAAAAAAATAACATTATTAAAAAAAGAAAAATCTAATTTTTAAAGGTGATGTTTAAATTGACAACCATTTTCTCTAATGCAAAATTGGCACATTTTTGTAATTCTTTGAATAGCGTTAAAAAGAACCATTGGTCTCATTCGCAGATTTCGAAACACTAAATGAATTGCCTTTCTAAGTTTTGCTATGCCGTCATATCGTGTTTTAAATACTTCATTTTGTATATAGCCCTATAAAAAAATCTAAAATTTAGAGATCTGGGCATCGTGTGACTTGGGGCTCCATCTTGCTGTAGGTAAACAGCATTATATTATGCTAATGGGTATTTTCGAGCAGTTCTGGAATAATTCACTTAGGGATTTCTAGGTATCTACGTGCTATAAGACCTCCTTCAAAAATCCAATAAACTATATGTCGGCCCAAAATAAAACATGATACCCCAACTCCAAAACATCCTTGTTGTGCCCTTTCAACATTAAATGTTGATGTTCACCATGCCAGTTCCTGGTATTGTGACGATTAAAAATTCCCGCACTTGAAAAAAAAGCATTGGTCTGACAAGATAACAAGTTTGCCAAATAAATCGTCAGCATCGATTTGTTGCAAATACCACTGGCAAAACAATATCCGACGCTCGGCATCACAAGGATGCAAATGTTGCACTATATTAAATTTGTATGGATAATACCCAGATTTCTTCAAGATCCTCTGACCGTCAGTTTTTGGCACACTAATTTCCTTTTCAATATTTCTACATGAGGACCAAGGTGCTGCTTCTATATAGACCATAAAAAATGAACCATCACTTAAAAAATTCAAAAAGTTCTTAAAAAAGTACTTATTTAAAAAACAGTTTATATAATTTTGATATGTTAAAACTTTATTAACATTATTTTTATTATTGTAATATTTGTACAGGTTAATAATAACTGTATAATAGTTACATAAAGTTGTGTAATATGTACTTACAAATAATATTGTAATCTAAATTTTGTAGCAGATTTTTGCTAACAAACTCTTAAACTAACTAATAAAATCGAAGAAACGCAATTTTTAATGTGATATAGTGGAAATTAAAATTATAGACGTTTTATTCAGTGTATAATGGATTTCCATCAAGTATCCTGTCTATAAAGAGCACATGACGTTGCCAAGCGATTACCCATACAATTATTATCCATGATCGAGGTTGCTTCAAGCCGATAATCATCAATGGCTTCATAATTTAAAATACCAAGCAGCTTAATGAGCAAAAAATATATGTCCGTACTTTCAGATATTCATATTAGATCAATAACATCAACATTTTCAAACGAAGGTGCCTGACAGCAGCTAATGAAGTTTTGGCGGGGCATAAGGGGGATGAATTTCGCTAATAAAATAAGGCGATCCCATCTGGGAACTGGCGATGATAACCCGAGCAATTGTTGACCGTCAAACGAAAGACAGAGATGAGGGGCGGTTTTGCGGTCTGTCGCAACGGGAATTTGTTGGGAATGGACCAACTGCATTACTACAAAAAAAATCTTAATATAGAGTAATATATTTTCGTCACTTTTATTATTGTCATCTACGTTTATTATATACTGTTTTGTTTAGTTGTTGGGCCAGTGGCGTTGCTAAGTTAGATGCCCCCGGGGCAGTTTTCTACGGTCTCATTCCTAATAAGAAAAACATCTCATAGCCATAACCTTATCTTTAAAATCCATCCATGGCTAAACTAGTGTGATTATATGATATTTTCTGATGTTTTAATTATCATAAAGGGAATGTCCTCTTGTATACTAATTCACGAAAAAGCACGGATATATCCGAAGTCTGTTTGTTGAATGTCACCAGACTGAGCAGCGCTTCTAAGAAGGTGATAAAAATTATAAATTTCAGCATCATTTTACCTAAATGCGAAAAGTTATTCCTTGCACTGGCTATTAAATATTTCTATAGCACCTAATTTAAAAAGTGGACTAATCAGAGGCATGAATACTAATCAACGGAAAGGCACGGATATCTGAAGTTTGTTTGTTGAATGAGATACTAGACGTCTTGCACTACTAAACATTTTTTTATTTATTAATGGTTTTGTGTATATTTCTTTATTTATATAATAATAATGAAATGTAATATTTACTGGTCTTCATAATGAAAAAGTTTCAGTAGCAATGTCCTGAATAGATTCTCCAATTTATAAGTCGGCAGGATATATATATATATATATATATATATATATATATATATATATATATATATATATAATGTGTTTTCATTCCGGGTGTACATCCGTTCACTACTGTCGTTCTGAAAAGAACAGTTTACTGTACACTCCGTGGTTTTCCAGTTTGATTTTATCTTTTGGGTTCCCGAACAACGAACAACAAAAAATATGAACCGGGAAAACAACGAGTAGTGTTACCATATGTAAAAGGCACAACAGACAGAATCGGAAGAATTCTGGGGAAACACAACATAGAAACAATACACAAGCCACAAACAACTATAGGTAAACTACTCGGAAACCTAAAAGATAAAATCAAACTGGAAAACCACGGAGTGTACAGTATTCCGTGCCAGGACTGTGAAAAGTTGTACGTAAGGCAAACTAACAGGCGAATATCAGCAAGAGTGGAAGAACATAAACTCAGCATCAGAAATAAACAAACAACCTCAGCTTTATTCCTACATCATCAGGAAACCGGCCATAAAATAAATTTCGATGGGTGTAGGGAGATTGCCAATATAGAACATTATAAGACCAGAATAATCCGAGAAGCCATAGAAATTGAAAAACAAGGTGATTTGAATAAAAGGGACGAATCATTAAAACTACCAACAGTATGGAAGACAATAATCGACAAATCTAAAATCGCAAAAACTCAAGCGCAATTAGCGCAACAACAACAGCACCATCCGGAAAACATAAATAACGACCAACGCCTGCGCAGATATAACCTTCGGCCCCGAGTGTGGGTATAAAAGGAAGCCTCGCAGTCACCAACACTTCAGTCTCTATTCGGACGCGAGAAAGAAAGCTTCGAAAATGCCAAATGTGATTTTGGCGAAACGTCAGCAAAACTGTTCTTTTCAGAACGACAGTAGTGAACGGAATGAAAACACATTGTATTTTTCCATCCGTGAAGGATAAAAAAACACATATATATATATATATATATATATATATATATATATATATATATATATATATATATATATATATATATATATATATATATATATATATATATATATATATATATATATATATATATATATATATATATATATATATATATATATATATATATATATATATCATAGTAAATATGATACTATTTTGTCTTGTTCAGAAGATATGGAAAGAGAAGTGTGTGTCAATGACCTTCATATTATGAAAAATCTCCTTACGTATACCTACCTGAATTTTTTCTTGAATCTTCTTTCCTCCCTAAAGAATAACGTAGATCGATTCATAAATACAGATTTTAATATTTGATAAGATGTGTGATAAAGATAGCTTCTGTCATATTTTTAATATAAAGGGTTTGCCATAATATGCTATTATTTGTAATATTAGACAGGAGTAACATTGAATCGTTTTCAAACCATATATTTATGGGAGGGGATACAGCGATATATAAAAATTATTGAAAATTTTAAAATTAAAAACAAAATGCAAGATCCAGGCCGGTACTTAAAAATTACGCTGATAAAGAATACATAAATATGAATTCTAAGATTGAAATATGACGATATCAACTTGTAAATAATTCAATGCGACAAATATAATGTCTTATTTATTTTAGTGGTCTTGAAAACACCAAAAAAAGCATTAACATCTTTTCTTCGCAAATGGGGGAAACAGTTAATTTTGTACTCTATCTCAAGGACTTCATATATCTTATCCTTAATCACGGTACGAAATTCATTGAATAGACACTTTGCACTGTCTAATCTGTCGTTATTTCTAAGTACAACCTTTGATGAAATTAATCAAATCTTTGTTAATTACACACTTACATATGACTTTACATTACCTATTTTTGGACATTCGGTATAAGAAAAAAACTGTATGGAAAATAATTGTCTTGAAGTGAACTATAGATATTATTAACGATAAAAATGTAGCATTATCCAAATACAGATTTGCATATTTCATTAATTTTGCCTAAAATTAGGTGTTTTTTTTTTCAGAAAAAATAACGCAAAAAACCAAACCAAAAACTTCCAAAAACGCCCCGAGACATTGACTTAAAATATCAGTATATTACAGCTAGGAAAACCTTTCTTTAATAAAATACACCTTGTTGAAAATTTTAATTTTTTGCGTTTTCTTTGCAACACTATAGAAGGCTAAAAAATGATTGTAAAAAGGCACTCCCCGCAGCAGATTTTACAGTAAACAAGCTCTTAAAATCCGAAAAACTTATCCAAATCAGACGAGAAAGGACCTCGCGCATTTCTTATGGAAAATTACTTTCAGTCAATTTTTCAGTTTTCACCACAACTAAATCCTGCGGCTAGTTTTTGATATTCAGGGTGACGAAGTTGGAATGTATCATTTTCCATATTTTACACAAAATTTAATTTTTTTTTTAAATTTTAGATACTTAATATGTATTCAGTAAGGTCAGTAAGCAGGTAGAATATTTTTGATTAAAAGCTAATGTATCTAAAAGTAAAAATAAACTCATAGACGGTGAACCTGTATTCCAGAATCCAATCATTTTTGTTTCATATTCGACTACACCTATAATAATAAAATTTCAATTTTCGCTAAAAACTTTATTACACTAAAACAGTCAGATTTGCTGGATTTGTGATATGTTTATCAAAATTAAATGTAAATTAAAAAATTGTCTCGGACATTTGTGCAAATAGCTGACATTACAGTGGCCGTGAATTTTATTCAGTACATCAGTTTTGACACATTTTAATTATTATCGAATGCATATTGTAAGTAGATACAGCTTTAATAATATAATTGAAAATAAAATGATACAGGGTGTTCATAAAATTCTAGAAAAACTATACGATTACTGTTTTGTCAGATTCATCTAATTTTTCACTTAATTTCTCAAATACTTATACAATTCTATTAATATACTACCAATACACAAGGTGTTTGATAAATAGTTTCCTTTTTTGTTCTAACAATTTCAATAATATCGATTATATAATAGAGTTATTACGTCATTTACAATAAAGAAAAACTGTAAAATAAGTATGGATTGTGACGCAAAAATTAAAAGTTGGATGCCTACATCTATAACCTATTAATTAATATTCTTCTATTTTGTTAATGTATATACAGTGTGTCTTTTGAATGGGCCTTCTTTTGTTATTTCAACTAGTCAAGATAAAAAATTAAAATTTGCAAACTTTAATACCAGACTAATGCTTCTTTGTTAAGCATTTGTGTTTCGTCATTAAATATTTTAAGGTGGCGGCTGGCCGCCATCTTCAAAAAAATAAATGGAAAATGAGGTCGATTAGCACATTTTTGAAAGGTCTTTTCAATCCTAATTTATTCTCAAATTATGCAGACATTAACATTAAAAATGTCGGCCACTGGTAAATGTTTCAATACTTAAAAAATATGGAGAAAAAATCTTAAAAGCTTGAGATATTTTACTTCTCACATGATTCTTAATTAATATTTTCTTATGAGCATGGTTGCTAAATATTGTACTTTTTTTATTTACAGGGTGTTTTATCTTTATAAACACCCCGTAAATATATATTTATATTTATTGAGTTCTGTCACATTAACAAATTACCGCCATTTCGAACTGTAATTATAATGACCGCATATTTTGGAGATAAATAATTGTTAAAAAGGCTTTTCACACTTTGAGAAATTATTATGAAGAATTAGGTGAATCTGACGTATCACTAACAGCATACTTTGTCTAGAATTTTATGAAACCCCCCGTATCATTTTATTCTTAATTAAAGCTGCGTTTAATGATAATATTCGTTCGATAATTAAAATGTGTCAATTTTATTGATTATTTAAATATTCCAGCTATAAAGTGATGATCCTGATTTAAAGATAATATAATGCGTTACAAAACTTGAGTATTAAAATCCATGGCCAGTTTAATGGCAGCTATGTACAAAAATTTTCGTTAGAACTATTTAATTTTCATTTAATTTTGATAAACATGTCAAAAATTCATCAAAATCTGACTATTTGTTTGAGTGTAATTGCGCTTTTAATAAAAAATTTGAATTTTATTGTTGTAGGTGCAGCCGAATATGAATCAAAAACGTCTGAACTCTTAAATACAGCTACACCCTGTATAAGCTTATTATTACTAATACATACCGTAGCTTCTAGCCAAAAATATTCTCAGCAACTATCCTATTTAAATGAGTATTAATTAAATAAAAGTAAACATTTTCATAAAATATGGAAACTGCAAAATTCCAACTATAACTCCCTGGATATAAAAAAATAGAAGCAGGATTAAGTTGTGGTCATCAGAGCTCTTAATCAGGAGGTCGAGAACTATAACATATTAAATTTTCAGAGAAATTGACTGAAAGCCATGTTCCATAAGAAATGTGCGGGGTCTTTGGGAACGACTGACATTTAAATTTGATGTCAAATAAATCTTTTGCCGAGCACTTTAGTTCATTACACGGACAAGCAAAACTGGAGTACAGAAGATATTCCTACAAAAAATTTATTCAGTTATCTCGTATAGAATTTACTTGAGTATCAAAATGGATATTCTATTAAGGGGAATACTGCATAAATATAAGCCAGGGGTATATATTATACGAAGTTAATGCAGTTTGTCCCTGCCCATTTGAGGGTTGTTAGCCCAGACCACTCCGACACCAGCAATTACATTAGCCTCGCAATTCGACATCATCATCAGTCAAAGTTGCCACTTTCCTTTCTCCGTTACAATTCACCTCAATTACCATGTAACCACCATTACAACGGTCCACGCTCTCAACAATTTAGTGCACATTACAGAAAATCTATTATGCATTTTAGAAGCAAGAATTTGTGGGCTGATTTTAGGTTTCTCGTACCTTAGGCCTAAGTAAATAATTTACATACTTGTTTGTAGAATAGAAAAAGTATCTAAATTTATTGAAAATCGAATATCATATACTTAGGAATAAAAAGGAATGTATTGCATAAAAACTAAAAAAAAATAAAAATGCATTTATGCTTGTTGTCGAGAAACTATAAATCTAACAAAACATAGAAAGAGTAAGTGCGTTTAACCTTAACTTTTTCAATTTGCGCCTCTCACTGAGACGAGCACATAATTTAGAATTTTTTAACCAGAATCTCATTTTTAGGATGAATAAAAAACGGTAAATTTACCCAAAAATTCGTTGGTACAGAATTTCTCTATATACAAATAACATAGATTTTGTATGCATATAATTATTTGGTAATAACTATACAATACAAATCATATAAACTGTAATTTATTTGATTTTTTTTGAGTTATTACCAACGGTATTTGTATTCAAATTCAAATTCAAAATGTCTTTTTATTGGTTACAAGAAATAAGATACACTTAACAATTGAAATTTTGGCGAGATCCAGCATGGCTGTTCATATGTAACCAACTTGGAAATAGACCTGAATCAAAACCTTGTAATTTGTATGCCTACGTACTAGTAATAATAAAAATTAAAAAAAACTATATAGTGAAATACTATAATGTAGCTTGACACACCTAAAAATATGTAGCAACTGAGAACTCTATGTTATCTTTGAGAAATTAAATATTTTTTTATTTTTGACTTAAACGAATCTACGGACGGGCTTGCCTTGATACTATGGGGTATCGCATTATATACCTTGGTCGCATTATTCGTGAATGAAGCGGTGCAGTGCCTGGGAATCTGATGCAGGCCACGATGGCGTGTAATGATGTTATGGATATTTAAACCCTTTGACAACCTATCAAGAAGATACGTGGGTTCTTGGGACAACTCAAATTTAAACATGCGAGACTTTGTTCGTACTTTTCGGAAAGATTTAGCCATTTGGATCTCTCAATATGATCTGATAGTGGTCACACTTACGAAGTCCTTATGAAAATCTAATGCAGGAGTTTTGAATTCTTTTAAGAATGGTTTTATTTCTTTGTGTGAGAAAAGACCAATAGACTACATCGGCATAACCCAAATGTGACAGAATAAGGCTGTCACACAATCTTAATCTTATATCGGTCGAAAACATATCCCTGTAAATATAAAGAAGTTTCAACTTAGCAATTGATTTTCACAGAGGAGACATGGACATCAAATCGCTGACTAGTATCCACTAAAAGTTCAAGGTTCTTGTAAACATTGATAGCAGTTTAACATTATTCAGGAAGAGACAGAAATTGATATTCTCAATCGGTTCTCTATCACGACCAAATATTAGAAGCTTGGTTTTATTATTGTTTAGAAGTAGACCATGTGCCAAAGAAACTTCAGAAATGATTTCCAAATCATTATTAATGTGATCGCATACTGTGTGCAGATCTTCCTTTGCAAATGAGCAATAAAGTTGCATTTCGTCGGCATATTGATGAGATAGACAATAATTCAGATGAGATGAGTCAGCAGTGTACACAGAAGACAACAAGGGACCCAGAATGCTCCCTTGCGGTACACCCCTACAGAGTGCCCGAAAGTTAGAGACTTCAGCACCCAAAACCAAACAAACCTCTGACTTCTTCCGTTTAAATAACTATTCATAAACTGAATTGCCTCGGGACCCAAGCCAAAATATCGTAGTTTCTTTAGTAATAAGTCCAACGTATCGATTGCCTTTCTATAATCTAAGAGAATTAAACAACTATTTTTCGAACTATCCTGAGCTCTAAGCAAGTCGTCCGACACATTCAACAGGGAACGGCACTGTGGCTGGAGCGAAATCCAGACTGCGTGGTGGGTATTATGTGGCAGCAAAATAAATGTGTTTTTAGTTGATTGTTAATAATCTTTTCCAGAACTTTTGACAAACAAGAAAGTGTATTTATTGGTCGAAAATAGAACTAGAATTCGGTTTGCTAATTTTTTGAACACTGGCATGCTTCTAGATAGTTGGAATTTTTTTATGTATTGTCTGTGTGTAGTAGAATTCTGTACGAGGGAAGTTGTGGGTAAAGGTGAATTTATCGACTTTAAATCCGAGATTTTTTCAGATCTTTACGTTTCGGGACCCTTAGATGTCGGACATGTTTTTCTCAATTCCGTCGGTCGGTCTGTTTGTCTGTCGGTCTGTCTGAGCGTGGCATAGCTAAAAATTTACTTACCCGATTGACTTTGAAAGTATAATTCACTCGCCGACAAGATTTTTCTAACACAGGCCAGCTCATTATTTTCACAATGGAAATACCCTCCCAATAATAAAAAAAATATTGGGAAAGCCCTAATACGTACCACTTTTTAATAGCCTAATTAGAACCTTTTATATTGGCGGGTAAACAATTTTATTGTGGGGCGGCTAAAATGGGTCCATTTTGCACCGGAACAACATTAGACATTAAAGTTACGTTAAACACCACTCTTTTGTTGAGTTTCGAATTGAGTGGTTTTCTGTGTATCGATAAGCAAGTGTATGTGAAGACGAGAATGTCGAGTCAAACGCGCCGAAGTTGCAAAATTTCTCCTGACAAATTTTGTTATATTTGTAGAGAATTTCTGGTGAAATCACAAGCCAGCCATTTTCCGAAAATGTAATAAAAGCCTACTTTAAATATTTTGGTGTGTTAATTGGGGATCAAGATAAGCGGTGGGCTCCCCATGTGTGCTGTGTTAGTTGTAATGTATCATTGGTGCAGTGGATGAAGGAAAAGAGAAAAAGTGCCTTTTGCAGTTCCAATGGTATGGCGAGAAAGAATCATTCTAACGATTGTTACTTTTGCCTGACAAAGACTGAAGGTTATTCCAAAAAGGGAAAGCACAATATAGAATATCCAAATTTGCAATCTGCCATACGACCTGTTCCTCATAATGCAAATTTGCCAGTGCCGATTGCGCCTTTAAATTGGCAAGCTATTGATTTGGAAGATAATGGAGATAACGCATCATCAGGCAGCTCAGAAGAACAGTGTACCGATCCCACTTTTACCACAGGTCCCAGTTCCGGCGAGCCACATTTGATTGTTCAAAGTGAATTAAATGATTTAGTATGTGATATAAGGTTTTCCAAGCAACAGTCAGCAACTTCTTTCCGTTTAAGGAATGGAACCTATTGGCCAAAGAAACAAAAATTAGGAATTTCAGAAAAAGAAATGCTATGTTTTCTGAGTTCTACAATATGGAAAATTCGTTGTGCGCGTGTACTGATATAGACAGTTTAATGCAGGAGGTTTATGGGACAGTCGTGCAATAAATTAGCATTATGTAACAAAAATTTGGACAAAAAGAAGCGAATTTCAACCGGGATCTCAAAATGTTAAATTTATACCTCTTGTTGATCCCAAAAATGTCCTTTTACCTCCTCTTCACATTAAACTTGGGCTGATGAAAAACTTTGTGAAGGCTTTGAATGAAGATGGTGATGGATTTAAATACCTAAGACAAGCCTTTCCCCAGTTAAGTGATGCCAAATTAAAAGAAGGCATTTTTATTGGGCCACAAATCAGGAAATTGCTGGACGATGTCAATTTTACGGAAAAGCTTACCAGGCAGGAACTCAGAGCATGGAATTCATTTGTTAATGTAGTAAGAGGATTTTTAGGCAAAAATATGGATGAAAGTTATGAACAATCAGTTAATGAACTCTTAGATGCCTATAAAGCGCTTGGTGCCAGAATGTCATTAAAAATTCACTTCCTCCATTCCCATCTGTCATTTTTTCTAAAAATTTGGGAGCTGTTAGTGACGAGCAGGGTGAAAGGTTTCACCAAGATATCAGAACAATGGAAATTCGGTACCAAGGACGATGGGATCCATGATGGGTGACTACTGTTGGTTTTTGAAGAGAGAAGATGGGACACCTCATAAACGGAAAAAATAAAGTTTAATTAGTGTTTTAAGTTAATATTTTTCTCGTTTGCTTTTCTTTTAGATGTATGGTATGTTTAATAGGCGAAAACTGTAAACATAGTCAATAAACAGGGTTAAGAATTTTCTGAAATCATTTTTTCTATAGATATTAAGTATCATAACATTCGATATGGTTCTACAACTCTAACAAGAAAACCCTACGTGCTACAACTTTCTATTTGTCATTTTCGTATTTGGATAGATCCATTCTATTCTGATTTGTGTTACAACAAACAATTTTGTTGGTCAGTGTACTTGTCTCAGGTAATTAGAACTTCTTATTACTTGGTAAAATAAATAGGGTAATGTTATTCAAATAAAAACTAATATTTCTTGAAAATTAATTTAAGGCCAATATTATTTGTAAAAAATGCAAGGATTCAAAATATTACATAACAAATAGGACCTGCAATTTAAAAAATACTATGTTTATGTCATAGCTCATTTGTTTTCAGTTCATTTGTTTTTTATTGGTATTTTCCAATTCTGCAGAGAAAGTTACATCTAAGGGCTATTTCAGTTTTTAAGATCCGATTAGTTGAAAAAAACAAGAGAAATATCAAATATCATTAACGAATCCTCGAGCACCTAAATTCTACAGTTTCATTAAGTTAGATAAAAATAATATGCCAATTAGACCAGTTGTGTCGTATATTTCAGCATCAGCAGTAGTTCTTTTTAATAAGTTTATAAAGATTTTAATAAAATATTGTAATTTTAAACCTAAATACAGTATAAAAAACAGCTTTCAACTAATAAGTAAAATCATTAATTTAACTATGCCAAGTAAGTTAATAAAAAATTCAACCTGAAAAAATACTTCATGAATTTATTTCAAATTGTATGTCATAACTACCTGTGGTAGACAAATGAACTAATAAAATTGTGGTAGAATTCAAAATGGAGGGAACCTGGTAATATTTTGGTAAAAATCCAATATGCCAGAACAAGATGGCGATCTAGTGAATCTAGACTAGAGAGAGAAATAGTAGTTTACCTTACAAGTGCGGAAAGTGCTACTTTTTCGTACGCAATTGAAACGGAGTTCAGCCATCAATCGCGTGCGGAAGTCACTTTACGCACGTGTAAGGTACACTATTTTTTCTACAAGCGTGCGGAAAAAACCCAAAAGTTAAAAAGAATCGTTTATTTATATCAAATACATAATCACAAATTAATTACTATTAACAACATGAGTAGTAAACGTGCAGTTTGTAGCATTTGGTGAATTAGTAGGTTGGGTTTGGATTTTCCAGTTCTCTTTCACGAGTACTGATTGTTGTAACCGTCGCCGAGGGGGTAACTTTTTGGTTGGAAGAAGTCGATTTGGTAGACTGTACTGGTGAAAGTTGGTGATTAGTGGAAGGAATGGCATTGAAGTTTAATACTTTATTGGACAGATTCTTTTGAAGACTTGTTGAGCTTTCTAAATAACCTTCTGCCACGGTTGAAGATTTCCAACCTCCGAGGCGTTTGATATTTGTTATTCCTTCTCCGGAATCTGCAAGCATTGTGGCAGCTGAACGTCGGAAACTGTGGCCTCTATATAGTTCAGGATTTGGTAGCTTCAGATAACCTGCACAATATTTGATGGCATTTTTCCGATACATTGTATTGTGCAAGCTCCTTTCTTGTAGTTTACAAAAAAGCCTATGTGGAGCTTCTGGCTTTCTTAAAATCGCATGTTTTCTGACCAATTTTAAATATTCTCCGCTTTCAGCTTCATCAGATCGTACAAAGCCTCTGGAAAGGTAATTTTTTGTGTCTGAAATATTTATTAGTAAAATATTTTCTGTCTTCAACATGGTCCAATGACAATGCAGCAATAAGCGAAGGAAAATACCCAAATATTTTAAAACTTTCTACAGTGGTACCCATTTTTAAGAGTGGAGACGACCAAAATATTGAGAACTACCGACCAATATCCCTGCTAAGTAGCATCTCGAAGGTATTCAAGAAGGTACTGAAGAATAGACTCCAAATATTTCTAAATAAATATAAAATAATAAACTCAAACCAGCACGGTTTTTTAGCCGGTAGATCTACAGAAACGGCATCATTCGACCTCATGAATTTTATATATGGAGAACTGCAAAGAGATCGCTACGTGGTTGGATTGTTTTTTGATTTGTCTCGTGCCTTTGATACCCTGAATTTGGATTTTGTAGTTCAGAAGCTGGATAATGCTGACATCAGGGGAAAATCATTTGCCCTAACAATGTCCTTCCTGGAAAATCGAAAAATGCTAGTCAAAATTGAGGACCGAACATCGCGTGAATATAGCATTGATATTGGAACAGCATAGGGGTCAGTGCTTTCTCCGCTCATATTTTTGGTCTTCATAAATAACCTGTGCATGCCTGATATAACCATAAAATTCGCCGACAACACCACTGCGGCCATCTCTGCTACAAATGAGAAAGAACTTCAGTCCAAGATTGACTCAGTGATGAAGAACATAAATCAATGGTGCTTTTCAAATCAGTTTGTACTAAACAGAAACAAGACCATCACTGTACCATTCCATAAGTCAGCACCAAAAACACCAACCATAGACGAGGGAGAACAAGTAGTTAAGTTTTTGGGATCACATGTCGATTCGGGACTCTCATGGGAGAAACAACTTGATCAAGTTTCCGGCAAACTAAACAAGGCATGCTTTGCTTTCCTTAGGCTAAAGCAAAGTGTTCCTATTGAAACTCTAATGACGACATACTATGCACTTGCACACTCCCATCTGAGCTACAATACAATGCTTTGGGGACAATCTGTTAATATAAACCGCATGTTTTTCGCACAGAAAAGGATTGTATGATTAATCTTTAACCTAAAACCCATCGGGTCTTGCAGAAAAATATTCAAAACCAAAACGATCCTAACTCTCTATTCAGAATAACCAAGAAAAATTCCCAAGAAATTCTCTATATCACCAGTATCCAACCAGAAGTA
The DNA here is from genome assembly GCA_030620095.1 of Kuschelorhynchus macadamiae. Lineage (NCBI taxonomy): Eukaryota > Metazoa > Arthropoda > Insecta > Coleoptera > Curculionidae > Kuschelorhynchus > Kuschelorhynchus macadamiae. Next base: position 3,290,984 of record JAUTXW010001557.1, read on the forward strand.
GAAATGAAGTCACAGTACCAATACATAGATCAAGGTTTTATGAAAAATCCCACTATTATGCGTGTATTCAAATCTACAACAAACTCCCAAATGACATTAAGGTAGCAAATAACACGATCCAATTTAGGAAGAGACTGACTAGCTATCTAGTAGGAAAAGCCTACTACACACTCAATGAGTGAAATTGTCTGTATTCGTATTGTTGTAATGTTACATGTAATACGTAAATTTGTCTAAATGTAAGGTAATATTAATATTGTCTGTATATATTCTTCCTCTGAATTGTGATCTTACTGTACATCGTAAACATGTTGAGTATAATTGTTATAAGTTTTATAATATTTTTTTAATAGATTAGGTTTAAGTGAATTTTATGTCGAACTCATTGTCATTGTTTGTGACCTTTTGGACTAATAAAATATTATTATTATTATTATTTTTGTTAGTTCTTCTCGGCGGCATGCGCCCGCCAAACCAAATATAGTAGCTGCTTTAATATGGAGATAAATTTCGTCAGGCGCTTCATTTATAAATTTGAAAATTTCTTCTTTTGAAAAAATGTTCGCCTTCTTTGGTCTAAATCCAACATTTGGTGTTTTTAAATACGCCGTAACTTTGAAAAACTTGCTTAAATCCATGTTTTCATTGAATTTGATCATACATTGAACATTGAGTATCTGGACCAAAGCGTGTTTGGCTTACATGTTTTGGAAACTTCGGCGAAATATGCCAAAAAACGAATTCTTTCAATGTTTGGATGCCTTTAGGTTGACACCAACAGAATATATTCTTTCTTATACCTATGACGGGATTTTGATGGTAGCAGATTGAAGTTTGCAGTTCTAGCTGTTTCCAAAACTGACTCAATTCTTCGTCTGAAGAATCCATTAAAAACACTTTTACTCAGGTTTTACTACGACAAAAATCAGCTACAGCAAAATTGGTTTTGATTGACAACGCTTATTTTTACTTTGTGTCTATGGTGATTTAACTTGCAATAAACTAACAAATAAAAAAAGCAAGTGTTTATTATTGCTTAACATTGATTTTAAAAAAGCATAATACGAGAGCCATTAAACAATTTTTTAAAACACGTTTTACATATCTTTTTACTATTTTGCGGAAAAGTAGCTCTTTCCAAACTAAAATGAATGCGAAAAAGTGAAGTAGAAAAAAAAATTATCCAACTTTCCTCAAATTTTGCACAAAAATCAAGTGATATATAGGAATGAACTGGTAATATTGTGATATGAATCCAAGAAAGCAAGACAAACTGGCAACCTAATAAAATATTTAAAAAACCAGCTTGAAAAAGTACTTATTAATTTCAAATGTTGTGCAAGCATTACGTGTGCAGGTATAGAGAGAGATAAACTGGTAAAGTTGTGGTACCAAGATGACGAACAATATTGCGGCCAAAACTTCTAAAAAATCAACGTAAAAAAACCTTATTCAAGTGACTTTAAATTTTGCAGAAAAAATAAATACGTTTTAGGGATAAACTGGTATGACTTTAATATGACATAATAAAATGGCGTGTGTGCGTCAATGTAAAAACTACTTATTGAATTTATTTTAAATTATGCCTAAAAGTCAAGTGTGGCATAGGTAGAAACTGGTAAAATATTGGTAGGAATCCAGTATGATGGAATCAAATGGCGTCCAGTAAAAAATTTCAAAAGACACTAAGTATATATGTTACTAAATGACTATGTACTGAACTAAACTGGGTTGTACCTCACTGTTCCTAATGAAAGGAAATATTCGTAACGAAGGAAGTTCCGTGTAAAGGAAATTTATCGATTTTTTGAAGCACTTTATTAGCTTGAATCTAAAAAAAACCATATTTGTGTTATATTTTAATTTAAAATTTTATTGTGAGAACATTTTTTTAAATTATTCGTTATTACCATAGAAATGAACAAAAACTTCCAAAAAGTAGCATATTAAAGTTATATTCATGAAATAGTTTAATTTCTAACATTGAATCTTCCCAAGTTATTTTTTTTAAATATACCTACATACATGTATCCCTTTGGAGCTTGTTTTAAAAATTTGACGGAGAAATCTTTATTGGAACACGGTGTGATATGTGGTTTCATAGGTATTTTGAACTGAGAAATTTATTAAACACATTAACATTGACGAGAGATTAATATTTCTCAAGATATGACTAAATTTTTACAATAAATACATACAAATTTGAAAATTCGCGAATTTTTATAGAGCCTTAGCAGTTCAACCATACATTTTAGGACAAAATAAATGTTTTTTTCGTTTTTCATGACTTTAAATTAGAACATAAACGAAGTTTTAGCAAAATCGATTTCCCAAAAAAAGTTCGAACATTTTGCATGTAAATGTATGGATTTTTTTAGGTAAAAATCTGACGGAGAAATTTTTGTCGGAACATGGTATGATAATATGTGGTTTTATAGGTATTTTGAGCTGGGAATTTCATTAAACACATTAATATTGACGAGGGATTAATATTTCTCAAGATATGACTAAATTTTTACAATAATACATACAAATTTAAAAATTCGCGAATGTTCAGAGAGCCATAGAAGTTCAACCATACATCCTAGGACAAAATAAATATTTGTTTCGTTTTCTGTGACACCAAACGTAGTTTTAGCAAAATCGATTTCCCAAAAAAAATTCGAAGATTTTGCATGTAAATGTGTAGATTTTTTTAAGTAAAAATTTGACAGAGAAATTTTTGTTGGAACATGGTATGTTAATGTGTGATTTTATAGGTATTTTGAACTGATAAATTCATTAAACCCATTAATATTGACCAGGGATTAATATTTCTCAAGATACGACTAAATTTTTACAATAAATACGTACAAATTTGAAAATTCGCGAATTTTCAAATTTCATCAAAGAGCCATAGCAGTTCAACCATACATCTTAGGACAAAATAAATGTTTTTTTCGTTTTTTATGACGCCAAATTAGTACATAAACGAAGTTTTAGCAAAATCGATTTCCCAAAAAAAGTTCAAAAGTTTTGTATGTCAATGTACGGATTTTTAAGAGTTTCAGTTTATTGGTACTTACGAAAAAGCCTTGTTTAAAACCTTTTTTATATTTCAGACAATCAGTCCATAACATTCTGTTTCCATTTTTTTCTGCATACATATCGAGACAGTATCAATGTCACTCGTTACCCTTTTTTGGTTCATTGAATAGAGAGCCTTTCAATTTTCGGGGGGACCAATATCGCCGACTTTCCATATAACTTATTCAGAGCACGAAGCACACATGTGAACATTTTTGAATGCAATTTTAGTTTGAAGGAGTGACGAATCGATTTTCTAAACTTGTCACTCCCGCAACCAGGCTTTAATTTTAAATTTATCTACGAGGTGTACTAGGAATATGTATATTTCTCACTTTGCAGCTAATCCTTTTTATATTTTTGTTCTGTTGGCAAAAACGTGCATTGTTCTTTTTATTTATTTATTATATTATTTTAGTTCAAAGAGAAAATGTTTTTATCTGCCTATTTTTTTTACCATTGTACAGAGTCATCCAACAAACACTGACCGGGGCTCTTTTGTCATTTGAATAGGATTTTTCTTACGTTGATTTTTTAAAAAAATTATTTGGCCGCCGCTTTGTTCCGCTATCTTGAATTCGTACCACAACTTTACCAGTTTTGTGTCTATATCATACTTAATGCTTGCATAAAATTTGAAAGTAATCTAATAAGTAGTGTTTTCAAGCTGATTTTTTTAAATATTTTCTTAGGCCGCCATTTAGTTTTGCTACCTTATATTCATACCAAAATGTTACCAGTTTATTCCTATATAACACGTGATTTTTGTGCAAAATTTGAATTCAATCGCGTAAGTAATTTTTAAGCTTTGCCGTAAATTGACAGAGAGACAGACAAACCAACAGACGGAATGGATAAAACATATTTTTTCACATCTAGAGACTCTAAAATGTTGAGATATGTAAAACCTGATATTTTTTCACGACTACAGATATTTTATATATCCGCCATTTTGTTCCGCATCTTGAATTATTACCGCAGTTTTACTAGCAAATCCGTATACCATGATTATTCATGGCACACAATTTGAAATTAGGCCCTTAAGTAGTTTTCCAGTCTAAATTTTTAATTGTTACTAAGCCGCCATTTTGTTCCGCACTATCTTGTATTCGTACCAAAATTTTACCGTTTGATTCCTACATAATACTTGATTTTTGTGCAAAATTTGTGATACCTTGGTTAAGTAGTTTTTTAGTAATAATTTTTTTAACATTTCACTAGGCCGCCATTTTCTTTTGCGATATTGGATTTTTACCAAAATATCTATGTGTGTATGATGTTTTTTATTCCGTTCACTACTCTTGCTCTGAAAAGAATAATTTTATTGACATTTTGCCAAAATCGCATTTGAAATTTTCGAAGCTTCAATCGTGTCTTTTACATTGGTTTATCAAATATGGATTCAAGATAGGTAAAACAAATTTAATGATTTTTCTTATACGAATTTAGAATCGGCGAAAACCTCTTTCTTCTATACAGACTTTGTTTACTTGTTTGTATCCCTACCATTTGGCCATAAATAGAGAGACATTTAAAAGAAGACGGAATAGTGATGAAGATATGTTATTCATTTTTCTTTCTCTTGGATTTGGTTTTTGACACGGTAATCCTTAGATTCAACAATCTACCTTAGCCCGGAACATACCAAAACATAAACTTAAAATAACGGAAAGTAATTTACTTTAAATCAAAATGATCATAATATATAATACTTTTTTGTAAGCTAATTTTTATTAAATTCTTGCCAAATACACATAGGTGAAAATATTTTATTTACCTATACCTAGCGTCAATATAATGTCAACACCTTAAGTATTTACATTCTTAGTATTTGAGTTTGTGTTAAAAGGGTAAGACGTAAGTTAAGTGTTGAACAAGCCAGTCGAGCAGTCGGCATGTTTCAAAGTGGTTATTCCCTAGAACATGTCGCAGAACTGTTCAATGTATCACAAAGTGTCATTAGTAGGTTCAACCGTCGTTATAACGAAATTGGCACAGTACTCGAGTCCCAAAGAAGAGGTCATCCCAAAAAAAACCAATTTAAGAGAAGATCGACTAATTAAGTTAAGCGCAAGAAGACAACCATCGTCCACCTGCATTCTCAAGATTTTCTTAACGCAACAGGAACCGCTCTATTTATTGATACTATAAAAAGGTTAGGCGATATAGTTCCACTTACTCCACTGCATATGCAGCAACGGTTGGAGTGAGCTACGGCACACATTCGTTGGAGGAATGTCCTTTTCACTGATGACTCTAGGTATGCGAGATTTTCGGATAGTCGTACAACACGTGTTGTGTGGACTTTGCCAGAGGTATCACGTAATAAGCTTACAGTAGAAAAAGTTTATGTGGAGGATCAATAATGGTTTGGGGAGGCATATGTTTTAACCACCTTACTAATCTTTATGTATGGGATGGAAATATGAATTGTGAACATTTCAGACAGCAAGTCATAAACAATGTCTTGCAGAATGTCCACGTTGCTATAGGGAACGGGTTTTCGTTTCTAGAAGATAATGCAAGACCTCACAGGGCTGCTATTTTCTTGAGTGATCTAGAAGAAAATGGGATACCCCACCTTAGATTGTCACCTGTTTTGCCAGACTTGAATTGTTTAGAACATGCGTAGGATACGGTGGAAAGAAAATTGGATGAACACGTGTCGGTAGTAGAAACATTTGACGATTTGAGAAGACTTGTATAAAGGAAATTATTTTTTTGTTATTTTAAGTTTATGTTTTGGTATGTTCTTGGTTTAGATAGATTGTTGAATGTAAGGATTAGCGTCATACATAGCATTCAAATAAAAAAAATATACACTTTTGAATAATCGAGTACCATTTTGTTAAGAAGCAAAATCGAATATGGTTTCCTATCCTGCATTAAAGAGGGATGATACAGGCAATCTAAAACTCAAAGAAACTTGCCTCCTAAGTTCTCGTCACAAATGGTAAAGGTATAATTGACACATGCTCGTTCAAAGACGTTTTTTACTCTTTACCCTGTATATTAAATATTTTAAAAATTATGACAATTTAAAAAGGAGTTACAAATTTTGATATCCCTAACTTTTAAGGAGCAGTTTATTTATATGGGTCGGCGGTCTATAAAAAGATTTCAAATAACGTTCTTTTTTACTAAGTGTAAATACATACTGAAATTAAAACCGCTTTCATTCCAAAAATACAACAAAAATAATTTTTGCCAGTATCAATAACATAAAGGTTAGCAATTTGTCAACCTTTTTCCGTGCACAGTACACTTATCACCTATAAAGTTATCCAATTTCACCCCTTTCTATATTTAATCTGGCGGGGGTAACTTAGTTGTGTAAGAGGGTTGTCATCTTGTGGGTGCTTCGCTCGTGTGATTGCGTCCTTAATCAGGAATCATTTATCTTCGAAATGGGAAAGCTTCATTTATTCCGGTTTTTAGGGTTAATTTCATTTATTGCCGGTGCCTTTTCCCTCTTATTGCCCAAATCTGTTCTCACTTTTTGTCTGCGAATACCCTCTATAAATCATCCATGAGATTTTGAAGACAGTATTTTCATTATTACGCTAATTTTAATTGACAAAAATTTTGAGGTAAATTAAGTACTAAAGAACCACTGTCATCATCACTTGATTATTTAACTAAGTAAACGAAAACACTTGTTTAAAATTTCCACTTAATTTATTTTATCTCAAATAAAAGTGTAACACAAACTGTAGGTTTGCGGATACTATACAGGTAAAATGTTCTGTATTTCTGGACGCTTTGACAGCTGTCAATTCCTAATCTAAAAACTGTTTATCCAAACTACTTTGTAGTACCCAAAATTCTAAATAGATATCTTTTAAAGCACCATTTAAATGTTGGACTAAAAATTAGCTTTGACAACAAACTGTCAAATATTTTTTTTTGGAAACATCAAAGGTTGTATCTATTATGTTAAACCCTAATTCAATATTTTAAGCCATTTAAAAACTAGATTAAAACCATTTTGTCAGCCCTTAGATGTTATATATATTTTTTAAATCACTAAAGACCCCACCTAATAACGAAATCCCAAATTGATATGCAAATAAAATATAATAATAAAAGATTTTCACTTTTAAAGAGCTGTTTTGCCCCCCTAGAATAAAAATATAAAACAGATTTGGCGTTTTCCACCTTTTAAAAGAGAAATCTAAAATTTTAATTTTGTTTTTAGGGAGCTGTTAGAATGATGACCCTAATACAAAAAAATTGCCTTTGTATGCAAAAAACTAAAATAAGTTTTCCGTTTTTTAAAAGAGCTAATATAAAAATTATTTGTTTACTTGTGGATTCTTGTATTACCAAGGGTATAGTGAAGAAAATATTTTATGTAGGAAGAGAGAAAACAAATTTGACATGTTTCATCGTTTTTTTTTAACTAACCGCTTTACAATAAAAAATATTCTCTCATTTTGGGGGCTGCTTTATATCTCCAGAGCGACTACTGTATAGTAGAAAAAAATATTATGGAATTAATAGAAGAAATTAAACGTGTTTCCCCGTTTGTTAAAAGTGATAAACGCTCTTGAAATATTTTTTTTTCGTTTTCAGGAGGCAGTTGCATCCTTCTAGCTTTCTAAGCCACCCTGCATAGTGAGTAAAATGTTTTTTCCAATTTTAATGTTTCTGGAATACATTTTTTTATTCTAGTTAGCCTCTTAGGGCTATCCTGTATAATTGGAAAAATGTTTTTATAAATACTTCTTGTTTTTTTGTATATAATAATAGTTTCTTTTTTTTTCAGGGGGCTACCTCATAGTTTTAGAGCTACCTTGCATAATAACACATCATCCATATATTTATTATTTTGTATTAAATCGACCTTCATTTCATATATTTGCTATAACTTTTGGACAAGATTCTTGATATTTCTATACTCTCTGGAATGTATATTCATTTTCACCGCCGCTCACAGCATTCACGATAGATAGATCGCTAAATTTTGGAAGCATTTCGGATTGAAAACATCGCGAGCCTGTCAAACTGCTTATTATGTCATGTCAATCAAAGCTACACAGCTGGCACAGCCAGGCCAACTTGAAAAGGTGCTAAATTCAATGGCAAATGGAAAAATAATGCATTTTTACTCGAAACTAGATTTTACCCAATTTTTCGACTTCGGGCAACAAATAGATGGATTTTTTGATATATTTAATCGTTTTTATCCCAGGAGGTACCGATACGACTTTACGAAGGGCTATAGAATGGCAAACAGAATTCATGCACGATATAATTCAAAATTTTCTCAAAATTCTCCCCTAACCCTGATCGAACTAACTTTTACACCAATCTCTAGAAGAAATAAAGAGGTTTCTTTGCATATTTACTTGGTTCGCCTAGGATCAACCTTTCATATGCTAAGGGATTGGGGGCAATTTGGGGCCCCATAAACAATTTCCGCCCCTTATTACTCTTCTCGAAAAAAGTAATGAAATATGTGAAAATTGAAAAGGCGGAAACAGTTTTTTTTTTAGCTTTTTTGCATTTCGACCGCTCTCTCGGCAATTGAGGTGTAGGAATCCTATATTAATTTTAAATCCCCTTTAAATTCTCCATCGAACCCCCATTTTCCTTGACAAGCGTTTCGACGCAAAATGCATTCAAAGTTACTCCTTTTTTATTTTTTTAAGTGACATCCCGTCCTCCGATATTGCCCGTTAACGAACTTGTCCAAGATTTTTGAAAGAGAAATCCGAAAAAAATGCTCCAACCCAAAACTACGTTTTGAACTCTCATTTTTTTTTAATTACCTCCATAATACGTACCTATCGTATTTGAAAAGGAAATTAGGTGGAATTTTTTTTGACAGTACCAAAAAAAAATTTCAAATAAATGACGCCCCTAAAAGTTACATGGAACTGTGAAAACCGTATATAAAAATAAGTATTTCAGAAGTTACAGGAAAAACATTTTTTTAGAGCTGTCACAATATTTTTTCAAAATAAATTACTCCTAAAAGTTACATCGAATTTTGAAAACCCTATTTATAAAATGTAAGCATTTTAGAAGTTAAGGAAAACAATTTTTTTGTGCAAACTTCACCTCGTAATTGCAACCCCTGTATATATTCCAAGACCTTTCCTAAACCGCAATTTTAAGTATCTTTTTTAGTACTTTCCGGCGCCGTAATCAGTTTTCCGACCAAACTTTTTTTAATTGAAAAATAATCAGTTTTTCTCAAAAATGTCTCTTTAACGCGTAAATGCACAAACATTAATCGAAGCGATAAAAAATATCAGAGAAATATTTGCTTTAAACCAACCAAAATTCAGCCCTGACATCTATCACAATTGACATGTCAAATATCTCTGTAAATTTTATTATCATCCTAGACCAAGGCCACCTATCATTTTGCGTCGTATATGGATCGGCACTTATGGATTTTTGACCGATATGTGCACTTTTTTTTAAACGAATTTTCACCTACTTGCTGAGTGGTTAGAGGGAAATGTTATTATTGCCCAAAACTGTTCTCACTTTTTGTCTGCGAATACCCTCTATAAATCATCCATGAGATTTTGAAGACAGTATTTTCATTATTACGCTAATTTTAATTGACAAAAATTTTGAGGTAAATTAAGTACTAAAGAACCACTGTCATCATCACTTGATTATTTAACTAAGTAAACGAAAACACTTGTTTAAAATTTCCACTTAATTTATTTTATAGAGAATACAATACATGACAATTGTTTTGACAATACTGTGGCTTCATCAGATGTTAAATCTCAAATAAAAGTGTAACACAAACTGTAGGTTTGCGGATACTATACAGGTAAAATGTTCTGTATTTCTGGACATTTTGACAGCTGTCAATTCCTAATGTAAAAACATGTTTATTCAAACTACTTTGTAGTACCCAAAATTCTAAATAGATATATTTTAAAACACCATTTAAATGTTGGACTAAAATTTGGCTTTGACAACAAACTGTCAAATATTTTTTCGGAAACATCAAAGGTTTTATCTATTACATATGTTAAACCCTAATTCAATATTTTAAGCCATTTAAAAACTACACTAAAACCGTTTTGTCAGCCCTTAGATGTTATATATTTTTTTTAAATCACTAAAGACCCCACCTAATAACGAAATCCCAAATTGATATGCAAATAAAATATAATAATAAAAGATTTTCACTTTTAAAGAGGTGTTTTGCCCCCCTAGAATAACCCTGTATAGTCGAAAAAATGTTATATACAAAATATAAAACTGATTTGGCGTTTTCAACCTTTTAAAAGAAAAACCTAAAAGTTTAATTTTGTTTTTAGGGAGCTGTTTCACCGCCTTAGAATGATGACCCTAATACAAAAAATTGCCTTTGTATGCAAAAAACTAAAATAAATTTTCCGTTTTTTAAAAGAGCTAAGGGTTATGGAAATAAAAATTATTTGTTTACTTGTGGATTCTTGTATTCCCAAGGGTATAGTGAAGAAAATATTTTATGTAGGAAGAGATAAAAGAAATTTGACATGTTTCATCGTTTTTTTTTTTAAATAACCGCTTTGCAATAAAAAATATTTTCGCTTTTTGGGGGCTGCTTCATATCTCCAGAGCGACTACTGTATAGTAGAAAAAAATATTATGGAATTAATAGAAGAAATTAAACGTGTTTCCCCGTTTGTTAAAAGTGATAAACGCTCTTGAAATATTTTTTTTTTCGTTTTCAGGAGGCAGTTGCATCCTTCTAGCTTTCTAAGCTACCCTGCATAGTGAGTAAAATGTTTTTTCCAAAATGGAAAGTGACTCTATTTTGATACGGTCTAATCCCAAGAACCATGATTTCTTAAAAAATGTTTATATGTACAAAATGATAAAATAAATTTCACGTGTTTCACCGATTTTAGGCAATTTTAATGTTTCTGGAATACAATTTTTTTTATTCTAGGTAGCCTCTTAGGGCTATCCTGTATAATTGGAGAAATGTTTTTATAAAAAAATAAAAAATATTTCTTGTTTTTTTTTTTGTATATAATAATAGTTTCTTAATTTTTTTTTGTTTTCGGGGGGCTACCTCATAGTTTTAGAGATACCTTGTATAATAACACATCATCCATATATTTATTATCTTGTATTATATCGACCTTCATTTCGTATATAAAATACTTGCTATAACTTTATTTGGACAGGATTCCGGATATTTCTCTACATTCTGGGATGTATATCCACTTTCACCACCGCTCACAGCATTCAAGATTGATAGATCGTCACGGAAGCATTTCGGGTTGAAAACATCATGACCCTGTGAAACTGCTTATTATGACATGTCAGTCAAAGCTATACAGCTGGCAGAGCCAGGCCTTTTAATAATGCTAGATTCAATGGCAAATGGAAAAATGCATTTTTACTCAAAACTAGATTTTACCCAACTTCGGGTAGCAAATAGATTTTTTTTATATATTTAATCGTTTTTATCCCAGGAGGTATCGATACGACTTTACGAAGAGCCAAAGAATGGTAAACCGAATTCGTGCACGCTTTAATTCAAAAATTTCCCAAAATTTTCCCCTCAACCCTGATTGAACTGACACCAATCTCTAGAAGATATAAAGACGATACATATGGTTTTTCAATCTCTTGGGGACAATTGGGCGCCCCATAAACAACTTTCTCCAGACATTACTCTTCTCGGAAAAAAAGTGAAATATGTGAAAATTGAAAAGGCAGAAAAGGTTTTTTTTTTAGTTTTTTTGCATTTCGACTGCTTTCTCGGCGTTTGAGGTATAGGAATTACTTTTAATTTATTAATTTTAAATCCCTTTTATATTCCCCAACGAACCCCCATATTCCTTGACAAAGTAGTCAGGGTTTCGACTCCGATTATGCCCGTTAACGAATTTGTCCGAGATTTTTTGACGAGAAATCCAAAAAAATGCTCCAACTCGAAAAATTATTCATAGCGAGCAGCATTTTGAGGTTTCTAAAAGAGTGCCCCTATCGGACGCCACTGTCGGCTTATTATAAGCCGCAACCAAATCGCGTTTTTACCAAAAGAAGCTCCCATTTGTCCTCTACGATTGACTCCATAAAACATATTTCCCCGATGTACCGTTACCGAAGTAGAGCACTTCGAAAGTCAAACACAAATTTTAAAAATGTCCGGTCCAAAAGGACAAAGGCGCGGACAGTAACGGTAGCCGTGTGTCGCTATTGTAACAAAGATATTTTGTATATTTGGCAAAGAATAGTGCTATTGTTTCATATTCTTCTTTCATGGTAGTGTAATAACCAATGATAATTGAGGCATATTTGTTACCGTTGCGTAAAAGAACACATTTTAAACTACGTTTTGAACTGTCAATAAAAAGGCGCCATTTATTCTGACATACCCATTTTTTTTCTAAGAGTATATTTATATATTTACATACCAGGTTATTTTCCTGAGAGAAGAAGGGTAGAAAATTCTTATCTCTTTTACGATAAAATGTAATATTGGTACCTGGATAAAGTAGATTATTTTTCTGTATTAATCTAGATGCAAGACTCCCTTGATTTATATATTTACATACCAGGTTATTTTCCTGAGAGAAGAAGGGTAGAAAATTCTTATCTCTTTTACGATAAAATGTAATATTGGTACCTGGATAAAGTAGATTATTTTTCTGTATTAAGTTAGATGCAAGACTCCCTTGAGGGGTTCAGGTTTCATTTGAGATCGTTCAGTTCTTGCTGATTCAAACGTTGAGGAATTATTAAATCTACTTCAAAGTATCTGTCGTTTTCTGCTTGAATTTGTTTAACTTCAACGGATGTTAATGTTTCTGTACAAGTATTGCTGAATATAGGATAGAATATGTCCATTTGTGTCTATTGTTCCGATTAATATCTTTGATATTTACGAGACAAAAATAGCAGTCGTTGTAATGGTTTTTGTGGGTTCCTCCAAATCATTGGTATGCCAAACTTTAGGCACTGTCTCTTTCCCATGGTCCACTGTCGCAAATGTTCAACACATGTTTTACATATGAAATGTGGAGCCCAAGATTTATCCTGGTCTTCCAAGTGAACGCCAGATAAATGCCGATTTACACCGCTACGTCTGCTTGTGGATTTTATAGTTTTAGTTCAGTGTTTTAATACCAGAGAACGCAAAAAATGTACACAAAATAATAACAACAACTTGTCACGAAAGTTCAATAACAGTTGGGTAAGGCAGAAGGTAATATGGGCCTAGGATTAACCAGTGGGGAATAAGCTGTTATAAGAAGGTGGGTCGACTCATGGGCAATCAAGGTATATCTGGCTAATTGGATTTTAAATTTAGGTACAAAATATCTATTTTGATCTCAAAAGATTTCTTTATTTCTTTACTTATGGCTCTTATCAGAACTAGAATCAATTAGAACGTACTAGAGAACTAGAGCTGATAGACGAAATCTGATGGCATTTTTGGAATCGCCACATTAAAAATATCCAAAGTCAGTTCTTTGTTCTCCGGCACCCAAAAAAAAGATTAATTTTGTTGGCTTGTGTTAATAAAGTTAGTCTTGTTGTAAAGAAGTGTTTATTATAAAGACAACCCATAGCCCGTAACAATATCCGACAATCAAGTTGAAAATATGCAACAATGTCGAGGAGTCGAGTGGTTTAAAATTCCTACAATATACTTTACCTTATGTGCCTCTATAAAATTGTCGTAAAATTAAATAAAAATCGCCAAAGTAGCGAAGGCGTCCACAGCGTTTATCGTAAATCAGTTTTACAGCCACACTCGATAATAATTTGCTGTAACTGATAGACAGCTTTTTACATGTAGATACATTCTACACGAAATAAATACCAATAAATTTATTACGGTTGGTCTTTATAGCACGGAGCAAATTCATCATATAAATGTATCCTCGTGATATTAATCCTTTGATTTATACAACCGCTTATTAGCTTCAAGCTAATAGATAGGTTAAAATTTTCATATACAGTATTGGCCAAAATTTTATTAAAGCAACTCTTCTTTGATTAAAACGTATACATGATTAATGATTTGGTGAAACTGATCTTAGATTGTAGGGATACTTTTTAATTCATACCAATATACAGGTTGGTCCAACAGTGGGTTCAGCTGAGAGCTTTAACCTAATTTTCGATTATACAGGGTTGAGGATAAGTTTGGCACAAACCAAACTTAAATTTTTTTTAATGGAACACTCTGTATATTGTTTTATTTTTAGATTCCTTTCTTTTTGGCTATTTAGAGCTTGTGGGGTCTATACAGAGTCGTTCAAGATTTATGGCCACTTTTCGAAAATATTAGAGGTACATTTTCAGGTTAAGAGATTACCTATTTTGACTAGTTTGGGAGTAAAATGAGGTTTTTCAGTATCGTTATAATGAAAATTATGTCTGTTGACATATCTATTTTTGTGGAATGTTGCTTCGTCAGTAAATAGCACAAAAATGCCAGCAAATTTTGGCTTTCCTTGAATTTGTTCTTGTGCTCAGTGACAAAAATCTAGTGAGCCTTGTTTTTACAAAAGAAATTAAACTTTAAAAAATACAAATTTGAATTGTCAAGTACTGCTGGTGCCAGAGTTTTGTATTAAAAACTAAGTACAGTTTCTACGTAAGACGCAAAGATGAATTTTAATAGGCAAGAAAAGATTGATATGATTTATTTGTTAGGAGCATGTGAAAAGAATTGTTTGTTAGCGACAAGAATATATCACCAAAAGTATTCTGATAGAAGACAACCACACAAAAGCGCTTTTGAAAGGCTTCTGCAATGGTTTGATGAGACGGGAAATGCAGAATACATGAAAACTGATCGAGCCAAACCTGTTTTAAATGAGGAAAATTCAAAGGTTATAGAAGCCCCACATATTGGCTCAAGAATGATTGCAAGGGAAACAGATATAAGTAAAACCACATTCGACTTCTTCAAGAATCGTATGAGGATGATTATCACCGGCGACTAGATATTTGTATACTAACTTTGTGTTATTTACTGACGAAGCACCTTTCCACAAAAATGGAAATGTCAATAGACATAATTTTCATTACTACGCTACTGAAAAACCTCATTATATTCGCACAACTAGTGAAAATAAGCGGTCTCTTAACGTCTGGGGTGGAGTTGTTGGAAATTTTGTCATCGGTCCGCATTTTTTTGAAGAACGGCTTACTGCACACCGATATCCCCAGTCTTTGAGGGAAGATTTTAGAACACTATTATACCAAATCCCTGTTAACGTCCGTGATCAAATATGGTTTATGCATGACGGTGCCCCAGTTCACCATACGGCTGACATTTTTGCATTTCTTAATGCACAGTTTCAAGAAAGCTGGATAGGAAGAGGAGAGCTGATTGCGTGTTTGCCTAGATCCCCTGACTTGACAAAAATAGACTTTTTTGGTAATCGTTTAAATATTTGTATCGAACAAGACGGTGTGGTCATTTCGGACATCTAATTAAGTAGTTTTTGCTGTTTAATACGATTTGTTACTTAGTATGGTTTTTTGATTGTTATTATTTTTTTTACATTTTATTTACTCTAGCATGGACTTAACAACTAGTTTAAACTGGTTGTTAAGTTGTGCTAGCTAAGCCCTAGCTATCCTAACTAGTTTAAAACAGGTTAGGCTCGATCAGATTTCGTGTATTCTACATTTCCAGTCTCATCAAACCGTTGCATAATCTTTCAAAGGCGCTTCTCGTGTTTGTCTTCTATCAGGATACCTTTCGTGATATATTCTTATCGCTAACAAACAATTCCTTTCACTTGTAGTTTTTATTTGTAATACTATCATTTATATTTGTGAAATTTTTGGATTAAATCTTTTTTATTAGTGATAATTTTTATATTTTGAAGTCTTATACTTTTTCGACCCATGCATGCTGGTATGATAAATTAAAAAAAAAAATAGATATTGAAAGAAGAACACAAAGTGGTCATAAAACTTGAACGACTCTGTATAGACCCCACAAACTCTATATTAGGTGAATGGCCAAAAAGGAAGGAATCTGAAAATATAATAATATACAGGGCATTCTTTTAAATTAATCGAGAAAATTTGCATCCAGGATTTTTATTTACCCTGTATACCGTTATTAAAGAATACTGAAGAAAAATACCGCGGTTGAAAGAAGACCACATTTGGAAGTTTCTACCATGCTAAAATGATTTAAGGTAGCCCATTAAAAAAATACAGGGCGTCAAATGTACCTCTGATATTTTAAAAAAGTGGCTATAAATCTCGAATGATTCTGTATAGACCCCACAAACCCTATAATGTGTGAATGGCCAAAAATGGAGGAATCTGAAGAGAAAACAATATACAAGGTGTTCTATTTAAAAAAAATGTAAGTTTGGTTTGTGGCAAACTTATCCTCAACCCTGTATAATCGAAAATAATTTTAGGTTGTAGCTCTCAGCAGTCCCTACAACATTTATATAAAAATGTTTTTTCTAATTCCCACAATAACAGAGCTATTGGACTTGAACGCACTGTTGGACCACCCTGTATATTACAGAAAAAGTAATTCGATAAATAAAAAAGCTCATTGGATTTTTGAAGAAAGTAGTTCGACAAGGTTATATCAATAGAATATATTTTTATTAAATTTAATTATATAGCAATACAAAACCACCACATCTTCTGGGCATAGATAATATGTAGTTATTTATAATGTGTTGGTCTGTACCATACCCAAAACTATACCATTTTTCTTCAAATGCTTCAAATATTCTTTTCTTTGGCACCAGGGCTCTATTTATATATTTATTTATTTACTCAACTGGAGAACCCATACAAAATAACAGATTAAATGTATAATTCTATATTAAAAAATCGGTAAATTTCCTTTATCCCGAACTTCCCTCGTTATGAATATTTTCTTTTATTAGGAATAGTGAAATGTGACACAATTTAGTTTAGCACATAGGCATTTAGTAACACATATACATATTTTGTCTATTCAGACATTTTTATTGGGCGCCATTTTGTTCCACCATATTGGATTGGTACCAATATTTTATTAAGTGTCTACCTACACAACACTTAATTTTTAAAAATAATTTAAAATAAATTGAATAAGTAGTTTTTAAAACGATTTTTTTAAGATTAAGAAACTGGTAAAATATTTTTAGGAATTCAATATGATGGAACAAAATGGCGCCCGATAAAAATGTTTGAGAAAACAGAAGATATGGGTTACTAAATGACTATATACTGAACTAAATTGGGTAACCGTTCACTATTCCTAATAAAAGGAAAGAATCATAGCGATGGAAGTTTCGGGTAAAGGAAATTTGCCGACTTTTTTTTATGTTATTAAATAACCAATAAGTTTTGCCTGTTAAATAGGGAAATAATTCATTCATCAATCATTAAGGATTATTAATATAAATTCTCACTCTATAAATTTAAGCCAGATTTTTCAGCAAGTTCGTGAGAGTGTTGTACTGCACCTATTTACATGATTTTTTTTTAAATTGATCACCTGGTAACCGAAACCTTTCAACACTATTTTTTATATTGTTTATTGCGTATTTTGTCTATAAAACCGAGATGTTTTTCTTCAATAACGTTTCTCGACGATGTGGTGAATGCACCCCATATTCTTATAATTTCACTGGAAACTCATCGCGCTATCTAACTGTAAAGGCAGAACAAGGTCTGCCGGGCCAGCTAGTATTAGGTATTTCATGCAGTACGTCGTTCTGAGATTACCAGAAGAGATATAGCTAAAAAATAAGCCTGCATAAATTCTTGTAACTTTTTTTTATGGGTCGTAAATTTGGAAAAACGAAAAAGGATTTATTAAAAGCTCCTATGCAAAAAAAACATACTGAATTCGAGATACAATTTAAATAGAATATTTTCAAAATGAAGTTTATTAGTATTAGTAGGATTATTTTGTATTGCTAATATAATTGAATGATGGCTCTAAAGCCTTATTTAAAAACAACGAATCTTATTGCTTTGCATTATATAAGTAAAGTTGGCGTGACATTTATCCTTTATTCTTAAATTTGTTTGATATTTTCTAGAATCTATAAAATATTTTATACGATGAGTTATGTTGATCCATATGCTGTTGTTAAATACTTCCATTAGGCAGAAAGCACGTCGAAAAGCGCGTCTAATGGAAGTACCTAGTAAACGATACCTCGTGGTGGGCGTTACGTCGTTTTATCATTGTTGAATGTTGAGAAGTTGTAAAGTGATATGTATAATAGGAATGCGTAAAATATAATTAATTTAATTCTCTGTTTTAACGCCAACGTTTGAAAAGGTCTAGATTTATTTGTTATAAACATATTTACGTTACGTAAATACAGGTTGTTTCCTAAGACGTGTAAAATTGGGGTGTGATGGGGGTATTTGTTGGCTTTTCTTTAAACCAAAACCTAATCAAACATTTAAAGGCCATCCCTTAAGTATTGAGCTTGAAAATAGACACGCGACTGCGTTTTTGAACAATTTTGGAGAGTTCATAAATTGTCGATTTAAAACTGTACTAAACTGCTCTCCAGATATTCGGGCATAAACCTTTATGGAAAATAATTTTCCCAAAATAATTTTGGTGTCGTTTTACTTAATTCTACACTGCACTGCAAAAGTAACCGGACAAAAAAAATCTTAAATAACTTTTAGGTTTTTTCATCAATTTCGATAATTTTTTGTCAAGTTGCAGGAGCTTCTATGTTCATCATTTTCCTTAATCGATTTAGGAAAAGTTTAAATGGATATAGTGATATACAGGGTAGAACCAAAAATTGCGTTTTGACGTAAATGTCTGAATACCTGAAATTTTTTTACCTGAATCAAGTTTCTAGGATATTTTTAAGCCACATCTTTAATCAACAACTTTTTTTTTTAATCAACTCGATATCTAAATTCTTAAAAGAATAACACATTTTTAAACAAAACTATGCAATAATTCTTTAATTAACAACGGACATTTGAGGAATTACATCAGCAATATTACAGTGTTCAGGTTTCATTTCAAAACCTAGTATTTCCTCCCCGAGCTTGAATATCAGCGCTGGTTCTTTCTGGCATGGATTGAATTAATGCAGCTACTGCGTCGTGGGGTATTTGCTCCCACTCGTTTATAAGGGCTCGTTCCAACGCAACTAAAGTTTGAAACTCACCATAGTTCCGCCCAACATTTCTTCCTAGGTTATCCCACATATGCTCTATGGGGTTTAAATTAGGACTTCTAGGAGGCCATTCTAACACTTGAATACCAACATCGTTCAAATATTGTCTCGTCATTCGGGCTATATGCAGACGAGAGTTATCTTGCATTAGGACGAAATTATCTCCTATAAATGGCATATAAGGAACCACATGTTTTTCCAATCACTGCATAATATATATGTATATATATATATATATATATATATATATATATATATATATATATATATATATATATATATATATATATATATATATATATATATGTATATATATATACAGGGTGGCCCATCGAAAACGTACCGCAAGGCATAACGGCCAGGGTAATTTTTTTTTCAAAAAATCCAAAAACACGTCAATTTTGTTTGTGAGGGGGACAACTTTTGTCCTTAAAATGATCGCAAAATTTTCAACCCTCTAAGCGGGGGTGTCATCCCTTTCCCCCCAGGGCTTTCTATTCTCTATACATTCCCGCTTTGGTTTTGAAAATCGGTCAAGTCATTTAGAAAATATGAAGGATTGAAATTTGAAAAATACATTTTTCAAAAAACGCATAAATTGAATTAAATAAAAAAAAACTTACCGTATTAATGAAGCAAATGCTGAAAATGTTGCCCGTCGACCTCCATACAGTAATACAAATTAGCTTCAAATCGTTCTCGAACATTCTGAAGAACTTGAGGGGTCACTTCGCGACAAACGTCAATAATTCGTGTTCGCAGATCTTCTAATGAAGCAAGTGGAGTGCTATACACTTTACTTTTTATGTGTCCCCATAGAAAAAAAAGTCTAAAGGAGTCAAGTCGGGTGACCGGGGAGGCCACTCAATGGCACCCCTTCGTCCTATCCACCGCCCGGGAAAGTTAGTGTTTAAATAATTACGCACATTTTGAGAGTAATGTGGAGGTGCACCGTCTTGTTGAAATATCAGTTCCGCTTCAACGTATCCAGCATTATTTTCGATGATGTCAGTTAGGGCTGGGTCGATGGTATTTTCCAGTAAATCTAAGTACATATCACCTGTTAGAGTTCCAGGAAGAAAAAAAGGACCCACAATAGAATTTCCAAAAATACCAGCCCACTTTCTGAGGATGTTGTGTGTGCACCTCGTGAAATACCCTGGGGTTGTTCTCAGCCCAGTACCGACAGTTATGCCGATTAACTACACCGTTCAAAAAGAAAGTGCACTCATCCGAAAAACACACATTGAATAGAAAATTATTATTATTGGCCACTCGTTCACTAATAGTTTCACAAAATTGCAAGCGGCGATCAAAATCGTCTTCGTTGAGTTCTTGTACCAACTGAATTTTATACGGGTGGAAATGGTGTTTTTTCAATATTCTTTGGACACTTGTACGATTCACGCCGGTCTCATTGGCTAATTTTCTTGTACTCAGCGTACTATCCATGGCAACTTGGCCCAATACAAAGACCTCCATAGCTTCATTTACTACAGGATTTTCCATCTGCCTCTTTTTATTCATAAGGGATCCAGTTTCGCGAAATTTTGCTACTAACTCGCGAACAATTTTGCCGGAAAGGTGTTTTTCAGGATGTCGTTCATTAAATATCTGCGCAACCCGATTGCCACATTCATTATTTTTAAAATAAAGTTCAATTATTTCCACTTTTTCTGCAAGTGAGTACACCATAATTATTGATAAAAAATTTAATGATATTGAGAAATTTAAACGCACAAGTTACAGAACAGCTATCTAGCAACTACCGCACCTGATCGTTGTGGCATGTCAAATCACTAAAATCAGCAGTAAACATCTAAAATAACAGGACAAAAATAGCGAATTGGTCGAAGGAATTTATCCTTATCATTTACTCTGATAATTTGTAAATAAACATTTTAAATTTCAATCCTTCATATTTTCTAAATGACTTGACCGATTTTCAGTGGCGGCTCGTGGTGTTTAGGCTAGGGTAGGCGACAACCACAATAATTTCAAGAATAATGACGTTATAAGAAAACGTTAAGCCGCGTACACACTTAGCTGACAACTAAGTTTTATAAATTAAATTTATCCGCCTATCTTTTAAAAGGGCGAATTTACTTATTATGACATCCGTAAAGTTATCAGCCTTCTGTAAGGAGCAGAACAACTCTTTTTCTATTGAAATTAGCGCAAGTGACGATCAACGTTCATTTTTTATTGTATTGCGAGAATACGTTTTTATTCGCTTTAAACAAGAGAAATGTCTTTCCACTGAGGTACTTGTAATAGGTATGGTAGCAATTAACGCAAAAAGTTTGTAACTTTCAGGAAATATTTCTTGAAGTTCATTTTTTACGAAATGTTTTAAAATTGCCTCGACGCTCAGCAATGCAAATTGTTCATCGAGATATATTACACTAAGCTCATTAATTAATTTTTGTTTGTCAAAGAAATTTTTATAAAAGTTGGTCACATTCGTCACAAATTCAAGCGGAAAATTTTTGCTATATTCTTCGAATTTTGAGGAATCCGCTAAAGAAATATAATAACTGAGACATATCTGCAAACCTAACTTCTATTTGAGTCACAATATTGTCAATTATCTCATAAAATAAAATGCGTAAAGAACTTTGCTCATCGCCTTTAATGGTGTCCGATAACTTAATTCTTTTTGACAATTGCCCTGAGTCCCTATTATTAAAAATCCTTGTTTGGGCTTGTTCAAATATTGTATTAAACATTGTCTCATTTCTCAATAACTTGATACGATCTCTTGCCATAAATATTTGCTTTTTACAATAGGTGATGTCCAATGATTTTTTCTGTAGAATGTTGAAAAGGGGGTCAGTTATGTCAAAAATATGTTTATACACAGCGGTAAGAAACGAAAATTCTAAATCGTTCATAAATTTAAGATATCCTTTGGCCCCGTTTATTGACTCAGCCGATGATGATTGGTCGTCAATAATTTTAGAAAAAACTAATTTTAGGCCTTCCCATTCAGAGTGCAAGATTTGAATGATTTTAGAACTGGAAGCCCACCTGGTGTCTGAACTGGAAGAAATCCTCTTTCCTATCGTCGAATCTAAAGTAAATGTCCGTTTTGCAGACTGATGAAAAAATCCGGGAATCGAGGACGCACTTGCGAAAAAAATTCGGCAATTTTTTATATTTTTTGAACCAGTTTGTAAAACCAAATTCAATCTGTGCGCACTACAATGCGTAAACAAAGCAAAAGGAGCATCATCTTTAACTTTTTTTTGCAAACCATTCAATGAACCTGCCATCACACTAGCACCATCGTAGCATTGCCCAACTAATTTTGTTTTATAATCGAAATTGCCTATGACTGTAACAATTAATCCATACATTGCGTCCGCTGTTCTGTCTTCGCTAACGTCATGAAAACCCAAGAAACTTTCTTTAATTTCACCGTATTTATTAACGTACCGAATTGAAATCGCACATTGGGACTTCTCAGAAATATCCGTAGTATCGTCAGCTTGCACTGCAAAAAACAACGACTCTTTTATCTCGCTATGAATTGTATCTGCAAGGTAATCGGAAATACAGGATATCAAATCATTCTGGATAGTTTTTGATAAACCAGAAAAAATATTTCCAATTTTTTTTAAATGTTGTTGTATTTCGTTATCACGTTTAATTAACAGATTAAAAGTTTCCCGAAAATTTCCCGCACTAACGGAACCGCTTTTTTCATTATGGCCTCTGAAAGATAATTCTTGCTTTGCTAGGTGACACGTAACATCGACCAAATAGCTCATTAGAAGTCTGTTTTTTCTCACCTCCTCATTATAAAAACCAAAGCGGGAATGTATAGAGAATAGAAAGCCCTTTTCATTGCGGTACCACTTGACCCCTCTTCCCATTTGAAAAAGTTTGGGGGATGACACCCCCGCTTAGAGGGTTGAAAATTTTGCGATCATTTTAAGGGCAAAAATTGTCCCCCTCACAAACAAAATTGACGTGTTTTTGGATTTTTTGAAAAAAAAATTACCCTGGCCGTTATGCCTTGCGGTACGTTTTCGATGGGCCACCCTGTATATATATATATATATATATATATATATATATATATATATATATATATATATATATATATATATATATATATATATATATATATATATATATATATATATATATATATATATATATATATATATATATATATATATATATATATATATATATATATATATATATATATATATAGGGTGTTAATTAATGTCGTGGACATATTTGAAGGGATGATAGTACTCGACAAAATAGGAAAAAAATGCCGATATATACATGGTCAAAAACGCACGTTTTTTTTTTTTTCGTTATACAGGGTGTCAAAGTTTCAATTATTTTCTCGTTTTTTCCAGTTGCTTCTGAGACAATTAGTTCAAATTTAGAACATGTATTATTTTTAAGAACCTATATCAAAATCGTGTATGGTAGTATACAGGGTGTTACATTTTTTGCACCACTTACAAGTTTATCTTGCGGAAATTTTTTGGAGCACCCTGTATGAGTAAAATTTAAACTCTTTGTTCAGTTTCTTTAGGTCTTTCTTATTTTGCATTATTCTCGTATCTATCACAGTTTTCGGCTTATTTGCAATAATCGATGCATTGCATCGATGGCATGTAGGCGAAATTAAGCACAAAATTAAGAAACGGGTTTTATTTTAAATCAACGGACATGATAATAAACAATCAGATAAAATTATTACAGTTAAATTAAAAATAAAACAAAATTATAAAAGTTGTTGAAAATGTCCGCTTTTTGCTAGATTGCAAGAATCAAGTCTTCGCCTCATGGACCGACGGACTCTGTCAAATATTCCAGGAGTATTGCGAATGATGTCGCATGAAGCTATTATTCTATTTCTTAAACCTTCTTCTGTCTAGATTGGGGTCTGATACCCAATGTTTTCAAGTGTCCCCAGAAAAAGAAATCCAGGCTGTTCAGATCTGGAGATCTAGGGGGCCATGGCTGAGGTCCCCCTCGCCCTATCCAACGGTTGTTAAAATTATTATTTAGGAACTCCCTCACCTCTATGCTAAAATGTGCTGGTGCACCATCGTGCATGAACCACATTTGATTTCTAAGAAGAATTGGCACGTCTTCTAGCAATACCGGGAGTTCGTCTTCGAGAAACTGACGATAATATCTCCCGTTTAGCCTTGCTGGCAGGAAAAATGGAGCTATCAAATAATCTCCAATAGTGCCGGCCCACACATTTACTGAAAATTGTTGCTGGAAATTATTGTCATGTATCGACTGCGGATTCTCTTCTGCTCAAAAATGATTGTTATGAAAATTACGTATGGCATTCTTAGAAAAATTTGCCTCATCGCAAAATAAAATCGTGTTTCCAAATAATGGATTTTGGGCTAGCATTTGCAAGAACCACTGGTAAAAATTTAAACGGAATGGAAAGTCGCGTGGGAGAAGAGCTTGAAGCCTTTGGATGTGGTAAGGATACATTAAGTTGTCTAATAAAATTTTCCATACAAGCACAAATGAAATGTTAAGTGTTGCTGCAATTTTCCTCGTACTGGTAGCAGGGTCATTTTCTACAGCATTCAGGACTGCTTCCTCGACTTCAGAAGTCCTAACCGTTCTATTTGCTCTTGCTAAATGAGTGGATTTGTTGAATGATCCATTTTCACATAGCCGATTATGTACCTTTGCAAATGTTTGTCTATTGGGCACCATACGATTTGGATATTCCTGTTTATAGAGTCGTCTGGCTTCATAACAATTGCCGTTGGCAAGTCCATAAATGAAATGAATTTCTGCATATTCTTGATTTGTGAATTCAACCATCATTAAACAACTCGAAACAACTACAGAAACGTCAAACAAAAAAATATTTCGTACAAAATGTCAGATTAAAGAACAGAATTAGCAAATGACCGGCCTCAGCCTACTACCTTTTTTCCAGTTTCATTATTTAGCCTACACTTAATTTTCATCTATGGCAATTATTGAAAATAAGTCGAAAACTGTGATAGATACGAGAATAATGCAAAATACGAAAGAGCTAAAGAAATGAACAAAGATTTTAAATTTTATATCAGAATTCATACAGAGTGCTGCAGAAAAAAGTTCCGCAAGGTAAACTTGTAGGTAGTGCAAAAAAAAGGTAACACCCTGTATACTACCATCCACGATTTTAATATTTTATCGTAGATGTTCTTAAAAATAATACATGTTCTAAATTGGAACTAATTGTCTCAGAAGGAACTGGAAAAAAACGCAAAAAACGAGAAAAAATGGAAACTTTGGCACCCTGTATAACGAAAATGGTGCGTTTTTGACCATGTATATATTGGCATTTTATTCCTGTTTTCTCGAGTACTATCACCCCATGAAATATGTCCACGAAATTTATTAACACCCTGTATACATATATATATATATATATATATATATATATATATATATATGTATATGTATATGTATATGTATATATATACGTAACACGGTTTGTGCCGACTTCCAAAGAAATTCCGCCCCTTATCATCACTCCACCTTCACCAAATTGGGCTCTAGGGGAGAAACGACATTGAATATCTTGTATAACAAGACTTGTCCGTAAAAAGAACGTTTCGCCAATCGTCCATGTCCCAATCTGCATAAGCTCTAGAAAATTCCAGGCGCTGACGTCGATGACCTGCATCTAATAGAGGACCTGTAGAGAGGATAGATTTTCTTCTCTTTATGTGTACGGTATCAGGTGAAACTAAGGTACCATGAATAACTGCAAATCTTCTAGCCAAAACGGAAGCAGAAGCCGTTCGCTCTCGGAGAACTTGAAGTTGAAGAAATCGATGTTCAACTGAATTTGTGGCTCTCGGTCTTCCCTGCTCAGGTCTTCTTGAGTAAGAACCAGACCTACCATCGTCTTTAAAGCAATGGCTTGTTCTACTTTTTCTGCTCTCATAATTAAATTTTTATTATTAAAAAACACTTATTGTTTACAGAACTATTTCAAAATACACAATACAGAAACATAATCAACTTAACAAACGCTATAAGTACAGCAAATAAATTTATTTGTCTTATTAAGAATTACATAGTTTTGTTTAAAAATGTGTTATTCCTTGAAGAATACAGATATCGATATGATTCAAAAAACAAGTTGTTGATAAAGGAGGGGGCTTAAAAATATCGTTCATAGAAACGTTATTCAGATTATAAATTTTTCTACAGGGTATTCAGAAATTTAGGTCAAAATGCAATTTTTGGTTCTACCCTGTATATCACTATATTCATTTAAATTTTTCCTAAAATCAATTAAGGAAAATGATGAACATGGAAGCTTCTGCAACTAAAAATTATCGAAATTGATGGAAAACCCTAAAAATTATTTAGAATTGAGTTGGAACACAATTTTGTTTGTCCGGTTAATTTTGCAGTGCAGTGTATTTCGACAATTGTTGTACTCTTGAGATACTCAGAATAGCTTAAAAAATCAATGGGTTGCAGGTTAGGGAGATATTTGTGACAAGAAAAATATATTGGATAATAATTTTTTAAACGTTTCTGTATGTATTATTCGAAAATCGATAAGCTATTTCATATTAAATATTTATTAAAACAAGTTTATGTAGTGTTAGGCCATATCTCTATGTATTTTTTAGGTCTGAAGATAAATTGTGAAACGTCGAAAGTTTGTAAAATTTTGACTTTTAGGTTTAAGACCAAATATTTCATTTAAAAAGCCTTTTCTGAGATACTTTGTTTTTGTATAAGTCTATTGAAAAAGAAAATGTTAATGAACATAATATAATTGATTTGTTGCAAAATATATGGGAAACTTTTACATTTTAATGCGCTTTATTATTTCATAATAGCGACATAGCGCAAAAAAACCCGGCACATACCGAAACATTTTTCCAACAAGTTTCATCCATATAAAAACCTTCACGTTAAATGTGTGGTAAATATACCAAGGGAAATATTTTCGCGGTGCTACTTCGTATAAATTAACATATTTTGGCGTAAGGCCCGCGGTCATTTCAGAGGATATTGGGGGAGGTTTTGATTTGAATTCGGATTTTCTGGCTCTGTGGTATTCATTGTAAACGGACTGGATTGCGGATGGATACGTGGGGACGCAATATTGCCCCTATTATTAGCCCAAAATATATTTTATCAATACGGGCCCAGCGAATTCGATTGAATTTTAAATATATTTATGCATACCACGTGTTGTAACGACAAAACTCTAAATTATTCTTTTTATTGGTTGCTACGCAGATATACGTTTAAGATATGGATTATACAATGTCAGTAAGTAAAGATTTTTACTTCGCTCGTAAAAGGGAAGTATTATAATCCTGAAAAAAATCACCCTCCCAGGTTTTTACAGATCTTCACATTTTATGGTCCCTAGATGTCAAAACTGAGAAAACTTCAATTCCGTCAGTCTGTCTTTACGCGGCATAGCTCAAAAACTGTTTATCCGATTGACTTAAATTTTGATCAAAAAACCTTTGGTTTTTTATCAAAATATACAATATAAAAATAATAATTCAATCCATGACCAACTAAAAAAAAGTTTTTTTGGTATTTTGGCTATTTAGAGCAAAGAAACATATTAGGTATTATGTATTGTTGCAATCGCAAGAAAAAATGCAATTTTTCTAGATACTTAGATATAGGGTGTCCCAGTTAAGAAAATGCTACTTTTTATAATTATCTCAAAAATTAAAACATCAATTTTTTTTAAGTACGTCGCTGGATTCTACGTAAAAAATCATAAAAATTTTGTATTTAAAGTTTTTGAATCTCCATAAATAACCGAGTAATAAAAGATAATATGAAAAAGGGAGATTTTGAGAATCACCCTGTATTTTCTAAACCAATCCAGTTAGCGTGGATCTGACCTCGCCATTAAACTAAACACTAAAAAAGAGAACGGGACACGTATCTTAGTTTTTTTGTATCTGTTACCATTCACCCTATACCCTATAATATCAACGAAAAAAAAACCATCCTGTACAGAAAAGTTGGGATAATATAGTCCCGAAAGTTTTATACTAAATGTAAGAAATTTGTAATTTTTTAATTTAAAAAACACAGGCTTTTTGAAAGCATCCTGTAACTTTTTTTTCTGAACAAAAAAATGCAAAACCTCTATACTTCTGGGTGTGGAGAAAAAAAAAATGCAAAATCTCTATACTTCTGGTTGTTATTCCACAATAAATAAAAGAACCCCTAGAAATTTAAATTTTTGTAATTAAAAAAATACACTTTTTAAAAATACTCTGTAACTTTTTCTAAACAAAAAAATAAAAACCGCCAAATACGGTCCAAGATATCGAACAAGTCTTCTAAATGTGATTACTAAGAAAGTTCTAGAATCACTATTGCAAGAGGTGCAGCGAGTTAAAATTTTTCATTTTTACATTATATTTTTCACACCCTGTAAAACACAAAACAATTATTTGCATCAAACACCAGTCCAGGCCATTGATTAAACAAATAATGGCCTTTCAAAATCTTTTTAATTTTTAAAAAACGGGTAAGGCGTTTCCGAGATATAGTCTCCTAAAAATGACGAAAAAAATTGCTTTTTTAGAAAAAACAGGTTTTTCTCAGTTTCGTTTTTTTTTTTAAATAACTAAATATGTGTTAACTTAATAAATAACCCAATTTAAAAATATTATACATTAAATGGTGAAAAGTATATAAACTTTGCAACCAGTTGTTTGTATCCATTTATGTGCTCATCTACAAAATTAATTATTAAAATGCATTTATGCGATGAACTTATCAAGAATAAATAGTTTAATTCAAGTTTGCTCGCATTCGGTAAAGTGAAAAGGCATCAAATTAAAAAAAAATAGGAAAATTTGACGACAACGAAAAGCGCTCAAATTGTGCATATAGATATAAAATAAAAAAAGAAACAACTTTTTCCTTTAAAAAATCACACATTACTTATGATATCAAAGAAAAACTATTAAAAAAAGTTTAATATATCCTGGGCAAAGAGAATGTCTATATTTTCAAGCAAGTACGGTTCGTTTTACAAAGGATGCGTGAAACAGACCGCTGTAAAACAATCCGTAAAGGATATCAACAATTTCAAACGTTTTAAATGACTTGAATAGGTTTGGTGACAACAAATCGGATCGTCTTCCTGTCACGAAGCGAAGCGTAGCCAACAAATTAATCAGCAGATAAACAAACATTACCCTTGTTATGACGTCGAGAGAGATTGTAGGCAAGAAAGGCTCGAAGGACCCAACGGCACGACGTCGGCGAAGTTGTAAACTCTCATAACACGCACATGTTGCCGCTATTAGTGGTAATTAGTAATCAGTGACACCGCCACTAACGCGTGCCTATCCCTACTGGTTATTCTTCTCTGGTTTTCTTCTCTTTCAATTTCAATCCGCACGTCGGCCTCACGTTTTCCCATTGTATAATTTTTGCAGTGACTGTCCGCAATTTTAGATATTCGCATTTTTTTTTGATTTGATAAAACTTTGGTTTTTATAAACTTTCACACAACCAAAATTGGTTAAATTTCCTTTACCCGGAACTTCCTACGTTACTTTATGCAAAATTTAAAATTAATCTAATGAGTAGTTTTTTCATGTCGATTTTTTAAATATTTTAAAAGGCTGCCATTTTGTTTTGCTACGTTATATTCATACCAAAATGTTTCCAGTATCTGGTTGGTAGACAGCAGTTTGTAAAAGTTAAGACGTACTTGTCAGATCAGGTTATTGTTACTTCTGGAGTGCCTCAGGGTGGGCATCTAGCTCACCTCTTATTTAACTTATTTATTAATGACATAATATCTTGTTTTCATCACTGTCAGATTCTATTATATGCTGACGATCTTAAAATTTTTAAGGTCGTCAACTCTGCAGATGATATTGAGGGTATGCGAGATGATCTCCTGAGGTTCGAGAATTGGGTTTGCTTTAATCGGTTGCAATTAAACATCAAAAAATGCAAAAAATATCAAATTCTCCCCAAAGCTATATGCTAGTTTTAATGAATATTATTTAAATGGAGTTAAGATTAATGGTGCTCACGAAATTAGAGATCTTGGTGTAATCTTTGATACCAAACTCACATTTGTCAGCCACATGCAGGCCTGTTGTAATAGAGCTCTAAAAATGTTAGGTTTTGTAAAGCGCCATACAAAAGAATTTAAAAATATAGAACCTGATACATGGCATTTGTTCGTAGCCACTTAGAAAATAGCACTTCAGTTTGGTCTCCTCACTTCACTGTTCACTCTGATGCAATGGAGCGTGTACAGAAAAAAAATTTGCGCTATGTAGGATATAAACTGGCTATTCCGGCTGAATTTATTAATAATTATTAATATTAAGATGTTTATTTGTAAGTTGATGCACAACCACGTGAAATATGAAGATCTCTTGTATTGTTCCATGCAGAAATTTAAGAGAAGTCCAAACCTTTTCGTTGCAGCATCACCGTATGCTTTGTGGACAATATAGCTCAATTAATCGTATGATGATCTCTGCCAATGAGATTAAACTTGATATTTTTGGAACCCCCTTTAATTTTATCCATAATTCTCTTAAATAAACTGCCTATTTTATTTATGGATTTTTGTTGCTGTAGTTTGTAAATTATGTAGCTGTTATTGTTTATGGTTTATACTTGCTTCAGTGTTAAAACATTTATTCAAATGACCTAGGTTAAATTAGTTTTGTAAGTGACTTATTATAATTTATGTAGCACTCATGTGCAATTGGGTACATCCCGTTTATAAATAAATAAATAAATAAATAAATAAATAAGTTCATTCCTATGTAACACTCGATTTTTGTGCAAAATTTGAGGAAATTCGATAATTAAGTTTTTTATTTTTTAGTAATAATGTTTTTAACGATTCAAAATATTTTTTGCCATTTAATTATGTACCTGAGAGGTAGATTTTTTCACGACTACAAAATAGTGTATTTGCCCCCCAATTTGTGATGCTGTCTTAAATTAATACCACAGTTTTACTAGTTGATCACTATACCACAAGTAGTTGAGTTTTAAAATTCAATTTAAATAAAATTTAAAAATAATTTTTTTACATTTCACTAGGCCGCCATTTTGTTTTGCCATATTGGATTTCTACCAAAATGTTATCAAGTCATCCCCATATAACCCTTAATTTTTGACCAAAATTTGAAGTCAATCGGGTAAGTAGTTTTTTAGCTATGCCTCGGACAGGCACACCGACAGACCGATGGAATTGAGAAAACATACTTCTCGGTATCTAGGGACCCTGAAACGTAAAGATCTGAAAAATTCTCGGAGGGTGATTTTTTGATGATTATAATACTTTCCTTTACGAGGAAAGTAAAAAGATGCATAAATACATACGGAAAATACATCTTTATTATTCATTGGAATTGAACCAATCCATGATCTTCCTGAATCAACGTATTTTTGTGCATTAATTGCAGTGCTGAAGAAGATACTCCAAAAAAGTACTTATAGTCTGTTTCAGAAATGTATACGCAAATCCTTTCACTTGCGGCCATATACGTTCAATAGAATTTAGTTCGCAATGATATGGCGGAAAGCGCATAAAACGATTTTTGTGTAAATTTGCTATGGCTAGAACTTCTTTCTTTATCAAATTGGGTCCAAACTCAATACTTTTGGTAGTTAGCCAGTCGATAATGTCTTGTTCTCACCAAGAAGAAGTTGGTGTCTTCTCTATGCGCCGTGAATGATAGCTTGCGTCATCCATAACCACTACCGAACCAGACGGAAGATATTTTATCATTTCACCAAAATAGTCTTCGAAAACATCCGAATTTTTGTCCTTTTCGGTTCCAAAGTGTGCAGCTATTAGTCCCTTCCCTTTTCCCGAAGGCACTTTAATACCAGTTGACAGGCCTTCGGTGAAAGTTTGGCGGACACTGGTTATATTTTTGTCTTGCCACATTTTTGTACTATATAATAACTATATTGATCCACGTCTCACCGAGATAAAAACATTTCTTTTGCTTCCTACCGTTTTACTTTATCATTTTCCAGTAAAAGTGCTTTTCGGTTATGCTTTTCTCAGGCAAAATCCACAGTTTTTTAAAGTTGTCCATTAGCATTTTCTAGTTATCAGAAGAATACTGTCATCTTGGCCAAGCTCAATCAAAATTTTATCTAGAGTGGTTATTTCCTTTTTAAAATAAAAAGATTGAACTTTTCTTCGAATTGCGCATTCGCTGACTTCATCAAGGACTTTTGCTGGTCTTCCTGGAATTTTCTTGGGAGATTCCACTTGACCTGGTGCCTTTCTCTCCCGGAATAATTTGAAAACGGTGGACTTTCAAAGTCCAGTCATTAGGGAACACTGTTCAACAATTTTTTGTACAATAAACATTTAAAATATTAACTTTTTTACTCACTGATAGTGGAGAATTAATAGGTCATCTTTTCGTTGGAGTGAATGGCGCCATTTTATTAATATTCTTATAATACTGTTAACAGTATGGCGCAAACTGCAAATACTGACATATTTAAAACACAATTAAGTATTTATAATCTGTGTTTTATTACCTGCCTCCATTACGTATTAGCCTATTATGGATGCATTGAGTAATAAATGTAATATATAGAGTAATAAAACCTCATTAGCTATGCAAGAGGACAGGGATTTAAGAGGATCTTTATTATTATTTCTATAAACAAAGGAGTAGGTCATATGGACGACCCCGAAATTCAGACAAACTGGACGGAATTCCCCATTTTATTACTCTATACATTTCTGAAACAGACTATAGTTACAATGTACGTAAAGTGCGGGACATGAAAGAAAACCGGGCGGTCTTTAAAATAAAGGTTCATAGTTTTAAGCAAGCGGAAAAGTAAAATTTGTATACGCAAATAAATTTTATGTTATTTTATTTGTTGTAATAGTTTGCCGCTTCACCTATAAAGTGCGCCAGCTAAGCGGTACGGAAAATTAATCGAGGATTTAGTAAATTTCGCACTGGTCCACTTGTAATTGGGATATGCCTAGAGGCTCCATGCATTTGCCGCTAGAAGGTTGTAGCTATTTCCAGTGGCGCCTATACATTTCGAGCATTTGTTTTCATTTCTATATAAATGCGTTGCCTTGAATTTGAATTATTGTTTCGAAGTAGCAAAAGAGAAAAAACAATTCGAAGAGGTGCACGTGAACTTATTGCGAGCCTGTACTAGAGATGCTGAAAATAATAGTTTGACTATTCCAATTCAAAATCGAATAGAACGCGCTGCATTTTACACTAGTGTTTCGGAAAGTAGTGTAAGAAAAATTCAAAGAGAACATAATGATCGCTCATGTTCTACTTCACCTTTAAAATCTCCTGGTAAAAAAAGACCCCGATTATCATACAGAGATAAAATTGACGATGGTGATTTTCAAGTAATTCGACGAACAATAGAGGATTTTTATATAAACTTGAAGAAGGTTCCGACCTGCAAACCTCTACTTCGTGCTGTAATGAACAAAATAGATTTTCCGTACGGGTATAAAACCTTAAATCGGCTTTTACGATCAAATGGTTTTGTTTGGCGCAAGTGCCAAAATAAACGGAAATTGCTCATTGTGAGACCAAATATTTTTCACTGGCGGGTGAAATATCTATCAACTGTAAGGCAATATAGGCAAGAAGGATGCAATATTGTGTATCTGGACGAAACCTGGGTAGATAATGATATGACAGTGAACAAATGCTGGCAAAGTCAAAGTGTTACAGGTGTTGTTCAGGGAATGCGCTCTAGTAGTCACTTTATTATAGTTCATGCTGGTTCAGAACCCGGATTTGTTCCAGGTGCTGCTTTAGTTTTTCGCTCGAGACTAACAACTGGAGACTATCATGGACAGATGAATAGAGATAATTTTGAAAAGTGGTTGCTCGAGAAGCTTCTACCTAACATTCCTCCCAAATCAGTCGTGGTAATGGATAATGCGTCTTATCATTCTCACGTAGAAGATAAAGTGCCAACTAAATACTCTACAAAAGCTCGTATGATATCGTGGTTAAATCGAACAATCTTGTATATGATCCAACATGGAGAAAATATCAGTTATATGAAGTAATATCAGCCAACAAGCTTAGAGAAAAAAAGTATAAAATTGACGGTCTTTTAAGTAACCTCGGTCATACACCTTTAAGGCTGCCTTTATACATGTGCGACCTCAACCCTATTGATCTTCGAGAGCGCAACATCGGTGAACTTTCAATTAAAGATTTAAATAAAATAACATTATTTAAATCTATTTTTTGGGTTTTTCGCCTTATAAAATTGGAAATATAAAAAAATAAAATATATTTACCTTATAAATTGAATAGATAGTCTTAAGTTCTGGGTCCACTATGCGGGTACCCAAGGAACGACACTGAAAAAAGTGTGTTTTCTGGATGTTTCGGGGGAAAGTCAACCCCCGTCTTCAGCAAACCTACATTTAAATAATTTTTTATATCATATTAACACCAAAGAACCAACAATTCAATTTACTATTGAAAAGGAAACAGACCAACAACTTCCATTTTTAGACATACTTATCAAAAAAGACATCCACAGTTTTGAAACAAAAGTATACAGAAAACCTACACACACAATCACATACTTATATTTTTACTCAAATCATCCAATCATGGTTAAAAAGGGAGTTGTAAAAAGTCTATATGATAGAGCAAAAATAATTTGCAAAGATCAAAATTTTATTAAAAAAAAAAAAGTTTTATAAAAGATGTTTTAAATCAAAACAATTATCCTAATGATTTCGTTGAAAAATGTTTTTATGAATTTGATAATCCAAAAGACAAAAAATCCAAAATAGACCAATCACAAACCTCTTTATACCATACATACCTAATTTCAGATAAAATAAAACGAATAGGTAAACGTTTTAACATCAGAACGAGCTTTAAAACACAAAATACACTTAGAAGTAAACTTACAAAAACAAAACCTAACAATGAACAAGAAATGTTATTTATAAAATTCCGTGTCAATGCAACAAATATTACATAGGTGAAACCTCTAGGCCATTAACCAAAAGAATTAAAGAACACCAAACATACATACAAAATAGGGAATTTCAAAAATCAAACATTTGCCAACATGCACTAGATAACAATCATAAAATTAATTGGGATGCTTCTAGTACTTTAGCAAAAGAACCATGTTCCAAAAAACGTAAAATAAAAGAAAGTGCCTTAGTATTATTAAATAAAGATAATTGTGTAGCATCTTGTTCCGTTAGTTTTAATAACACTTGGTTAAATTTCCTAATACTGAAGTAAAAAAAGGACACCTCAAAATACAAAAAATAAAATGAACATACTCTAGGTACACATATATCCCACCTTGTTCTAACAATTAAAAAATAACACCTTTAAATTGATATTCATTGACATTTTGTCAGAGATTAGCCATTCTGGTTATATTTCTGATACGAAACATAAGAAATATTCTGCTTTTAGTATTTTATTTGTAGGTTTGCTGAAGACGGGGATAGACTTTCCCCCGAAACGTCATTTCATCATTTTAAAATTCGAAAATTCGCCGTTTTTGCAACAGAAAAGAGATACAAAAGTACGGTACACGAAAGAAAACAGACAAATATAGATAAAGGTTCATTAAGCATAGTTACATTTTTTAGTTGTCTGAAGTGCGTATAGGCAAAAAGGAGTGCCATATTATTTAAAGAACGACGGGACACCACTGGTTTAAAGAGATTTCTTGGCCGACCTTCCTAAACCGATTGACTCGGTTTTCTTTCGTGTCCCGCACTCTACTTTTGGGGAAAAGTATATAGATACTAAAAAAAGTATCTTAAATCTTAGTTATTCAACAGGAATATATAGATTAGTGGTCGCTCGCGTGGGCATTTTAAGTAACTCTAACATTTAATCTCGTAAGGATGACCAACTGAAGTGTTATAGTTTACCAGTACGATGGAGGGCGGTATATAAATAAGATGGAAGTCAACTGATAATTTTGTCTATTAACGACTCCACTTAAGGAGAATGTAGCTTGATCAGAAAAAATGATGCTAAATGGAAAACCATTATTTTCATCACACCTTATCATCACCTCTTCACAAAACTGTAAACGTCGATCATAACACAGGGTAACAAAATGAAAATAAAAATTTGGTGCCGGAAATCTA
Organism: Kuschelorhynchus macadamiae; assembly: GCA_030620095.1. Lineage (NCBI taxonomy): Eukaryota > Metazoa > Arthropoda > Insecta > Coleoptera > Curculionidae > Kuschelorhynchus > Kuschelorhynchus macadamiae. The sequence goes on from JAUTXW010001557.1 coordinate 3,327,344, forward strand.
ACATCTGATTTTAGATGTTTTTAAAGTGCTGATTCCAAAAATGCCACCGGATTATTTCTGTCAGCTTTAGTTTTTGAGATACAGGTTACAGGTTAATTGATATTTTTTTCTGATAAAGGACAACAAATAAAGAGATAAATATGTACTTAATCGTCAAAATAGAAATTTCCCATAATCTAATTGACCAAATGGATACCTGGAATTGTCCCTGACCCAATGTTCCTATACTAGGAACTACTCAATACACTGCTTTTAATTACTTTTATAACTGTAATTGCCTATGACCCAATCCTTCTATACCTGCTTGGCTGTACTCGATTTAGTATATTACTGAGTTTTCCCAAGTAAAGTTGTGCTATCATTTTGTGTAAATTTTGGTCGTTTTGTAGTATCAAGACACTTAACTGAAACAATGGCATCCACAAGCAGACGTACCTGTGTAAATCATCCTGATGTTTTTTGTAATGTGTGTGGTGAATACACTTTGAAAGAGAGCAGAAAAACGATTTCCGACTTTGTGTGAAAAGAGCTTATCTTGCCTATTTTGGCGTTCATTTAGGAGATCAAGATAAATCTTGGGCCCCACATTTCATATGTAAAACATGTATTGAACATTTGCAACAGTGGACAACTGGAAAGAGGAAGTGCCCAACGTTTGGTGTACCAATGGTTTGGAGAGAACCGCGAAACCATCATGACGACTGCTATTTTTGTCTCGTTAATATTAAAGGCATAAATAGAAACAATAGACACAAATGGACATATCCTGATCTAGATTCTGCAAGAAGGCCTGTAGCGCATTCGGAAGAAATACCCGTTCCATCATTCAGCAGTCTACCCGAACTGACAGAAGATGATACAGAAACATCAACGTCTGACGAAGTTCAAAAAATTCAATCAGAAAACGACAGCGAATTTGAAGCAGATTTAGCAACTCCGTGTTTCAATCAAGAAGAACTAAACGATCTTATAAGAGACCTGAATCTCTCAAAGGAATCCGCTGAATTACTTGCATCCAGATTAAAAGAAAAAAATCTACTTTGTCCAGGTACTAATATTACATTTTATCGTAAAAGAGATGAGTATCTGCTGCCTTCTTTCGCTCAGGAAAATGAGTTGGTATTCTGTAACAATATAAAAGGGCTCTTAGAAAAAATGGGTTTGCCTGAATACACTCCAGATGATTGGCTCCTTTTTATTGACAGTTCAAAACGTAGTTTAAAATGTGTTCTTTTACATAACGGTAACAAATATGGCTCAATTCCTATTGGTCATTCTACTACCACGAAGGAAGAATATAAAACAATTGCATTAGTTTTGAGAACAAAAAAAAGTAGGCAATTTGTGTTGATTTAAAAATGGTTAACTTCCTCCTTGGACAGCAGAGTGGTTATACAAAATATCCTTGTTTTTTGTGCCTTTGGGACAGCAGAGCTAAAAATGAGCACTGGGTTAACAAAAATTGGCCTTCAAGAGATGTCATGATTCAAGGGAAACAAAACGTGGTCAACGAACTTTGGTTTCAAGAGAAAAAATCTTACTTCCGCCCTTGCATATCAAGCTAGGCCTAATGAAGCAATTTATGAAGGCTTTAAATCGAGATGGAAATTGTTTTGGGTATTTGTCACGTAAATTTCCTGGCATTAGCACGGAAAAAATAAAAGCTGGTATATTTGATGGTCCTCAAATAAGGCAACTTGTTAAAGATCCATAATTCACCACATCAATGAACGAGACTGAATCTAGCGCTTGGTGTTCATTTGTTCAAGTAGTACAACATTTTCTTGGCAATCATAAAGCAGAGAATTACGTAGAATTAGTGGAAACTATGCTTTCAAATTTTAATATTCTCGGCTGTAACATGAGTATAAAAGTTCACTACCTCCGCAGCCACCTAGATCGTTTTCCAGAAAACTTAGGTGATTGTAGTGAAGAACAGGGAAAAAGATTCCATTAGGATATTAAAACTATGGAAGATCGTTATCAAAGACGATGGGATAGCCACATGATGGCGGACTACTGCTGGAGCCTTCAGCGAGACTGCCCTAGTAAACTCCATTCTAGAAAGTCGTATAAAAGAAAATTTTTATGTGATTAGTGACTAATGTAATTATGTAAATTAAGTTTTTGCAATAAATACTTAAATCCATGTGTCTTTATTTTTTTAAATGACAATAGTAATATTATATATTATAACAGTTATATCGTAAAATATATACCCGTTTTTTTTTTGACTAGATCTGATAGACAAAATCTGAGAACTTTTTTACATTCTGCCTCCAAAAATTACCCAGGAGCAGTTAAAAAATCACAGGCACCAAAATGTGTGTTGGCCTGTGTTATTTAAAATTTTTATTAGGCAACCATAGTGAATTCGTACTAAACTTTTACCAATTGATCCCTTCATCTCATCTAATTTTTATGCAATTTTTTTTTGTTTCGAACAAGTTAAATGTACAATTAAAAAATACGTGATTTTAAATCGGGTAAAGTATTTGAAATATTTTAGCAAAATGCTAAGTACTTTTCATAGTATTCCAATAAGATTTGTATTTTGAGTAAAATTTATAAATACTTTTTTGGGAAAACAAGTAACAAATCGAACATACTTTTCAGGGAGTGACTTACCAATAAATATAATGCATTTGAAGTATAAGTACACTATTGCAAATTACATTTCCAAAATCTTTCACTTGAAGTTCGGGTACACACTAGCAATTTTTTAAAATGGTATTTTATAGAACATATTTTGTTGAATTCTTATGCAGCGCCAATCCCAGTTGGTCGTTGAGTAAATCGAGGCAACAACGGCATATTTCTAAAGCAATAATCTTCCGTCTCCATAATATTTATAAACCAATGGTTAACCAATAGTTTGCGTGTTCTTAATTTTCCTTTACTTCCCGAACACAAGATTATTCTCACGCCAGTGCACATTGGTATATGAGCGATTAAATTTTGGCCAAAAGCCATTTTAAACAATTCCAAATTTCGATATAATGGAGAACATACCATAGTGAAATAATATAACAGTTTTGTTGATTGATTTTACGTTGCAGTATATACAAAGCCGTGATTTGATCAATTAAGAAACCATGCTTCTTGGGATTAGACCGTGTCAAAATGTAATCACTATCCAACGTTTCGCCTTAAATTGCACGAGACATCTTTAGGCATATTTACTTCACAAGATCGGAACACTGAATGAACTCGGAGAGATTTGAAAGAAACTAAAAGTTTGTATTTTCGAAGAGTGCTGTATTTTATTTATTTCATAATCTTTTCAAAATCTGTCAAAAAAATTATTTAAGCAACTTTTTAAGGGCAATGCATCCCTGCACTTAGATTTTGTTTTCGAAGTTTTGGTTTTGTAATACCATCATCAACTTTTTTTTTCTTATAGTGGCCATTTTGTTTAAAAGAACTCTTTCTCTTTAAAATTATATGACACCTTTTGAAAAAAAAATGTTTTATGTCAAAAAAATGACAAAATTCGTTTTTAGGTCGAGCCATTTGCTATAAAAAATAATTGCCGTTCATTTAGTTAAAGGAAATTCTGAGAAGGTAACTTCGCATTATGCGTATTTCAATCTTTTATTAACTTATGCCCCCAATCAGCTAGATGGAGATTCACTCAGTGTGTACCATCTGAAATACCTTTCATTGGTACTTTAGTTACTGACTACAGCGACATCAGATTAAATTTTTTTTATTGATAACATCAAGCCGTAAACGTTCTACGAGAAATAAACATATCTACTAAAAAACTATTTTTTATTTACTTTTAAAAGTAAACCTGATAACAATGGATACAATAAGAAAACTAAATTAAACCTAATAATCTCTGGATAAACGATTTTCTTTACACATAGTACTAATCGAATTGCCTATGGAAGTTTTAAAAAAGTCTACCAAAGAGTCAAAAAAATAACGACAATCGAAATAGAAGTTGCAAGCAGAGGGCTGAATATTTTTTAAAGATTGCTTTTAAACAAAACAATAATAATTAAAAACTAGATAACAAAACAAATTTAACAAAAATTAATGCTACAATTCAAAATGTCGGACATTTTTCTAAATGCATGTTTCATTTTTAACAAATCCCCATATATAAAAGTCTAGGGGAGTAATGTCTGAAGAGCTGGCAGGCCACCGCACAGGACCGCTGTGGGTCATAACTCTCTCACCAAAAGTTTCTAATAGAAATGTTTGCCACTCTTTAGAATTGTGAGCGAGACATCCTTCTTGTTGAAACTATAAATTGTTAAACTCAAGTGTTAAAACAACTTTTCTAATTGCCGGAATTTTTTCTGTTTGCAACATTGTAAGATATCTTAGCCCGTTTAGAGTTTACTCATAGATGAATGGTCCAATTAATCGATTTGCTAAAAAAATTACACAAGAATGGTTTAACAAAAAAATCATTTCATCATTTTTTACCATAAATTCCACACAACCCGTTAAAACCAAATCGTATTTACAGTCTTTGTTGTTCCCGTAATTGAGAATTTTCTAGAGCAAAGTAGTAGTGGTTGTATCTGATAAACAGGCCACAATTGGTAAAATGCGTTCCGTCTGACCATAAAACACTTTTGAAAAAAATGGGGTTTTCTTGGCAATTGTTTCGAATAAAAAAATCGCAGTCTTCTTTCAAAATCTTCTTTCAAAATTACCTTCATTTAGCCCTTGTACAAGGGTGGGTTTGTAAGGACAGTAACAGACTGCTTTCAAGACGTCATGTATCGTTGACTTCGGTATGTTAATTTCTCTGCTTGCAGCTCGTGTAAAAAATGTACGATTTTCGGCAAAATGTTCTTGAATGTTTCTATTTCGATTTTCTTTATTTTTTTGATACTTTTTTGGTCGAGGTTTTTCAAAACTTCCATATGGAAGTAGGCTGAAACTAAGTATGGAGAACATTTTTCTCCCAGGTTGTCACGTCTTTCCGGAAAATGTTCAAAATAATCGTGCATTTCTTTGATTTTTAATATAAATTACTAGCATGTCCAACTTTTCTACGTTTGAAAAAAATTCCGGCATTTCGCTGAATACGTTGAAATTTTTGACACCAATTCAATGAAATTCAATTTCGTCATTTTTTGAAAAAAAAAACAAAAAACAAAATGACCGCCATAAGAAAAAAAAAGTTGATGATGGTATCTCAAAACCGAAACGTCGAAATCAAAATCTAAATTCAGGCATTAAACAATTGCCTAAATAATGTTTTTACAGCTTAAATATTTTAAAATAAAAAAATACAGCACTTCTTCGAAAAAGCAAACTTTTAGTTTTTTCAAAATATCTTAAAAACGAAAAAAGATAGAGCTGTCATCAAACCGGCATTGAATTTACAATTGAATGGCCTACAGTTTTCCCTGTTTGATCATCTTTCGATCCCTTATAGTTTCCAAGGTCCCAATACATTCCCTATCACTGTATAGATAAGTTTGCTCACAATTATCCACTTCAGTCTTTTATAAATGGAATAAAAATTCGAAAATGTTGTTTAAATCTGTTAAATAGATGAAAAGATAATAGATAATCGAATTCTAGATAAGTTTATTTCGCAGCATTAAATTTGGCTTTAGTCTCGAGCAGTGTTCATAATAGCAAAAGGCTTTAGAGAATCTTCAAAACCTTTACCAGGTCGACCTACTCTGAAACATGAAGATATATTATTGATATGAAAAAGAAGATAATCCGCTTATTTCCAGTATACCTTAAAAATATATTTCAAATTCAGAGCCGGCTAAGCGCTTCAGATAGTGACTATAATGAGGAAGATTGACCCTTTTAGCAAGATAAATTTTCTTCTTTATTATTATTCTATTTATTTATAAAATTATTTTGTCAATAATGTATTATTTTTTCAAAATTATACAAATAAACAGGGTATTTTAATTTTGGCCAAAAAATGTGTGTGTTTATACCATAGTGCACTGATGGGATCGGCCAAAGCAAAATCAGACACATATCCTCCTATTTACAGATTAACATGCAGAATACTATCCGTCAAAACATCAACATGTGGCTGTTACTTTATGATGTATGGCGCGAAGGTATACGGAAGGTGAAAGGTGGATCGACACGTTTTCTCGAAAATCTAATTAGTGAACATGTTCCCCTATTTTATTTTTAAACTATTGGTAATGCGGTTTACCTTTAGAACTTGGGAAATAGAGATTTGGTAATATGTGGGAATAATATTTTAGATATATGGCATGGCGGAAATTTCAGTCTCTACAGGGTGGTAGGTAATGAGTTTATAAATTGTATATTCTAGAGCAGCCATGTCAAACATGCGGCCCGCGGGCCGCGCGGCCGGGTGAGCATTTTTCTGCGGCCCAAATAACTTTTGAAAACAGCCAGATAATGCGACCCGCGAACAAGTTGAAAACTGTTTTTGAAAGCGCGCGCCGCTGCAACAACGATTGGTATAATAAAATGAAAAACTTGACATAGTGCCATCTATATTTAGGAGAATGAACTACACATACTCAACCTAAAACCTAAAGTCAAACGTTATCTGGCTTGTTCCATGAAATTCTATTGCGCGAAAACACAGATGACACTATCTGAACATTCGGAAAAGAACTCCAGAAATCACAATCCGCATATAAGCCGTGTTCGATTGAGTTCAGTCGTTCAGTGTTTAGTCAGTTATGAGTCAGTTGCGATAGTGTTTCGAGATGAGTTGCGCACTTATTGTTACAACACTTAACAGTACTTATTATAATTTATTTCGGATACAGTTTTTAACATGTCTTTTTCAAAACCAAGTGGAAGTAAGAAGAAACTTGTAGATGAGCATGGTATCTTTCAAGAAAAGTGGGAATTAGAGTTTTTTTGCTGTGAAGGGAAAGAGAAAATTATTTGTTTGATTTGTAATAGTACAGTCGGTGTCCCAAAATTATATAATATAAAACGTCACTATGATATTCATAAAACTATGTTTGACAAGTATACAGGCATGGTCAGGAACGAATGTCCTGGAATACTGTCGCTGAAAGAGTTACTGAGTTGGCTGCCAATATAAGCGTTCAGATGAAAACAAAATCAGACTCTTTCATTGCATTTTCTATTGCCTGTGACGAAAGTACGGATGTGTGTGATGTGGCGCAACTCGCTATTTTTCTTCGTGCGGTTGATACAGATATCAATGATGATGAAGAATTACTGGAATTAGTACCATTGCATAATACAACAACTGGGAAGGATATTTTCAATGCTGTTTATGGACTTCTGCAAAAGTACAATTTAGATTTGTCTAAACTGTGTTTCGTTGCAACAGACGGAGCTCCTTTAACGACTGAAGTAAAAAATGGCTTCGTTAAAACATTACAGACAAAGATCAGAGAAACGGGCAGTGACAAACCAGGTTTTCATCATATTCATTGTATAATCCACCAAGAAGTTTTATGCTCAAAAGTGATTAAGTTGGAAAGTGTTTTAAAGTCAGTGAAAAAAATTATAAACTTCATAACGTCACGAGGCCTTAATCAGCTACAATTTTCTGCATTTTTACGTGATTTAGAAAGTGAGTACACTGGTTTACCATATTATGCAGAGGTGCGATGGCTTTCGTGTTCTATGGTACTCGACCGGTTTTGGAAACTCAAAGAAGAAATACTGATGTCAGCTTATTATGCGATGTACCTTTTTTACAAGATCTTTCATTTATGGTAGACATCACAAAACACTTGTCGGACTTAAATACGAAATTGCAAGGACCACGGCAAGTTATTACAGATATGCATGATCATGTGAAAGCTTTCAAGTGTAAGATGATGTTGTGGGAAAAACAGTTAACAGAGGATAATCTGTCACATTTTCTGACTTGTAAGGCATATCAGGAAAGCACAAGTGTCCCAATATCATACAAGATATATTCAGAGAAAATGAGAAGCCTTCGGGCAGAATTTGAGAAGCGTTTTCAGGATTTTAAGACCCAAGAAAACAATTTTTCTCTATTTACTGGTCTTTTCACTATCGATATTGATAAAGTTCCCCCTCACTTGCAAATGGAAGTAATTAAGATTCAGTGTCAGACCCATTTAAAACAAAAATTTGTAGTATTGGTACATTCGAATTTTATAAGTACTTGCCTGTTCAATATCAAGAAATGAGAAAATTTGCCTGTAAAATCCTGCCAATGTTTGGAAGTACCTATATGTGTGAACAACTATTTTCTTTGATGAAAGGAAACAAATCTCCCGCAAGATCGCGATTACCGGACGCACACTTGGACACAGTTTTAAAAGTTATTTCCGCCGATAAATTTGCGCCACAAATAGACAACTTAATTAAAGACTCAAGATGTCAAATATCTGGCAAAAGAACTTAATGTTTGTAGTTTTTTGTAATGTCCTTTTTATTGGAAATTTAATAAACAGACTTGTCCTATAATAGTACTTTTTGTCAAGATTTTCAGTACTTTGTCTTCTTTAAGATAAGGTTTTGCGGCCCACCTAGTCGATGGTCTTCATGCTTTTGGCCCACCAGTGACTTTGAGTTTGACATGGTTGTTCTAGAGGGTAAATCAAACTTGGGACACATTATGCTATGACCAATGTCTACAGGATATTGTTTTTTTCTGTAGGTTTTTGGTCTCCTCGATATTTTGCACTAACATAGAAAAAGTGGTACCGATTAAAATCGCTAATTTTCTGTTATGTTGTACCCTTTGGTAAAGTAAATAAAATGTGTGTCCCAAAAAAAACCATTGTTCGTATGTATTTAGGTTCAATTCCATACATTATAATAATATAGTTCCTTTTTCCATGGAATGTTTTGTATTGTCGGTGTACTTTTCTGTAACGTGTAAAGAAAAATATCATATTAAAAACTCAATGATATTTTATTATACCATCTGTCTTAAAAATATTGAAGGTTACTACTATTTTTAAAAAATCGGTAAAAATTTCCTTTACCCGGAACTTTCCTCGAGTTTTTCTTTTTATTAGGAATAGTAAAGCGTAACCCAATTTAGTTCCACACGTAGTCATTTACACTGTATTTTCGAACATTTTTATAGCGCGCCATTTTGTTCCACTATATAGGAATCGTACCAATATTTTACAAGTTTCTACCACACTTATTTTTTGGGCATGATTTAAAAAAAAATTACACATCGTCATCTTGAATTCGTACCAGTTAATCCCTGAATTATATTTAATTTTGGCAAGATATTAAGTCAATTGAATAAGAAGATTTTTACATTGATTTTTTTAGACATCTTATTTTGTTTCTCCGTCTTGAATTCGTACCACAGTTTCACCAGTTTATCTCTCTATCACACTTAATGGATGACCAAAATTTATTAGGAACTGTAATTTCCTTCTCTTTTGATCTTACTCGCGCTTTTGATACTGTTTTATCTGGGGCCCACTAATTTTTCTTCTTTTTGTTAATGATTTACCTGAACATATTTCCCAAGGTAGAGTATTCTTGTATGCCGATGATACCACGGATCCGGATATGGCTGCATTGAGGAGTAAAGCCAATTTTATCCTGATGGAATTTTCTTCCTAGTGTAGGAAAAACAAACTTATGGTTAATCAGGCGAAAACTGTCTGTATGGAAATAAAAACCGTACGCAAAACATCATGTGGTCTCATTTTTGATCTAGATGGTCACAAGCTAGTTTTAAATGACTCAATAAATTTCTTGGGTGTCTCCATTGATAGTGGTTTAACCGTGGAATGGGCAAATTTCTAAGGTTTGTTCAAAAATCAATAAGAGCTCCTATATTTTAAACTCTTTAAAGAATAACTCTTGAATCCTTCTAAATTTTTACTATGCCTTTGTTTATTCTTCAGTTGCTTACAATATTGTTATATGTGGTCCGACATCAATAGAGTATTTGTGGCACAGAAACGAGTTGTTCGGATTGTTTTCGGTCTCAACTCATACTCAACGTCGTGTAGGGAAACTTTCCGCAAAAATAATATTCCTACTGTCTACTCAATTTATTTACTAAAGCTGTTGACTTATTTTCATAAGAACAAACATCTTTGTGGGCTTAATAGTTCTTTACCATAACTATGACACTCGGAATAAGTCTAATGTCTCGCTTTTAAAGCACAATTTAGAAATGTATAAAAAATCTCCTCTGTGTGCCGGAAGTCGTATTTTTAATCTGTTAACGTTGTCAGTAAAAACTATGGCGTCTTCAGATAAATTCAAATTCGAATTAAAAAAACTATTAACAGCTGATGCATTTTAATCCATAATTGAATTTATTGTTTATTTGAGGAACCTTAGATAGAGTGTTCGGTTAGTATCATTTACGAGCGACCTTACCTTTTGAATTAATAACTATAACCATCCGTTCTTATATTGGACTAACGCCTTGTAAGTGTGTGAATTGAAAATTGACTACTTTGTCTATTGATTAGTTAAGTATATATGACGACTTTGTATATTAAAAGTTAAGTGTATGTGTGTGTAGTTTGTTGATATATGTCGTGTCCTGAAGCACAATTTTATTATTTTTTAGATTTTAATTTTATACACCTATTTGAATTTTAAGTACTTTTTAGACTGATTTTAAAAATAATTTTTTACGCCGCCATTTTGTTTTGCTATCTTGGATTCATACCAAAATATTACAGATTGATTCCTTGGTTTTTGGGCAAAATTTGAGATAAACTGGATAATTTGTTTTTTAGTAATACTTTTTTTAACAGGTCATCCCCACATAACCCTTATTTTTTTATTAAAATTTGAAATCAGTGGGGTAAGTAGTTTTTAGCTGCGCCGCGAACTGACAAGCAAATAGACAGACCGACAGACAGACAAATGGAGCTGAGAAAACATATTTTTTGGCATCTAGGTCCGATAACGTGAAGATATGTAAAACCTGCATTTCTTTTCACTATTACAAACATTTCATTTAGCCACCATTTTGTTCCGCCATCTTCAATTCGTACAACAATTATACCATTTCATCTCTATACCAAAATTAATTCTTGCATCAAATTTGAAATTAATCAAATAAGTAGTTTTTCAGGCTCATTTTTTAAATACTTTATTAGGACGCCATTTTGTTTTGCTACCTTATATTCATACCAAAATATTACCAGTTCATTCTTATGTAGCACTTAATTGTTATACAACATTTGAGGTTAATTTGATAATTAGTTTCTTTAGCAATAATTATTTTACATTTCACTAGGCTGCCATCTTGTTCCAGCATAACAGATTTTTACCCAATTTTTACTTGGTCATCACCATATGACCCTTAATTTTCAACTAAAATTTGAATTCAATCTGGTAAGTAGTGTTTTAAACTATGCCGCGATCTGACAGACTGACACAGAAACCGACAAACGGACTGACGGAATTGATAAAACATGTTCTTTGACACCTAGGGACACTAAAACGTAAAGATATGATGTAAAACCTGAGAGGGTGATTTTTTCACTATTACCAACATTTGAGTTGGCCGCCATTTTGTTCCGCCATTTTGAATACACAATTTTACTAGTTCATCTCTGTACCAGAATTAGTTATAGCAGACAATTTGAAATCAGTCCATTTAATTTTACCAGTTGATTCTTTCATAATACTTGAATTTAGGATAGATTATGTAAGTAATTTTTTAGTAATAATTTTTTTAACATTTTACTAGGCCGCACTTTTGTTTACCATAATATTGAATTTTTACCAAATTGTTACCCGATCATCCCCATATGACCGTTAATTTTTCGCCAAAATTTGAAGTCAATCGGGCAAGCCGAAGAGACAGACCGACAGACAGACAGACCGACGGAATTGAAAAAAACATGTTTTTCGGCATGTATACAAGGTGTGCCAAAAGATGCTACCAATAATTAAGGAATATGTAGAGTTGTTTAAATATGGCGATTTAGCCATAGTCCAAAGGTTAATATTAAGAAAAATACAGGGTAGTCAAAATAAAATTTAATTTACGAATTTTTAAGACAATATCCCTAGATTTTGTGATATTAAAGTGAAAATTGGTGATAACGGATTTTTTATAGAGGGTAATGATAATACGCTTTCAGTTTTGATATAACTTCTAGAGGGCGCTAGCAGCGCTAGTTATTTAAAAATGTTCTAACTTTTTTTAATACAAAATTAGGAAGTTGTGTATAGAAAAAATATTTTAAATTATCTTTTCTTCACAAAAAAGCTATACCTTATAAATCTACCTAAATTTTACCGTTTTCGAGATATTTGCTGTTATATTACTTGAAACAGCCCCGTGTACTCATCATTTAGGATATTCGAGTTTTATCATTTTTGTAAAGTAGGCTTTTATCAAACAAAAAACAATTTGATTTAACGCATCTGTCGCAAAGAAACATATTAGCTTTATTTCTGAACGTTTTATAAAAATTTATAAAAATGATATATAAAACTTGTAATATGCTAAATGATGAATACGGCTGCATCAAGTAATAAAACAGCAAATATCTCGTACATGGTGAACTTTAGATAGATTTATAAAGAAAAGACAACAGAACATATTGTTCCTATACAAAGTTCCGTAATTTTATATACAAAAAGGTTAAAACATTTTTAACTATACGCTACTCGTAGCGCTCTCTATAAGCTACATCAAAATTGGAGGCGTATTATTATTAGTCGCTATAAAAAATCCGTTACCACCAATTTTCACTTTAATATCTCGAAAACTAGGGATATGATTTAACAAAATCGAAAACTAAATTTTAACATGGAGATCCTGTATCTTCCTAAATATTAACTTTTGGACTAAGGTAAGTAGGGCTCAATCGCGATATTTTAATCGAATCTATATATTCCTAAATTATTGGTAGGACCTTTTGAGACACCCTGTATAGGGATCCTGAAACATAAAGATCTGAACTGCACTGACTCTGTAAATATATATATATATATATATATATATATATATATATATATATATATATATATATATATATATATATATATATATATATATATATATAAATATATAATCTATATATATATATGCAAAACGGCCTACAAGAAGAATTGCTTTCGATTATGTCAAAATAAAATTTAATTGTGATCATGATTTCTGGGCCTTTACCCTCATCAGGCAGGCTTAAGATCTGAAATAACAGATTGCTCGATATATATATATACTATATATATTAGTAGATACTAAAATCAATAAAAATGCGCTTTCACACCTTTATCAAAAGTTCTTGGCGGAAAGGATATATGTAGAATAGCAGAAATATATAATTTCTGCAGGTGCAAAACGGCCTACAAGAAGAATTGCTTTCGATTATGTACCCTCCTGCGATCACCCTCTTACCCTCATCAGGCGATCATGAGGCTTGTACCCAGGGAGATCTGAAATAACAGATTGCTCGATATGACAAAATCGAAAACGAAACGTCTATCATACTAAAATAGTACTACATGCTAAGTATAACACTTAGCGCCACCTATTGGGGCTCCGGTGGTTTCCGGCTGCAAACCCATAGGAATTTATATATGCACTAGCACCATCATACGGAGAGTAGATACTAAAATCAATAAAAATGCGCTTTTCAAAATCGGAAATCTATATATTCTGCAGGTGCAAAAATTATTGATTATGTAGGACCTTTTGAGACACCCTGTATAGGGATAACAGATTGCTCGATATGACAAAATGAAACATAAAAAGATCTGAACTGCACTGACTCTGTAAACCTAAATATATATATATATATGCAGCCGGAAACCACCGGAGCCCCAATAGGTGGCGCTAAGTGTTATAGCATGTAGTACTATTTTAGTATGATAGACGTATTTTGTTTTCGATTTTGTCATATCGAGCAATCTGTTATTTCAGATCTCCCTGGGTACAAGCCTGCCTGATGAGGGGTAAAGGCCCAGTCATGATCGCAGGAGGGTACCCTGTATCGAAAGCAATTCTTGTAGGCCGTTTTGCACCTGCAGAAATTATATATATATATATATATTTATTTTTTTATTCATGAAAGGTATATAAAATAGCATTTTTTCATATTATAAGTATGCACCTGAGCCTAGAAAGGCTTATATGTGCTATATTCGTTAAAAATAGCATAATGTTTTAATAATATTCAAATTCCATGTTTCTATTTACACTTCCTTAAGCACAAATAGTGTGGAGCGTGAACCCAATATTTAACTGCCATAAAATATACAATTCGATTTGTAAATATGTGAGAAGCAAAAGAAAAAAGTGAGTAAAATATTAAGATTAATTATTTTAGCAAAAAAAATCAACCCCCTAAGCAAATAATACTTACTTATCACCTTAAGGTATTTTACCTTTTAATATTTATTTAAAATAATTTAAACGACTCTCTGCATAGCACTCTTTAGGTTTTTAATATTAGCTGAAATAAATGCCTTTGCTTTTTTCTTGTAAATATTGCTATTCACAATATATCTTATGTCTAGAGGGAGCAAGTTGTACAGCTTGATACCCAAGTAATCAATTGACTTTAAAAATGTTGTGTTGTTGGGTTTTTGCAGAATATATTGTTGAGCTATATTTATACGTGTAGAATAATTATGATTTATTTTAAGTTTAAAGTTTTCATTTTTATGTATAAAATGCAAAACATTACGGATATAAATTGAATCGACATCAAATAAATTTGTATTTTTGAACAAATCTTCAGTGGGATAAAGTTTAGGTTTTTTGTATACAATTTTCATTATCTTCTTTTGAATTATCCTTAAGGGATTGATATTTGTTTCAAAAGTGCCTCCCCAAATTGGTATTGCATAACTAATTATGCTTTCCACCAGTGCAAAGTAGACAGACCTTAATGTGTGTGCATTTAGAAATTCACTAAGTTGGTAGATTTTAAAAATTACCGTTCTTAATTTAGAAATTAACATATTAATATGGGATTCCCACTTTAAATATATATCTATTTTTACGCTTAAGTATTAAATTTCTTTTACTTAGATATCAACCTATTACAGTTTAGACAGTTGTGTACATTGGTACACGTATGAAGCCTAAGGAAATCCAAATCATTAGAGTAATTTGTATTATTCAAAGAAAAAGTCATAAACTTAGTTTTATCCACATTTAATGTTAACAGGTTAATGTTTAGCCAATCACAAACAATATTTAGTCCAGCTTCAGCTTTACGTTTTACCTCATTCCAGGTATTGCCAGAAAATAAAAGTACAGTATCGTCTGCAAACGTTATTATTTTACCTGCAATAATAAGATCAAAAATACTGTTGTGTCCTAGTACTGTTTCCTGAGGTATTCCATAATTTAAAGCTTTTTCGTAATCACATTGACAATTATTTAATAGTGTTTTTGGAGGCGGTCATTTAAATAGTTCTTAACGAGAGCCTCTCCAATACCCCGGATGCCATAGTTACTTAGCTTTGAAATTAGAATTTCATGAGAAACGGTATCGAAGGCCTTTGCAAGGTCTAAAAAACCAATAAAGGTCTGCCCTCCTCATTTAAAATACTATGAATCTCACTAGTTACTGTATAAATAGCATCAGTGGTCGATACTCCTTTTTTAAACCCGTATTGAATTTTAGAGATTATTTTAAACCTA